>CAHIKZ030000422.1:455000-635000 GCA_903632075.3 Acanthosepion pharaonis | reverse complement strand
TGATACTCAACCTGTAACATATCAAATTGAGTGAAGACAGGAAAGATAGATGATGTAACCTTATTTAACCCACTATCACAGAGCAACCAGTAGCCTTGAAAACCAAACTTATTAGAGACTATACAGTGCTGCATTCTGTCAGCAAAGACGTAGCTTTATTGAGAACACATTTACAATTCTTACAAGCAGACACAAAGAGATGTCTGCTGTGATCAGAACTATTGGTACAACTGGAAAAATTGGGCTGAAGCAGCTGGACTGGCAGATGTGAATTATGAAGAAGAATGTGGTTTCACTTGGTATTTCCAAGATGGCAAGAAAGCATCGATGCTGGCTTTTACCCAAGAAGAAACCTCAGTGGCACAATCTTCAATAGGAAGGTTAAAAATTTCACTCCAATATGCTGGAGAGCACATATTTTTCTCTAATAAGATCTCAAATATTCAGGCCGGTAGACGAAAATAAATATACTGTTTAATAAATAAACAGAGTGTTTACTCAAACATGAGTGTCCACTAAAAATATTTCAGTAATAAAAATCTGTCAGATTAATAAATAAAAAATCCATCACCTTTCTTTATATATATATATATTTGTTAACTAAATATTTTGGAAACTCAGATGCAAAATGGATTCATCAGTGAAATAAAAAAATTAAGTTCTTTATTCTCTGCTTAAGGGATTTCAAGAGATGTGAGAAATGTCTTGCAAGACATGGGAAACACTCCTTGACAGATAAACAGAGTAATCAATCCCTTCAATTTCCCTAGATTTTTGGGTTTTATATTGAATAAATGGCATTTACTCTTTTATTAGCAAATAAGTAAGAAAGTTAATTGTTCTTTAATATTTAATTACTACGATAATAGTTTGTTGTTGTTTTTTTTTAATTTTATTTATTTGTTTTTTTTTGTTCAATCAAAAATCCCATCTTGTCTTTTTTAGATGATGGCGATGGTGAGGTACGGAGAAAAAGCAGAGGAATGCTTAAAATGTATTATGGTATTGATGAAGAGAAACCTGGTTCTACCACAATTGACCCTTGTGATATTGACGGAGCCCACTTCAAACACGATGTGTTCCTCAACAAACTCATTCGAGAGAAATCACTTACAGAACTCATGGACAGAGAAACAGATGTCCTGCGACAAATTCGAGCCCTGGACAGTGAGATGCAGACATTGGTCTATGAAAATTATAACAAGTTTATCAGTGCCACAGACACAATCAGAAAGGTCAGTAAATATTTGCTCTCTAAAAAAAAGAACCGTTTTCCTTTTTTACATATTTTTATGAACATGTCTTGGATTGATGATGATGATGATAAAATATCCTTCTCATTCTTTATGGTTAGTATGCTGATAAGTTTATATTTGGAGTTGGGAGGAAGAAACTAAACTGCTTTATGGTATTCATTTTTTCTAATAAGTCGAAATTAAGCAAAATAATGCAAATTAATGCTTCCCAACAAAATCCCATGACCATAAACAAAGAAAAACTGGTAGTCATCAATAACTCTGTCTATCAGGATTGGGGTGAGAGCACACTGGTTTCAAAACAAAGTTTGGCATGAAAGATATTGAGGCTTAAGTAGCAAAAGCTTAAGCTGCTTTTGGATTATTGATGCAGGTATGAAATAGAACCAAGATAAGCAGAAACACCAAAGCCAGACTTTGTCAAACCCTGGTCATCCCTGTCCTATTATATAGTTATAAGACCTGGAAAATAATTTTGGGAGATGACAAGCTTATTGACCTAAGGTGGTGTCATCGAAGACATCAAGGTAAGAGTTGCAATGGCCATGGTGGCTTTTGGCTGATTGAAGCAGGTATAGAATACAACCATGATAAGCAAGAAACACCAAGATTGGGCTTTATAAAACCTTAGCCATCTGTGTCCTATTTGGTAGTGAGACCTGGAAAAATGAATCAGTGAGATAGCCAGGTTATCTCTGTCCTTTTATATATTTGTAAAACCTGAAAAATGAATAAACTTGTTAACCTAATGTGGTGGTATAGAAGACATCAAGGCTAGTGTGACAATGGCCTGGGTCGCTATTGGCTGATTTATGCACGTGTAGAATACAGCTAAGGTAAGCAGAAAGACTAAGATCAGGTTTTATAAAACATTGGTCATCTCTGTCCTATTAGTGAGACCTGGATTTGGGAGATAACAAGTTTATTAACATAAGATGGTGGCATAGAAGACATGAAGGCAAGTACAGCAATGGACAGGGTGGCTTTTGGCTGATTGATGCAGGTATGGAATAGAACCAAGATAAGCAGAAACACCAAGACCAGACTTTATCAGACCTTGGTCATCCCTGTCCTATTATATAGTTATAAGACCTGGAAAATAATTTTGGGAGATGACAAGCTTATTGACCTAAAAAATCCTTAGTATCAAGGTATGGAGAAGATGAATGTTCATTGGCCACCCAAGTCAAAATGCAAACAATGTTTGAATGTGGTACAGTCTTGAGTCCCTGAAGGAAAATGGAGAAGACCAATAACAATATAGCAAAGGACTGTGGAGAGGGAAACAGAAGAAATAGGTTGGTGATCCTGGAGTGAGGTACAAGTGGCACCTGCAGACAGGTTTGAGTGGAGACATTCTTTTGAGGTTTTATATGCTATGAAGCACCAAGCAGATAAATAGATAGATACAATAGGTACAAGTCAAATTTCAGAAATAAAACATGGAGCAGGGCACTATAGTGTACATTTCTATCATAATTTGTATTTTAATTCATTTTATTTTCTACTTTTTATTTTTGTAGATGAAAAATGATTTTAAAAAGATGGAAGATGAGATGGATTTGTTGGCCACCAACATGGCCTCGATCACAGAGTTCAGCGCCAAAATAAGTGACACACTTCAAGATCAACGGCAACAAATTACTAAACTGGCTGGTGTACATGCTCTACTGAAAAAGGTAAGCAAATAAGATCCCTAGACCTTCATATACCAAGTTCAAATGAAGTTACCTCCCCTGAATCTATACCAGACCTTTCCTTTTAGGTTTGAGAGAAAGTGTCTCATTCTTTCTCCTAGGAAAAAAAGTTCAGATTTATACCTTTTCTTTTCAAATTGAGAGAAAGGGACTTGTACAGCACTACTCTCATTCCCTTTTTTCTGTCTGTCAGGATAGAAAAGATAAAATTTTTATATCTTTCTTCGGGACATTATTTTTTCTCTTAAGTTCACCCAATACATGGCACAAAAGCCACTTATGTTTGAAGGTTTTTGAAAGAGGCATGTGAAATAAATGTCAGAGAAAGTAAAAGGCAGTGAAGATTATGAGGATAAGGAGGATAGACTGCAATTGGCCCTTGAATTGAAGAGGTTTAGATTGTAGTATTCAGGTAAGCGTCCATGTAGGAGTTTGTTTCAGGAAAAAGCTGAGTGGAATGTCCTCCTTACAAATAGAATACAGAGGAAATGTAGGTGATATGACTCTGTGGACATAGCATGCCTGCCAGGTCCTAGCAGCAAAAGTCTGAACTGACGGAACTAAAGAGTGGTGTTCATCTGAACATTTGCTATAGGAGTAGCAATAGGCCTGCAACTTTGCATCTGTTGGGAAAGAGGCTGTAGAGTGGAAAATAAGTCTTTCCTCTACAAGATCACATATAGGATCTAAATCCTATATTGTTCTCAAAACTACAAAAATTAAACAAAACATAGGCTCCAAATTAAATTACACAACTAAGTAATTTGTTTGGTTCAAAAATATCACATGTCATGTCATTGACTACATCTGCACATCTGACCTTAATTTGACCTGATCAAAAGTACATCAGTGCCAAAATTTTAAAATATTTTCTGGAGCCTATCACATGACTTATATTGCTTATATAAACAACAAACAATTAAGAAACAGAAAATGGGAAAAATCAGCCAAAAAAAGCTACACGTTACGTGATGACACTCATCATAAAATAACTTTCAACTGAAGTCCACACTATAAGTTAAAAAATCTTTTTTTAACATAACCACAGTCTATTTCTTTCATCCAATGCAAACTAAACATAGGCAAACAATGAAGCGTCAGACACTCAAACATTAAACATGACATAATTCACTCTCACATATGCTTTTTCCACAAACTTTGACCTGTTTATTTTTAAATACAAAAACAATGTTACATTGAACTGAATTTTTTCAAATTCACATAAATTACCCTATAACTTGCAGTCTATCAAATTGGAACATTACCTCACACAAAATCTAAAAAGACAAGATTATTTCACTATTTAAAACAACATTCATAACTATTGTTTTGTACATTTGTTATATAAAACATCTATTTATTTGTACAATATCTTTTGTCTGAATTTTCATGTTTCTTCTTCTTATTATTATTTTGTGGCATTGTGTTTAATATAAACTAGCAGTAGAGCCCGGCGTTGCCCGGGGATATAACAGTAAGAGATAGATCAAGTATCCACCATCATAAAGACTGAAAAATAAAATTGACAAAGATTATTGTTTAAGGTTGACGGACACGCATGTTTTAATTAGTTTTTTTTTTTTTTTTACGAATTGGTCAAACCCAAACTCAAACAAAACCATTGTTTTCAATCGTTATGAGTCTCCCAATTGAAAAGAATAATTTTATAAACAATTGTCTTGTAAATGGAATTTTTAAAGCATTCTGAATGTAAAAATAAAGAAAAAAAATGTGCAAGACAATAAAAATACTACATGCCAAAAAAAAAAGGGAAGTTTTTGTTGAAATCGGTTGAAAAATGTAGGTAGCCTTTCTGTAATCTTTTAGTTTTACAATTTATGATTTTTACTTATTGAATACAGTAAAAAAAATTGCATATTTTTGCTTGTGGTGATTCATAATTAGAATTCTGATTTGAATATATTTTCCACTCGTTGTTTCTAATACAAAAATATTAACTTTATTTGGGTTTTATTAATTATGATCTAACAAATCTTATTCATTTAGTAGCCTTTCTGTAATAATAATCTTTTAAAATTTATGATTTTTACTTATTGAATACAGTAAAAAATTGGACACCATGTGTATTTAAAGTAGTTTCCGTTCGGTTATTATTTTTAGTTAGGACTTGTGTATGTTTAGATTTCATTATCTTTCCTAAAGATAAAGAATTTATTCCGATGTTTGTATTAATTACAATCAGTAGAGATTGTTAGATTATTGTTTAAGGTTGACGGACACGCATGTCTTAATTAGTTTTTTTTTTTTAATTTACGAACTGGTCAAACTCAAACTCAAACAAAAAACATTGTTTTCAATCGTTATGAGTCTCCCAATTGAATAGAATTTTATTATAAATAATTGTCTTGCAAATGGAATTTTTAAAGCATTCTAAATGTTAAAAATAAAAAGAAAAAAAGTGTGCAAGAGAATAAGAAACACTACCTGCCAAAAAAAAAAAAAAAAAAATGAAGTTTTGTTTATTTGAAAAATATAGGAAATCCGCTCCCATATTTAAAAGGAAGCCACACACAAAACAACCTGATGTGAGTTGTCCCCTTCCATTTTCACAATGTCTCTTAATCGTGTTTTCAAATTGATTTTGTGCAAAAAACAATTATATTTTTCCCATTTTTGGCGCTGTTAGAACCACCAAGGTAATTTTATGTAGTCCTGTGAAGTTTTGTTGAAATTGGTTGAAAATGTAGGAAATCCGATCCAATATATAAACGTTACAGACACACACACACAATCTGCGTTTTATAATAAGTAAGATAAGATTAGTGAAGGCAATTGATCCTCACACATGTAAACAATTTTGAACTCTATCAAGGCTGAAATAGAATGATGGGGTAATCCCAGCCTAAACATAGCAGCAATACTCAAGTTTTGGGGCTAACAGCCACATCACATTAAAACACAGGTTCCCATATGATCACCAAAGTTAAGCAACATCAAGCCTGGTCAGTACCTAGATGAATGACCACTTGGGAATATCAAGTAAGCTGTAAGCTTGAATGTGTGAGTGATGTAATGGATAATGACTTGGAATTGTTAATCAGAGAGTCAAGTTCAAATTTCTGTTGGGTTTGTTATATTCACTTATGCGCAAATAACCTTGGGAAATGTATGAATTAACCTCTTCTTCTCTCAGCTTAGAGTTAATTAGACTTGTATCACTAAATCATTATTATCTCCCCACAAAAAATCTTACAATCTAAAAAAATATTTTCTGGCTTTAAATAGACGGCAAAGGGTTGCTAATCCATAGAAAATGAATGAATCAATCAAATCCAGTTTTAGTCTAATCTGATTCTTATAAAGGTAAAGCATGCAGATAATTAAAATTGAAAATATACTACAACCTGAACCAATTTGAATCCCTGAACCTGAATATAACTGCTTTACCTCTAAATTTCCTTGTATAGTCAATTATATTAAAATGAACAGAAAAATAAAGAACTAATCTGCTGTGAAGAGCCCATTAATCAGACTTTCTATGTTTTCTTTTTCAGTTGCAGTTCCTCTTTGAATTACCTGCACGTCTCAAGAAGTGTGTAGAAATGGAAGCCTACAGTCAGGCTGTGAGGTAGGTCGCTAAGAATGTTGTCTAATGTTTGTCTTTCTGAGCCTTTTTTTAAAGGGTGTTGTGTCCATAAAGAAATACATAAATAAAAAATTAACTATACTGTCACTTTGTTGTGTCCATAAAAAATAAATAAATAAAAATTAATTATAGTGTCAAATTAATTCACTCTTTCTAAACCAATGATAATCAACCCCACTTTTCTCCTCTACATACACAAACATGCAACATCTCACTATCAGACAAGCAGTCAACACAGACAGGCAACATCTCACTATCAGACAAGCAGTCAACACAGACAGGCCGTCAACACATGTATCAGTGAAAATTTTGGCTTCTTTTCTTTTTTCAGGCTATAATAGTAACATTTATCTCTTAGCACTCAACAAAAATTTGAGGTAAGAAAACCCCAGACACTTTTTGTATTTTCTAACTAAATTACCTGGACACTCTTTACACACATCTATAAAAAAAACTTACAAGAAAGACTGCATACACTTATTCTTTATCCTATCATTCTGTCAGATTCAGATCCATATTTGATCTACATTTGACTCTAAACTCACAAGTTTACTCAGTATTACTGTCTCTTGTGTCTCCACATAACAACCAGATAATAAATAATACTCATTTTGTTGCTTCTACATCTTGCTGTTTCTCATTTTTACAAGTATTTTTGTATATATAAATGTTAGGGGATTTATAATTTTTTTTTTATATTATTAATTCTCTAACCTAAAATACTTGTAAAAGTGAGAAACAGGAAAATGTAGAAACAACAAAATGAGTATTATTTATTATCTTGTTGTTATATGGCATTGTTGTATATAGCCCCCCACCCTGGTGGGGTGGTCTTGGGCGACGGAGTTTATTCACTCATATGTTGTATCTTCTCTGTCTCACTAGTTTGTTTTGGTTCAGAGATGAAAGAACTTCAACACAGGGAATTTTAACTATTTTATTAACATCGATATATACATTTTCTAACAAAACAGTAGGGTTGCTCTCCCTCCACTGTGAAACAGTTTCCAGACACAAAGAGGAAACATGTCTACATTGCTTGACACTTTAGAAACAACACTCTGAAATCCCTTTCTATATCTCATTCAACCAATCAAAATCGACTTCCTTTATTTTGTCTTGTATCTGACCTCGAAGGTCAACCACAGGATGTCCAAACAGAAATACACTTCTCTAAAAAATAATAGTCTGCTAAACTATTATTTAACAGTGTTGGAGACACAAGAGACAGTAATACTGAGTAAAATTGTGAGTTTGGAGTCAAATGTAGATCAAATATGGATCGGAATCCAATAGAAGGATAAAGAATAAGTGTAAACAGTCTTTCTTGTATGCTTTTTATAGATTTGTATAAGTGTGCAGATAATATAGTTGTGAAATGCAAGAAGTGTTATTTACTTGGAGTTATAACTCCCCTACAAGGGTATCCCAATTTGACCAACACTGATTCTCTTTACAGATACTACACAAAAGCAGAGAAAGTGTTGATTCAATACAAGCATATGCCTAGTTTCAAAGGTATCCATGAAGACTGTATAATCATTGTTGGGGAACTCAGCCAGAAACTCAAAGAGAAATTCCAGGAAAAAGATGTGAGTTGATTTGCTATTATTTTATAAAATCACTTTTATTGAACTCTTATTTCTTGATTCCATTTCAACTTTCACTTGAGATCTGATACTGCACATGATTTTTATAATCCAGTAGTGATGTTCTTTGTCACAGGTCAGACACAGTAACTGATGATACAGTGTCAATAAGTGTACTTTTGCTGATTGATGACTACAAAACCCCATGAAACATAGCATCCAGTGTACAATGCATTGATAATTGGGTTCAGCCTTGAATTAAGATTTAATTGGATGCAAACTTCCTCTTCATTGGATGGTTAAATTCTCTGTCAATTACTGGCAGTTCCATTCTTGTATCATGTCATCACTCATATGTTTTCTGTTTGCAATTCACAAATTCCTCATATACTCATGACTTTAAAAAATCACAAATACTTTCCTTTGGATATAGAATTATAGTGATAGAGAAAGAAATAAATAACAAGAAAACCAAAATGTCACTTCTCAAAAAGAGATCAATAATAAAAATCATCAGGTAAACAAAGCCATGGTTCCACCAACCAATTAGAAAGCTTTCACAAGCAGGATGTAAGAAAAGAAATAAATAATAACAAAGAGACAAAAATTTCCCCATTTATAAAAATAGATAGTTTGTTCAACCAATCAGAAAGCTTTCAATCAAGATATAAGGCTGTGATCCAATGAGAAGCAAGCAGCCTTTTCAAATTGGATCTCTAGATGTACATATAAACAGATGGAAAATAAACTAAAATCAGGGTCAATAAATTAATTTTGTCCATTCATCTAAGCTGCAGTCATTATAACATACTCTGAGACAAAATATGACATTTGCACAACTAGCTGACAACCTTACATAGCTAAACCATTCCTCGCTACATTGAAAAACAAATATACCTTCCTTCACCACTTGGTCAAGCAGCGGCTACTATACTTGGATAAATACATACATATATATTTACTTCCTCTAGAACTCTTTCTCTTTCTATCTCTCTTATGTGCCAGGACTTTTACATTTGAACTCCTGAAACTTCAATTTTCACTTATCCTTTTGTATTATTATATTGTGATATATAAAGATTTATTTTGTATTTTTCAACACTTTCTACCTTATCATTACACAAGGCCAATATACAACCAAACCAATTATACCGATATATGGTGTGAACTGATGTTGTCATAAGATAACCTACTCACCCTCGCAAGTGATAACCACCTATCCTTCAGAGATTGTCTCAACTTTCTAGTCTTAACAATCATTCCACAATCAAACAGTGTTAATTTCAGTGTTAATATCCTATGGCTGCCACAGTTACACTACTTATTTAGCTATTACATTACATATGCAACATTCAGCTGTGTTCATTTTTACAAGTGAGAGAGAGCAACACCATCTTGTCTATTGCTATTTCTCATTTTGGAGCACATTAATAACAATTTAGAATTTGGATATATGCATTGATTGGGTGCTTGCTGTAGGGCAGTAGTTTGGTCTTCCATTTGGTTTGATTTTTACTAGATGTGTGGAACCATTGTCCTGGGTATGACGATAAACTACATCCAGCAGCAAGGCCTCTGATCAGGAGGATTTGAGGAATGTAGAACTGCCTCTTAATTGCTGTTGTCCCCAGGTCCACCCTGACCTAGTGTGGTAGCACCTGCTAGGGTCCCAGCTATGGGCAAATAGTGACCCCCCCCAAAACTGGGATCAAAACACTATTAAAGTATAAAAATAGATTTTTATAGTAAAAATTTCCATCTATAGATTTTAATAAAAAAACAAATTCCATCAATTGATTTTAATAGTAAGAAAAAATTCTTATAATAGATTTTAATAGAAAAAACAATTACTAGAGCTCCCAAGAAAATAAAATTTCAGTATTAAATGACCCATAAGGAGTTGACATGCCATTAAACAAACCAAACAAAACTGTGGAACCATGCCAAAGCTTAGCTTTATCAATTTTTATACACATTACTGATTGATAATTTCTAGTTGTTTTGCTATGCCTAAAAGAATTCTTAGATCTTTACAGTTTCTTATCATTCATTAACTCATAATAAATGGTAAATTTTTTTTTTTTATTTCTCTTGTAGTCAAGCCCTAAAGAACTTGCTGAATGCGTTGATTTATTACTGGAGTTGAATGAACCTGCAGAACTATTATGTGATGAATTCTTGGCACAGTGAGTTTTTGTTTAAATCCAAATTTGTTATTCTTGGTTCCAGTCTGCATAGGAATGACTGCAAAAACATCCCTCTCTTCAAATTTATCGACAAATCATATAGATGCATGCTGGGATTTCTTCCTAACAAATAAAATTGTAACAAAATATGGGATTCGGTAGCACAGACACTAGAAACTCCCTCACAATGAATTCTGGTTTAGTACGCGACAACATGAATTATGATGAATGCACAAAAGTCCTTCTGCCGACTCAACAAGGACTCACTTTTTATACGTTCTTGCCGAGCCAGAGAATTTGCATATTGGGCATGCTGCCAGCCTCGATTTGACTCACTGACGCATACGCCTCGTCATTTCAGGCTACTCTAGCCCTTTTGGACCTCCAGGGTAATTCTCCACAAAAATAGATGACTTCTTGGTCTCATCTGCCATATTTTTGTTCTTTCTTATCTTGAAGTCAGAACACTACAATCACTTGACTGTATCCCTTTTGCGTGTTAACACCATTCTTACTTCGTGAACTTTTTGCCTTATTACTGTTTCATTACCTAGTTTTGACTTGCATATACAAAGTGCGATGGGTAAATTGTCTCCATTTTATATTTTGAATTTCGCATATGTGTGTTGTTTGTTTTTGATTTTGTCAACTGCACAGTATAGTAGGGTCAGCTGGGAACTGTCTGTGAGAAAAAGTGTATTCACTCTGCCAGAAATTTGGAAACAGCATGCTGTACTCCTTAGCATTTGAACCAGAAGCTCCAATAGAAACATTTCAGAGTGTTTGGATGTCAATCTGAGTAGAGTACAGAGGATTTGGAAATAGTTGGATGAATCTAATAGTGATTACACAGGTACCACAGCTCAGAAAACTCACTGTAATAATTCTGATAAGAAAAGAACTCCTGAATTTGTTGCTGAAGGCCTCAGACTCACACCGCTTTGATGAGACAGTGCTGCACTGGGTCAAGAGGATGGCTGCTGGAAGACCTTATGTCTAGCAACAGGATTCTGTACCATGCCACACAAACAGGAGGACCCAGTCATGGCTGTCAGACAATTTCTGTGACCACATAATATCTTACATCTGGCCACCTAACACTCCAGACTCCAACCTCTTGATTATTATATATGGGGCACAGTTGAGTGATAGACCAACGAAACTCCTTGTAACACCAAAGATGAACTGAAGGCAAGGATTATGGCAGCATTCACCAACTTAAACAAGAATACCGTCTAGAAGAGTTGCAGAAGATTCCGAAGTCACCTGGTGGGCAAGTTTGAAGCCAATGGTGATTTTATTGAATAAATTTACTCTTTAGTATTTCAAGATATTTTTGTGTAATTTTGGTAAAGATATCTGTTAAAATGAGATGTCAGTGTTATTTTCATTTTTGCGTAATTTAGACGACAATTTATCCATCGTACTTTGTATATTGTTTGCTTAGTATTATTATTTTGTCCTGTTCTTTTTCTTTCTTTTGTTATTGTTTATTGGAAACTTTGTCAATTCCGTTTGTTGGGCATTTTTGCCAATTACATTTAAACATGGCCAATTACTCTACAAATGTATAAAAATACAATACAAAAGTAATATTACTTGAATTTCTTAGATGAAAATCTTATTTTTTATTGCTTTCCATTCAATCTAGTAGAAGATTTTTAATTAACTAAGTTTATTTACAGATCATATCTTCCTTTTTCTGTATAAAAAATGTTATTTTTATTATGGCATTATATATATATATATATATATAGGGCTCTGGATAGAGGCACTACCTTTGATATCTGGCAAGCTTCACCTTCAGATGGACAAGCATCACTGGTCCTCAACCATCTTCTAAACTCCTAAATCTCTCACATGATGTTTCCAAGTTGCCATGCCCCAGTAAAACACATCAGCTGGCACAGCAAACTTATGCAAGGCGGTGGTGTTAACACAGCACCACTGGGCAACGGACCTCTTCAACTGGCCAGGGTTCCTCAGATGAACTACAGCGGCCATGTGTTCGTGACAAAGACAAATCACCTAGTTGGAGGACATCAGTTGTGGTCTAATCTGGAGAGGGATGAGCTCCACCAGGTTGAAACACCCAAGACATGCCACATGATAAACATGCCAAGAAACCATTCATGGGGACCCAGGCTCTGTCACATAAATGTGATAGATGGAGGAGAATGGTGGACAGCTCGGCAAGTTGGCACCCCAACGACTCCTTTCAGGGTTAAGGGCAAATGAAGAAGAATATATATCATCATATATCCACTCTTCAGGAGATAAAAGTATATTTACTTTCAAACATCCTATTTTTCTTAAATGACTTAAATAATAATAAGCTTCTTTTAAGGAAAATCAGAAATGTTTACTTGTTGTACATGAAAAAAAAGTGTGTCAAATGAAAGATTCAAATAAAGAAATGAACTCCTCTTTTATTTATTTGATGTTCTTTTTCTTTTAGTGCACAGCAGAAGATTGATGAAGATTTGAATGAACTTCAGAAACAAATCCGATTACAGTCTGGTGAAATCCCAGCTCTAGAAGAGGGAGATAGGCCAGCCCAGGCTTACTTGTCTGCCCCCATGGTAAGGAAGACATTGCCAAACAATTCTGACAACATTACCTTTAAATAGTTAAGGCTTTTCCTCAATTTAATCAGTTTAAAAACTATTTCTTTGCATATATAGAGCTCAATAATTTCATTTTGAATCAAATATTCTCCTGAATATATTAGGAAAATTCTTTTTTCAGTATGCGTATATCATTGACATTTTGTAACTTCGTAATTGACCTATTTTAGTACACAGGTTATATCACCTGGAATATCACAGGTAAGATTTATTAAATTATGTCAAAACTTTCATTTACTTTAATGATGAATATGCAAATGGGGAAGAAAGAGATTGTCAGAGATTAATGCAAGCATTACTGAAAGAATAGGGCTATTGTATGTATAATGTAAAATGCATTGCTAATGATTTTACAATAGGAATGCATTGCAAATGTGGAAGAAAGGGATTGTCAGTGGTCAGTAATTAATACAAGTATTACTGATAGAATAGGGCTATTGTATGTATAATGTAAACTGCATTGCTAATGATTTACTATAGAAAGGCATTGCAAATGAGTAAGAAAAAGATTGTCAGTTCATTGGTAATGATTTTACTATAGAAAAGTACATTTCTTTGACTTAACTGATATTTCTGAATTCCTTAATCTTCAGCAATATCCTTTATTTTGAGAATCTATCCCATACACACCATAAATATTTTAGACTGATTCTGCAACATTATTGCTTTTCTAAACTCATAGTAAATTATATAATATATGCTCTATAGATGAATCAATGTTTAGGTGTATGTTGTAGAATACCTACGGACAATAATGGGTATGTTCCCATTCACATAAATACAGTAGTAAATACTGTATGTGTAACGAGCATACGCGGAAGCGTCCTTGAACTGCGTGTGTGTGTGTTGTTGCTGGACACACCTTGGAGTACCATAATGGACTCGACCGAGGACTACAAAAAGACGCACGAGGCGTTTGGTGTCTTTTCTTGGGTGACAAAAGCTGTTGTGGTCGGTCATCTCTCGGCAGCAGTCTTGGGTGCCGTTTTGCTCGTTTGCTGTTGTAAAGTGTTTGTTCAGAAGAGAAGGCGTTCGTTTCAGGTTCGCAAGAAGGCGTTTTTTCCCCCCGTTTTCTCACACAGTATGTTGGTCTGCAGATGGAGATTCATTGTGGAATTTACTTGACTCACTTCTAGCAGTTGACTACTTCTTCTACACGCCACTAGTGAATCTTATATGTGTTGTTCTTGTCCTAAGTATTATCGCTCATTACCAAACTCAGTGTGATTATTCTATTCAGTAACCTTCCCTAGGTTACAACAGTGTGTCAAGTTGGTATCTATGCTAATGGAATCATATTGGGGTAATGGAATATACTCATTTCAAACAGTATGAACTAGAATGTAATCTTACCATTTAGAGAAAATATTCAGTCTTTCACTATCAGATTTTGGATATTACTTATAAGATGACCTGATAACTGGTATTGTTACTGTTAGGCATTTTAGATTCTATCTTCTTAATTCCTGTTCTTTTATTGTTCTCTCTCTTTAATAGTGTCTTTTTTTTCCTCATATTCTCTCATGCTCAGTAGCCCCTTGCATCTTAGTGGCTTTATTGCCTTGTTTGAGGTAGAATGATTACAAACCAAACATAGCAAAAATGCTCAATCTATCATTATCAGATTTTGAACATATGTGGTGACTCGTTGCTATTAACTGTTAATGTTATGATTTAATCCCTTCTATCCATAAAATGCTTTAAACTACAGATTCATTCATTTTTAGACTATAAAACTAGATACTGAAAGCTAAACTGTGATCTTTTTTGCCTCTAAGAAATCTAATAAATTTACCCAGCATCCAAACACCCTGAGATGGCTGACTTAATGGATTACACAGATCAGTGGTCATATTAAAAACATTATTGTATTATAAACATTTGGTCATAGCGCTAATTGTAATATTAAATGTATAAATTGAGTCACAGTAGTAAAAATTTAAAAAAAAACTTCCTTATCAGTCATTGAATGCAGAAAGAGAAATTGAACAAGGAATGAGACTTTCTTATTTCCAATTCTCTGGATTGAACGAAGAAGGCATCTTGATTTCAAATCATCTGACCTCTGATCACTTCCAACAGTGTAGATTGTAGCCTGACCCCAACATAAACATCAAAGTACTGAACACTTGAATGACAAAGAACAGAACCTGAGCACAAATGTTAAAATAACTAAATATATATTCATATATTTATTCCCTGAACATCAGCCTCTGATGACATGTCTCTAAACAATTGATTTTACATGTTAATCAGGGCATGTAACTGATTATCAGAGATTCAATCTTTGATTATATCAGCTATGACATTCTTTGGTTTTAACATGTTACTGACAATAAGTTGTTACTCTTTTTGTTGATACCATGTAGCCTATTATCAGAGATATGGTTTTTATTGCATAAGCCATGGCTGTCTTTGGTCACTCAATGTTGTTGATTACCAGATATACAATCTTTGATCATATCAGTTATGACTCTTTTTTGATAATACCTTGTTGCCTAATATTGCAGTAACAATTTTTAATCACTGGATTGATAACCATCTTTGGTCATACCATATTAGGTGGTCAAAGATTGTTAATGCAATATTGTACAACATTTGATCACGCCATTCATGGCTATCTTTGTTGATATCTTGATGCCTATTATCAAAGATATGATTTTTGAGCACCTCAGTCATGAATCTCTTTAATTATACTATATTGTTAATTATATTATGAGTAGTTAAGCTATTTCAATCCTATTTGACCACAACTAAGAGAATATATTGGGTTATATATATATATTTAGAATTTACTTACTATAATCATTGCAATAAAAATGAATTCTGCTTTTGCTAAAAAACATGTTTTAGAATTCAAATTTGTTTGAATAATGTGTAATGCTGAATATATTTTGTCTTCAATTGCAGGATGTGTTGGAGTTTGTGGATCTTGGTTGCAACACTTTTCTCAGCAACATTTGCTTGGTGATTGCATCTTACAATGACATGTTCCTCAATCGACTCCAAGAAGAGTAAGCCTTTTCTTCCCCCCTCTCAACCACTACCACCATCACTCTCAGAAATACTAGGAAGCAATTTGCACATCTGCCTAACATGTGATTTTATGCCATAAAACAAATATATACCTAATAGGCCAAAAGTTTGGACCAATCCTCTAGATTTCAAAGAATCATCTAAATATTGAAGATTGCATGGATTTTTCAAAACTAATTTACTAGCTCACTTCAGACCAGAAGGAATTTCTCTTCCTAAATGGTTTTATCATATATTCAATAAGAATAATGACAAAATTAATCCATTACTCCATAAAGTTTCCTTAAAATTGTAGCTCTTTTTGCCTAATCTACAATACTTGAAGGGGTAGTAACACCTGCTAGGGTCCCAGGTATGGGCAAATAATGAAACCCCTAAACAAAGACAAAACTATGAAAGTATAAAAATACATTTTTCTCGTAAAATAATAAACTATATCTATTTATAGTAGAATTATCAACAA
Source organism: Acanthosepion pharaonis (assembly GCA_903632075.3). Lineage (NCBI taxonomy): Eukaryota > Metazoa > Mollusca > Cephalopoda > Sepiida > Sepiidae > Acanthosepion > Acanthosepion pharaonis. The sequence continues at coordinate 618,539 of CAHIKZ030000422.1, read as the reverse complement.
TACATTTTATAGCAAATAACTAACAATACTTTTTATCTGTAGTTGGAGGCATGAAATTGCATTCCAAATATTTAGTTGATGCTATAAAATTGTGTTCAAAATATTTGGATTTCATTAAATAATCCATAAAGGTTGAAATGCCACTAACCAAAACCAACCTTACTGGTGAATGATAATCTTAAAACTGTCAGATTTAAAAATGTTTTTTTTTTGTTGCTGAAGACATTAAGTTTATAAGTCCCAGAAATTAAGGACACATGGCACAGTGGATAAAGGCGTTGGTTAGATCCAGTGACAGGATCCAAAGAGTTGTGAGTTCAATACCCGGCTAAGGCAGTGGAAAACTTGGAGAGGTGAATTAACAGGAGATAACTGATAACTGGCACGTGGAACTAGAACAGTCTACCCCAGTGAGTGAAATTAAGGGTTCAGTTCAACATTCCAACCACCTGAAGACCAATGTATACACCAGCCAAAATGTTGTGATAAATATGGTAACAAAGATGAGGACAATAGTCCGAATAATTTAAATAGTGTACCTCATCTCAGAAATATAGACAGATATTAAAATTTTTAGTAACCATCTCTCAAAAATTTGGATACCATTTCCTTATTTCAAATTCATTGAGTCGACCTTCTTGATTCCAAAATTTAATATGGGTTAAATAGTTTCACATCCTAGCTTAACAGGAGTTAATTAAATCAAAGAAGGTATGAAACTTACTAATTATTAAATCCTGAGGGTGGTCCCAAACTTTTGGCCTATAGTGTGTGTGTATAATTGGGAATAATTTATTTGTCTGTTGACTATACATAGACAAACCCTTTTATGTACAGCACTCAAGTTTATGAGACATATTTCTTGGATACTATGGAAGGTTTTAACATAACAACATTTTTTGTTCATCATGGGTTACTTTTCTTTTATGCTGAAATATTTTTATACTTACCATTTGTAACCATTTGGTGTAAGACTATAATTTCTCTTTTATTATTAATATCTGGACAATTTAAGTATTTGAAAAGGCAGTTTTACAGAATAATTTTCCTCCTCAAAATATAATCTACTTTTCATAGCATTTCTTCATTGGAAACTTTAGAGAAACAAATAAAATTTTGTTTTCTTGTTATTAAAAAGTTACCATACCTGATTGGGATTGCTAAAAATGAACCTTGATGCATTTGAATAATGACAGTAAAAGATATTTCCAAATTATCCATTTCATTTCTTTCTCTTTGCTATTAGAAGTATTGTAGAACTACTTTTCAGGATTGTATATATTGAGCAGTTAAATAACTTGATTGGTAGAGTCTTACCAACCCATTATTACAGTACTAAGGAATCATTTTACTGTCATAGCCAGCCTTTGTCAAAATCTTGACCTCTTACCTGACATAGATGACTATTTCATTTAGTTGTGAAATATTCTCACTATTTGGTCAGTGCAACATTTTTATCATTATGATAAGAAAGTATACTTAGTATGACTTAACCAATAAAGATGTTGTTTTAAAATATCATATTTAATTAATTTATAAAAACAAGTTCAAATATTAATTGGATCATTGCTCCCTTGTGTCGTCCTTTTGTTTAGGCTATAAATTGTTTTTTAATTCCTTTAATATCTTTAATAAGAAGAGTTTTTTCATCTTGCCAGACTCATTTCTTGTCTTTAAAGCTTATTTAGCTTATGGTCATATCAAATAATGGCATCCCAAATTTCCAGGAACCGGTTCTATAAAGGCAGGTAATCTTTAGGAACCAAATCTGCTTATTTTCTTTTCAATCTGAGGATGGAAATAAATCATTTTATAGTATCAAAAAGAATTAACCCATTAACTCATTTTGATAATTTAATAGAAAATATTTATCAATATATTTCCAGATTTAAATTCTATTCTGATCATATTCCTGTTCAGAAGTATGATGCTTTTTGATTAATGACACCAGTTGTGTTATAGTTTCAAAGCCACATTCAAACTGAATTGCTGCAGTCCCAAAGATCCAATGGAAAACCTATCAAATTTATGACTAGAAGATTTGCCACATTTTTAACTTCAACACTATTCCTTTTGTCATAATAAATTATGTTCATCACAGAAAATCCTCTTTCAGTCTCTGCAGAACTAACAGAAATGGTATTAATTATATTTTTAGCTCTTTGGATAGTTTTGGTTCCAACATGTTTATGGTAATTTCTCGTTATATTTTCAACATAATCATAGAAATCCTCAACTGAGTTCTCATTGCAAAATGCTTTACAAAAGTCTGATAACTCCTCTTCAACATCTTTCCAGGGAACTATAGCTTCTTCTATATTCCAAGAATCCAGCAACTGGTTCACTAAGCTTTTATAGTTTTAAGAATCGGTTTGCACAAACCAGTGCAATGCCACCACTGGCCATAACACATGGAAACACTGGTTCTCATATGATCAGTAAAGTTGAGCCTGGTCCATTACCTAGATGGGTGACCAGTTGGGAATACTAGGTGCCATACCTTGGATGTGTGCATGGTATGGCTTACAGCCATATCATGTCAAAACACCAATTCTCATACAATCACTGAAGTCAAGCAATGTTGAGCCTAGTCATTACCTAGATGGGTGACCAGTTGGGAATACCAGGTGCTGTAGCTTGAATGTGTGCATGGTATGGCTTACAGCCATATCATGTCAAAACATCAATTCTCATACAATCACTGAAGTCAAGCAATGTTGAGCCTGGTCATTACCTAGATGGGTGACCAGTTGGGAATACCAGGTACCATACTTAAATGTGTGCATGGTATGGCTTACAGCCATATCATGTCAAAACACCAATTCTCATACAATCACTGAAGTCAAGCAATGTTGAGTTTGGTCATTACCTAGATGGGTGACCAGTTGGGAATACCAGGTGCCGTAGCTTGAATGTGTGCATGGTATGGCTTACAGCCATATCATGTCAAAACACCAATTCTCATACAATCACTGAAGTCAAGCAATGTTGAGCCTGGTCATTACGTAGATGGGTGACCACTTAGGAATACCAGATACTATAAGCTTAGATGTACATGTTGTACGGCTTATGGCTATATCACTTAAAAACACTGGTTCTTATACAATAACCCAAGTTAAGCAACATCAAACCTGGTCAGTACTTAAAATGGTTGACTGCTTGTGAATACCAGTTCAGGTACTGTAAACTTGGATGTGTGGGTGGCATAATGGATAACAACTCAGAATTGGAAATCCGAGAGACAAGTTCCAATTCCAATTAAGTTCATTATATTTACTTACACAAAAATACTTTTAGAAATTCTATGAATGCATCTTTTCTTTCCCTAGCTATGGGTTAATTAGTTGAACATGTATCAGTAAATCATTATTACCCCACAAAAATTTTTACAATCTAAAACTATTTTCTGGCTTTAAATAACCTGCAAAAGGTTTATAAGCCATAAAAAATAAATCAGTTAACCAAAGCTTGTTTGCCTTGTTTCAATAAACAGTAGAGAACAAGGTAAGAAGAATCAATATTCTATTCATTGAAGAATCAATACATGTAGACAAATCAATATTCACAGGCAGTCTAAATTAATGTTTCAACTTCTGGACGAGAGAACAGATTTTTTTTTTCCAGAAATTTTTTTCTTCTGTCTCATCCACCTTATACACAGATTGATGCATGGATATTTTTCTAAGCTATATCTTTTTAGATTCCTTTATACAATATTTTCTTTAATATTCTTTAATAGTATTATTTCAAACTATTGTTCTTATCTTGGATGATATAGATGTTATTATATGTTTTGACCAAGTACCCCCTGATTACCATCTGTTTATTGATTGGCTGATATGGAATATTTGTTGATATTTGTTGATTATTCTGATATTCATTCCTGTTCATTCATATTGAATTGATGCATCATTATCTGGTTTAAGAATTAAACTCATGACAGTAACAAATATAACATGTATAGCCAACTCCTACATCTATAGATTTTCCAAGCGTAGCTTGGATGTGGCACAAGGCCAAAAGTAAGGGGCACCCAGTGAAGATCGAACTCACTACTCATTCGTAACCATGCCAAGGTACCAGCCAACTCCTACATCTAGTATGCCATCATAATGGTGTGTTTTTGGAGACTTTTATTTTCAATGTCAAATGTTTGATTATGAAATCCTTAATATCTCTTTATTGAATAGTTTTTGTTATTGTTTTGTGCAAAGACTGTTTTTTATCCCTTTTTTTTAACAGATTTTCAGTGGCAGGTTATATTTTAAAACACACACACATATATATGTGTGTGTGTGTGTGTGTGTGTATATATATATATATATATATATATATATATATATATATATATAGGTAGTAATCTGTTGATATAATCCAGGCAAGTTCTATTAACACAACATAGAATTTGAAATGTGTTAAAACTGACTCACAAAAAGAGCGTTCTGATATATGGACGAATTTAATACACCAATAATTTCTTAATTATCTCTCTTTCATCTTACTAAAGTTATCTCTTGATTGTTTTTTCACGTTTTCGTTAATTTCCGTGGATTCCTGTCGAATCAAACTTTGACCGTGTGATCCTTAGGATGTAAGTCGGCTCATTGGTTTCATCCTTCCCTCCCCCTACCCAGGCTCTCCTACCTCCATAATATAATTCCTGTAACAGTGCCTTCTTCTCTCCATATCTCCGACTAAGTCCCCTATAACACTCTCTCTTTCTCTTTCTTCAACTAACCAGTATCCCACTACAAACTGATACTATAAACAGTTTGAAAAATCCTGCGAATTTTAAAATGAAAATTCATAGGTGAAAATGGTCATTAACTAAAGGTATCTTAATTCCAATTGTAATATATATATATATATATATATATATATATATATATATATATATATAATATAATAATTTACCAAAAAACAGTTAAGCAGTGTATTTCTGGAAGATAATGATTTTCTAGGCAAGCAGTTTTTGTAATTATAGTGCTCAATTTTGAGCATTAATAATAATAATAATAAATTTTAATTATCTCTACTTGGAGATTCACAGACTCAGAAATCCACTCATCAGGAGACAAAAGTATAATTCATTTTAATCTATCATATTTTTCTTAAAAGATGCTAATTTACAACATAAAATCATTTGAATTTTGTTTTTAGGTGATTTCGCTTGAAAAGCAAAAATTTTATCCTCCCACTGCAAGTGATTCAGATGGATGAATAATAGTGTTTAATTTTACAGTTGTGTTGTCAGATCCTGCTATGACTGAAATTAAGTAGTGAAGTAGAGAAGCTCTGAAAAACAATGCAGTGGAAAGGAAAGTAGTGAATAATGTAGAGTGTTAACAGTTAAAAACATTTGTTTGTGACATAAGCTTCTTTGAATTTATTCAGAAGTTAAGTATTATTGTAACTTTTTTATTTGAGTTATATGTATAACAAAATATTTCCACTTTGGATTAGGGGTGTGTGAAAGATTTTCTAAATAAATTGGTAATCTAGTGAAGAGCTTTTGCAATGTGTTCTTCCGTTATTGGCCAAAGTCCAGGTATTTTCCCAAATTTTCTTTTCTTTTATTTCTACCTTGTGATCTACTGGCCCAGTAATATCTACAATCTGGAAGATGCTTTTTGTGGTTTATGTCTACCAGATCTATCTATACCTTTTTTCACTCTAGTGTAAACTTGACTTATATCTACCTATCTATTAATTCATTGAAATTTTTGTCCTATAAGACTTCACCTTTTTGACTCCAATATAAATTGGACATCAGTCTCCCATCTTGCCTATGTCTATCTATCTATTAATTCATTGCAATTTTTTCCCTATAAGACTTATATTTTACATTAAATGACCCAACAAGATTGTTATGATGATCAAACTTAATATCTGTATATATTCTATGTACACTGACTCAAAGTTGCCCGTGAGCTATAGTTATAGCTCTCTTTATGCTAATTACCTATTAGCTAAACCAATCCCATTACATCTCCCTGAATCTTTTGGGTTTCATGCCTTCTCCTGCATTCCCTCCCACTCTCACCGGTTTCACAAGTATGGGGTCCTTGATCTAGTTCTTTTATTCACAGTATCCCATGTTTTGTACTCTGAGTTTTCCGAAGAACTTTGATCATCCATTGATTTCTCTGCTTTATTTTCTTGTTTTCTACATAGTCATTGGAACTGGCTTCACTTTGTACTTTCTTGTAATTTTGCCTAGCTCTTAACTGGTCTGCATGGGCAACAATATCTTTTACCATTCTTACATATTAATACTGTTTTGTATCCTTTTTGTATTATGAAATTCACCTTTTCCAGCCTGTTTTCATTAATAGAATAAGACATGGTTAATGGAGCTCTAATCTGTCTCTCCATTACTGCAGACTGGCTCTCTAATCTGTCAGCATGTGGTATCATTCTGTAACTCAACTATAATCTTGGTAGGAAAGTTTCAATCTTTCCTTACTGAGAAGAAAATGCTTTCAATCCCATCTTTATTGTTTAGACCATTCATTCAGCAATCCCATTTGATTGAGGGTGGTAAGGAGGTGTTTTATATGGAACACAGCCAATCTAATCTTCCTTAACCACAAGCATAGACTTTCGTCACAGAATTTGGGAGCATTATCAGTTACTAATGTTTTTGGTATGCCATTTCTCGCAAATATTATGTGTAATATTTATTTTACAGTAACAGATTTTTTATCCTGAACTCAGAAAACTTCAGGCCAGGCAATAAAGGCATCAACTAGTATTAAACATAAACCTATCCCGTTAATTTATGTGTGATCCATATGAACTCTAGACCATGGTTCTGTTTTCTTAGGCCAAGAGTATAACTTATTTTAGTGAAAATTCTTTATTTCAGCACATTTAGGACATTTGTGTATGTAAATTCTCCTCATCTAAGGTGTGTCCCAGCCACCATATTTCCAGTTTTAACCGTTTTTCTGTAGCGGTTATCCCACAATGCACATCATCATGTACACTTTTAATTATCCCTTTTCTACATTTTTCTGGTGGTATAACTAAATTCCCACTACAAATTAGACAATTTTCTATTGATAGTTTGTGTCTGGTTTCTTTGTATCGTCTTTCTGCTTTTGAACAATTACTCCATTTATTGTTCTCTATTCTACATAAAATTCAACTTGAAAGTGATTTTTCTTTTTTCACTTATTAAATGTCTCTCCCCATGCAGGACATTTCTCTCTCTTTGATTCTTGTTTATAGTTGCAATATCTGTATTTTATCATTGTTCTTTTTATTACACGTGTCCATAAGCTCAGGTTGGTTTTCATTTATATAATTTTTTCAATTAACTTCTCTTGTTGCATGAAGTCAATACAAGCTTCTAAAGTCATTTGGTTTGTCTGTAACCGCTCTAAAATTTGTACTCTATAAGAGGTGTTATACAGTCCTTCTACCAATCAGAGTTGAATTAATTCTTCCTCTGTATTTATTCCTTGTTGTCCTAGTTCATGAAATTCACAATATCTTCTGGAATCTCTTAACCTTTTTAGATATTTCCTTATAGGCTCCCCAATTTTTGTCTCAATGCTAAGAATTTGGTTCGTTTGGCTATAACCAATCTTTTCTTTGGTTGAATATTTCTCAATATTATTTTTTTGACTTCCTTAAATGTCAAGTTTTCAATTTCAGCCTAGTAAGTCATTAACAAAATCTGCCTAATGTCTTTGCATCCCACAGTGGCCAAAAACAGATCCATGATTTCTTCTGTCCTTCAGGTGTTTGGTCATCTCATAACTTCTTTATCCTGTCATGTACCTCAAAGCATTTTATCCAAATCTTTACATTTTCAGGTTCTTCTGTGTTCAACAGAGCTCCATCATGCAACACCATTTTGTTATGATGATCAAACTTAGTAGCCATTGATATTCTATGTACACTGACTCAAAGTCACCCGTGAGCTATAGTTATAGCTCTCTTTATGCTAATTACCTATTAGCTAAACCAATCCCATTATATTAATATTATTAACTTGATCAAACAAAACTCCTTTTCTTTTCAAAATGTTGCTTAATTTCATTTTTATTATTTTTGTTTTGCTTTCAGTGAAAATTTGGATGCAATTGCTTTGAAAAAATTGGTAAATTTTGTGAATTCCTTGATGGAGAGATATTTTGCTTATGTGCATCAAAGGGTGTTACTTGAGGTTAGTCTACAATGTCTTTTTTCTCTATTATTGAAATTGCTTCTTTGAGAATATACAACAAAAATATTACATACTATTTATTTATTAGATTATTTACAAAAATAATTTTATATTTACAACATTCTTAAAATGCAAACCAACTAATACAATGCAATGTTTATCATTTATCAGTTTATAAAGAAATATGAAAATCATTTTTTTTAATTTTTGAATAAAAAGATTTCTCTTTACATTTATTTCTTTATAAAATGGTAAATGTATGAATTTCCCCAACTGAATTCACTAAGACACTCTTCTATTTACACTGTTGATGTATGAATTTCTCTCAATTAATTTACTGAGATTCTCTTTTTTTTTACTCACTTACTTTGATTTTTCCAGAAAGAAACAGGTGACAACACAATTCTAGTACGAGCATTGGACCGTTTCCATCGTCGTTTGCAGGCCATGAACAAACTGTTACCAGATACAGATTTCTCTCGGTGTGTGTTGGCTTTGTTGATTTTTTTCAAAATCTATTCCTTGTTCTTCTGTTTCATTGTCTTTGATTTTCTATATTTTTCATTGACAGGAAATTAATTGATATTTAAAAGTTTTATCTATATTAAATACAAAAGCTTCAAATCCACCATGAATCAAGCATTTTATTCAATTTGTATTTCTTAAAAGCCATGACTGAATCATTTCTAGATCATTGTTTAGCATTCCACATGGAGATCACTTGCAGGAAATCTATAAAATATTTCAGTTGAAAAAAAAAATAATTCCCCAATTATAAGTATACATTTCAAATTTCTCATGCTATCTGGAATCTGAATTATAATTCAGAGATATTCATATGTACTTTTTATTTTATATTATGAGGAGGTTTTCCTCATTAACACATGAACAATATAATGTTGCTGTTGTTTAATATTAGTAGGAACAGCTCTGACAAAAACATTTCATTTCATTGGCAGTGTGCAATTCAAAATAATTGCTGTTTATAGCATATCACAGTGCAATATGGGTTACTTGGGATTGCCTATCTTCTTACCAACATGTGACAGGTTGTATTGGGTTAAATGGTATCAGCATCCAGAAACAAATCCAAACCTGGCCTAGTAATTATCAAATGCCCAAGTTGATACACTTTCACAAGGTTAAAAAGCTCTAATTGCCTTGCTACTTACCCATAATTGAGAAAGAAGTGGGTTTATGCCTTTCCCAAGGGTATAAGTGTGAAATGAATACAAACTGTTCCAGCCAGAGTTTGAATTTAGTTTGCTAATTCCTTCTTCCATGACATTAAGCTCCCTGCATTGCCACTTTTGACAGAGGCAAATTTATAAAATAATAATGGTAAATTTAAAAGCCTAATTTTATTGACATTATTAATACCCACCATCCCATTTTGGTGGGGGACAGTTGGCATTAAGTGGTTATAGGGGGTATTTTTTTTATAAATCTATTATACCAAATTTTTATTAAGGCAATAAAGACAGACATTAAAACAAGAAAAATTTTAACAAAAAGACACATAACAAAAACTAATACTACCATAAAGTGGTAATATCATTTTTTTTTTACATAATTGTATTTTGATATTACCACTTTACAGTAATATTTTTTGTTATTAATATTTTTATTGTTTTAACATATCCATTTTTATTGCTTTTATAAAGCTTGATTATTTATTTTCTAGTTTTTCTCTCTTTTTGGTCTGTAAAATAATAATTTGGTTCAATTTCATTTTCTTGTTTTCCTGATCCTCCTCTTTCAAAGTCTTTGCATGGCCAAATGTTGTATTGTTATTTTCTAAGCTGATTTATCACTGATTCCCATATGATCACTGAAGTTAAGCAACATCATGAGCACCTGGGAGTACCAGGTGCTGTAAGCTTGGATGTGAGGGTGGTAATGAATAATGGCTCAGAATTGTTAATTGGAGAGCCGAGGTCCAATTCCTGTTGAAGAAATTTTGGGAAATAATGATATAGTAATAGAATCTTACTAATTAACCCATAGATGTGGGGAGAAGTGGTGGATTCATACATTCACATTCGCCCTTGCATGCTGCCATATATGATCTGGTGCCCCTTTTATTTGTCTCAAGGTTCTTGATAAGATCCAGAGATGGATATGCAATGTAATTGGCCCTGATCTGGCATCTCGTCTGCACTCACTCTCTCATAGACGTGTCATCGCCTCCCTCTGTCTTTTTTACAAATACTTTCATGGTAACTGTTCCAATGAGCTGCTTTCACTGGTTCCCAGACTTCATGAATTTAAGCGTTCAACTAGGCTGGCATCTCGCTCGCACACATTCACTGTCGAAACTGTTAAATGTAACCGTCTTTTCTACTCCAATAGCTTCATGTCTCACACCTCTCGCCTGTGGAACTCCCTCCCCTTTTCCTGTTTCCCTGATAGCTATAATCTCCAACTATTCAAATGTAATGTCAATTGACATCTCCAGAAGCCTTGATCTATCCACTATCCTTCTTTTCATCCTTTCCTTTATCACTCCTATTTGGTCACACTCCAATTCTCTGTAACCCCTTGCATGCTAGTGGCTTCCCACCTTGCTTGGGGTGAAACGCTTAAAAAAAAAAAATATTTCTTATATATATAAGTGAATATAACAAACCCTACTGAAATTAGAACTTGGCTCTCCAATTAAGAATTCCAAGCCATTATCCATTACATCACCTGCACATCCAAGCTCATAGCACCTGATATTCCCAAACAGTCATCCATCTAGGTACTGACCAGGCTCAATGTTGCTTAACTTCAGTGATCATACAGGAATGATCTATATGAACTACTATAGGGAATTTGATTTTCACAGGGTGCCTCATACTCATAGCCTTGTGGCAGACTAAGCTAAGCATGGTAAACACCTGTAGCAAACATTATCATTGTCCACTGACCAATTTGAAAATCAGAATTGGTATAATTTCAATTAAAATTTATGATAATCTTGATTAAAAAAAACTGATCTCAATTTGAAAGACATTATATTTTTTCTTTTAAATATTGCATGTTTAAAAAAATCTTTTTCCAAGTTCACAAATACATTCCTACATGAAATTTATCTTTCTTTTTTCAAATCAAGTTCAAGATTTCTTGATTCTCAAGTCTTTTTAATATCTCTATAAATTATGAAGCTAAAACAATGTACTGTTTTTGTATGCGTCCTTGTGAGTGATGAATTATTTTCAACCTTTAACCCCTTTTCCACAAACAAAACATCTCTCTTTCTATTTCCATGGAAAATGTTTAGACGGGCTATATACCTTAGTTTCACTAGTTCAGACCTTCACAGACAGGACCCACTATGTCACTAACTCATTCGCATTCTCTTTGTATTCCACTGGTAAGGAGGAAATATCACTCAGACAGCTTTTCCCCAACTATTACTTTGTAGGGCAGACTCCTGAGAGAATGCTTCCTGATCACAACAATCTTAAGCTCTTCAAGTTTAGGGTCTACTTTTATCTACTCTACATATCCTGGCTTATGGCCATATCACATTAAAACACCAGTTCTCATATGATCACTGAAGTTAAGTAACTTCAAGCCCGGTCAGTACCTAGATGGGTGACTGCTTGGGAATATCAGGTGCTGTAAGCTTAGATGTGCAGGTGGTGTAATGAATAACAACTTGAGATTGGAAATTGGAGGGCCAAGTTCCAATTCCAGTCAGGTTTGTTATATTTACTTATATACAAATTTATCATTGGGTAAGGCATGAATCCACCTCTTCTCCCCTCAATGTATAAATAGTGTGACCTCTATCAACAAAATCATTATTATTGCCAAAAAATTCTTATAATCCCAAAATATTTTCTGACTTTAAATAAACTTCAAAAGATTCATAAAACACAAATCACTTATGCACCCAACATATCCCCATAAGATGCACTTCTTACTTCCTCTCTTTATACTTTTACATCAACCTGATTCAGCAGCCTGGAGAAAAGAGTTCCAATTTCCATTGGGTTCATTATATTCACTTACACACTTGGGAACAATAGGAATCCACCTTTTCTCCTCCTCACCTATGGGTTAATTAATAAGACTTGTATCACTAAACCATTATTATCTCCAAAAAAATTCTTACAGTCTAAATATATTTTATGGCCTTAAATAACCTGCATAGAGTTGATAAGCCATAGAAAACAAATCAATCAATCATTCAGTAACCCAGGTAGACTTAAGTGACTCTTGAGCCTTGTATTGGGTGAACAATAGTATATACAAAAAATAAAACATTATTCTTGTATAATACAAGTACTGAATCTTGAAGTGAAACCTGTATTAGATTCTAGTGTCTTGTTTAACACAGGTAGTCAATTTGGCACATTTTGGGAGTGCTGTGTGTTTTTTCTGTCTTCATCTCCTACATTCGTGTACAGCAACCCTAAAGTTATGCAATAAGTAACCACTATCTTTATGTTTTTTTACTATATACCATGGTAATTATTTTAAATTTCATCAAATAACATTATATTATTTATATTCAAGTATAACATGCCCTCTTTACCCCAATTTTCCTGTTTATGTGTGGCATCCGTCAGTCTCAAGAAACCTGTCCCTGGAGAGTCTTGATTCAGCTGGTGGTGGTAGCAGCATAGCATTTGTACAGATGCACATGGGAAGGACAGAAGCTGCAACAACTGCACTTGAAGACATTCTCCTCTAGTGTTGCCAGCTTTTTTGTCAAGGGAATTTTTACTCAGCAGTAATCCTGTCTCACCTCACCCCGTTCAGTGTACTTCCCATCCCTGCAAGAGTGATCATTTACAATATCCTCCCTTCTCTTGATATGCTTGAATTGAAAATCCTTATACTCTTTTTCTCTTAATCAATTCACCCCAAGCAAGAAGATGATGTCACTAAGACACACAGGGCTACTGGTAGTGAAAGAGAATGAAAAGATTTTAAAAGGTATGAGAAACCCAATTCTAAACAGGAAACAAAGGATAAACCTCTTCTCCTATTATAAAGGCTGAGAATGAGCGTGAACTGGACAATAGACAAACCTATCTACTCCTATTGCTAATGGCTAGTTCCTTGTACAGTAGGTTTTTTGGAACCCCTGTTTAACCCTGCCAACACTGCTGGAGTAGGGTGAAGATTGATTGATTGCTTATTTGCTTTACCAGCATTTCAACCCCTGTGGGTCATTTAATACTGAAACTGGATTTTTATTCAGGAATGTTTCAAAATGTTTCAAGTGGTTGTGAAGTTTATAAAGTGTTTCCAAAACATTACAAGTTATATAGTTCAAAATATCTTAAGCTGTATAGTTCAGAAGTATTTCAAAACATAAGTTGTATGGTTTAAAACCCAAGCACTATTTTCTATATAAGTTGTAAGTATTTTATTTTCTTCAGAAACCTATTATTTGGGCAGGAGGTACATTTTTTGAAGAGCATGTTAAAATTTTGTGCTTGTTAATAGTTGCTCCATATTTTTTTGTGCTTTTTATATTCCATCAAGATATGTTTGATGTGAGAAATTGATTGCAGTAGGTACACCAAGGTGTAGTTCCTGCCTTGAGCATATGTGTGTGTGTGTGATGTGCGCATTCTGTTGAGCACTATGTCTTGTCTGCAATCAACTCTATATTTTCCTTTATTATTGTCAGCTGATGTTTATATAATTTGTTTGAGAACATGTCCCAAATTGCTTGCCATTTACTTTAGATGTGTTGTGTATTATTGTTTTTATAATCTGTATATGGTAGTTTGATGTTGGTTATTTTCATTGCCTCTCTTGCCTGTATGTCAGCTCCATGATTTCCCTTGATGCCTATATGGCTAGAAATCCAGGACAATATTATTGGTTTATGGTTTATTAAATGATGACAAGTTTCTAGGATTTCTTTAATAAAGGGATGGTATGTGTTCTTTAATTGCTGTTAAACTAGATAAGGAGTCTGAGGATATTATAAATTTCCTATCTTTTGAATTTTCTATCTACAAGTCATAGAAATGACTTAATCATTTCTATGGCTTGTAGTTCAGCTGTATAGATGGATGCATTGTTTGGTAGCCTGATTTGCTTGTGTGTGGTTGCTGCACCTATTCTATCGAGGATTTTTTTTTATATCCATCTGTGTAGAATGATGTATAATCATGATATTAGTCTATTAATTCTCCATATATGCTTTTGTTGATTGTATCTTTTCTCTGTCAATGTTAGGTCTATGTGAGATTTGGAGATTGCCCATAGAGCTACCTTATTTATTGTGACTGGTGTTACATTATCAAGATCTTTATTTGTTCTGGTGCTTCTTTGATTTGAATTCCAAATGAAGGGATGGCTGTTAGTTATTTCTACAGAACTGGATATATTGAGGTTATTTAGTGCATATTGGAGGGATAATTTTTTCCCATCTCAGGGATATAGGTGATTCATTGGCTTCTATAAAGAGACTGGGTAAGGTCCAGAAGGCTCCAAGACTTAATCTCAGGCTTTGATTTTATATGGTTTGTAGTTTTTTTTAAGATAGGATTTATGTATGGCACTGTAAATAATGCATCCATAGTCTAGTTTTGATCTGATGTGTGACTTATATATTCTGAGCATTACTTTTCGGTTGGCATTCAGTTTTGATATTACTTTTAGAAGCTTCAAAGCCTGTTGGCATTTTTACTTAAGGTAATCAATGTGCACTTTGAAGTTAAGTTTGCTATTTAGTATGATTCCTAGATATTTTGTTTGTTGGACTATGAGAATTATGTGTCCATTTAATTTTAATTCTGGATCAAGGTGGTATGTTTGTTTTTTGAAGAACTGGAAACCATTTTCATTTGTCCATTTTTCTATCTTGTTTAAATATATTTGTATATATCTTTCAAGGGAAGTCATGTTTGGCAATGAGTGAGAGATCATCTATATATAGAGAGTTTTCAATTCCTGTGTTAATGGTTTTAATAATACTATTTATTTTGAGAATAAATAATGTAACTGATAAAATGCTACCTTGAGGTACTCCTGCTTGTGTGTCTATTTCATACTTTGAATGTTCAGTTTGATAGGAAGTTTTGGATGAATATAGCCATTCTTCCTTTTATTCCCATCTTGTGCATGCCTTTTAGGATACCAATGCTTCCATATAGTGTCATAGGCTTTTTCAAGATTAAAGAATATTGATACCACATGAAGATCTCAAACAAAGCTGTCACAAATAAAGGATTCTGGCTGTACAAGTCGATCATCAGTTCATTGGTTTTTCTAGATAAGAGATTGTTTCTCTCCAAGTACCTTATTAGTCGAGCATATACCCTTCTCTCCATTGTCTTGTAAATGCAACTTGTTAGTTCAATAGGTTGGTAATTTGCTGGGTTGGAATGTTTTTTGTCAGGTTTAGGAATTGCAGTGACGATAGACTCAAGCCATAATTTTGGAAATTTGCTTGAACACCATATAACATTGAAGAAGAAGTATTAAAAGAGAAATTTCTGGCAGCTTTTTTTTAAAATTGATAATGGATTTCATCTGGACCAGTTGCAGAGGTTTTACTTTTGTTTATAGATTCTTTAAGTTCTATCACAGTAAAGAGAATATTGTATTCTTTATTGTTTGAAGTGAATATAAGTTTTTTTTGTTCGATAATGTTTTTATATTTTTGAAATTTGGGAGTGTAGTGATTTGTTGAGGAGTAGGGTGAAGTTAATGGGTATCTGAGGACTTCAGTGTTAGTAACTTGGTTGGTCTACTCGATGCCAAGAGCATGTCTCAGGCTGTGAGTGTGGAAGAAGATTAGACTATTAGGAACAAATATTTGACTTTACTTAAAAAAAAAAAAAAAAAAAATTGATGGACATGTATTTCTATTTCTTCAAGCTCTTGTTATAGTTTGAAAGTCAGTCAGTTATGTGCCATGCATGATACACACTTAGGCGATCATGTATCTTTCAATATATGACTGACAAGGAAGATCTTTCCCCCAGAGGAGGCTGACCATTTCTTTCTGCAATTGGATCCAAGGCTATAGAACCTAGCCTGTCCTGCTATTTACCCATAGCTGGGAGGAGAAGAAGAGGATTCATACCTTTCCTAAGGGTGTTAGCATGTAAGTGAATGTAATGGATTAGGCTGGAATTCAAACTCAGCTCTCCGATTCTTCAATCAGAGCCACTATCCATTACTCCACCGTGCCTTTGTTTGAAAGACTTGTTTTTTTTTAATCATTTCCCAAGCCCCCTCCTCCCATTTATTATATTTTCTCATTTATCAGCCCCCATTCTAATTATTATAACCCCTATGTTTATTATATTTTCACACCCCATTTTTATTTGACACTCAAGAGTTTACTCTTCACTAGATGTCCCATATGAGTGGCCTTCTGCACAATGAAAAAGTTTATCTCAAAATGTGGTTTGCAGACCATTAAAACTGGGTGCTTCAAATTGATGGCCTTCTGTCAGATTAAGCAGAGCTGAGTAAATACCAATTTTTTATCCTTTCATGCACAGATGCAATAAAAAAAAATTCTTTAATTATTTTAACTATTTTGTGTATATTGTAGTGCTGGGACAGAAATTGTTTCTAAAGCTGCCAGGGAACGAGTTGCTTATTACTTACAAATGTTAAAACAACATTTTTCAGGTAAGTCCCCCAAAACAGGATCCTTCATTCAGGTTTCTTTTTTTCACTAAATAATTAGAAGTGAGATTCATGTTTGAAAATAAATCGACAAATTTAATTAACCCTTTTTAGACTGACCTGGTAGATCTGGCCAAAAATATGGGTATTTTTTTTGCCTTTGGTTTCCAGGGAAATGACCAAAACCTGATATTCATGAGTAAAAAATGACTGTAGCTTAAACCGAGTATAATCCTACCAGGTTATATAGGTATAAAAGTATTTACTTGGGTGTAGATAGCCATAGAAATGGTAAAATTTAGAAATAAATTACATCTGGAAAAGGTTAATTTCTTTTATGGTATGTGCCATGGCATCCTTTGTCAAGGTACTTCTTCTCATAACACAATTCTTTGTAATTCTTAAATTCATTTAATAGAATCTGTAGAGAGCCATGATTGCCTACATCCTGAAGGGACATGACACTTACAAAAAAAATATAAGGCCTTAACTAGGATAGATAGCTCACATATAAATTGAATGTAAACATGAGTTATCATAGAACTTGTAAAATTTAGAAATAAATTAAATCTGAAAAGTGTTCATTTCTTATACTGTATGCATCATGGCATTGTTTGTCAAGTGACTTCTTATCACAGCACAATTCTTTTGGATCAATTTTATTTAATAGAATCTGTGTAGAGCCATGATTGCTAACTTCCTCAAAGGACATAGCAGTTTAGTTTTCTTTCTGCTCAATAGACTTTCAATTGCTAGAGTCATTTAAGGACAGATAAAGGTTTAGAATCTTGGTTGTTTTGGGTAGAGCTTAATGTTATCTGTGGATCAGTGACAATTTTGGGTAGCAGTTAAAGTTATTTTTTTCTTTTTAATTACTTATTAGAGAAGCTGGTTTCTCATGAGTGTTATTATTATTTTTAGTAGGGATATTTTAAAGAAATATATGGAGTTAACTAGTATAGCTAGCTAAACTGAATGTAAATATGAGTTACCATAGAAATGGTTCATTTCTTTAACTGTATGCATCATGGCATTCTTTGTCAGGTGACTTCTTTTCAAAACACAATTCTTTTGGAAGAACATCTTTGTAATTCTTCTCAACTTTATTTAATAGAATCCTGAATGGACATGGCATTTACAAAAATAAAATATAACACTTTAACTAGGATAGATAGCTCATATATAAATTCAACGTAAACATGAATTATTATAGAACTTGTAAAATTTATAAATAAATTTAAACTGGAAACGGCTAAATTCTTTTACTGGATGCATCATGGCATTCTTTGTCAAGCAACTTCTTTTCAAAACACAATTCTTTTGGAAAAACATCTTTGTTAAGTCTTCTCAACAGAGAAATCTAAATTTACATAAGATATTGAATGTGTGTAAACTTTTCATTCAGAAAATAAAAAAGAACAATTTTTAATCCCAACTGATTCTTTGCCTCCATTTTTAATACTATCTTTCATTTTAATTTCTGTAAGTATTTATTTTTTTTATATTGAATTATTTTTTTCCAATTCATTTTTCATCATGACATTGACGTTCAGGCATTACTATGTTTATATACAAAATTATTTGCAATATAAGCAAAATATTAAAAAAAATGTATTTCTTATAGACTGGTAATAAACTCAGTAATTCTAAATCATTTGCAACAAAACATAAAAACAATCTGTAAATAAAAAGTGAAAATTTCCCTATTTACATAAATTATTTTTATTGTAAAATTGCTTTTAAAGGGGAGAATTATTGTTACAAGTAAATTTTTTTAATATACATTCCTATAATAAAACTTTTTGACATTTATTTTATAGTAAAAGTAATTTCCAATGCTTTTTCCATGGCAAAAAATAATCATTCATACATTTTCATATTAAAAAACAAAAGAAATGTTCACAATATTAAAAGAGCCCTTTTATGCCAGATATGATTCACTAAGGGCATGACTAACTTTAATCTGTGTTAATCTTCTTTTTTGTTTGATGTCAGATTGCTTGACTGATATCCGCCAAAACCTTGCAGCTCCAAAATTGTTAGGTAAACAAGACACTTCAGACAGCTTATCAGAACTTCTGAATAATACTGAAACTTCAATGTTTGAACAAATCAAGTCTGTGCTTGCTAATCTACAGGTAAGCTGATGAATTTTTTGCACACCTCTCATCTTCATGTAGACACAGGTGCACATAGGTAAATACTGTTGCCCTATCAACGTGCATTATCACAACTGTGTTTTGGTTATTGAGGCTGGGTAGATAAATTTCAGTAATATTTTATCACAAAAATAGAAATATAACACAAATTATATATCAGGGGAAGAATACACAGAAAATTAACCAACTTTTCATGATAGGGTCACAGAAATGTTTTCAATGACAATTCAGACATATATTTATCTCCAACAATAATAATTAAAATCATTTTTATTAGTGTCAAAATTGGAGCAGAAAATTGTCCCCCTCCCTGGAGAGTTTATCACGGTAAATCATTGGTTAGTTTTTTTTTCACGGTCCAAATAATTCATTCCAATCATTTTTTTATTTCTTTTTTTTTTTGTTTTCCAAAGCTTTCTTTTAACTTTTCTTTCTTTTTGGTTTTGTTTTTTTTTATTCCCTCAACAAAGTATTTAATTAGTAAATAATCAAGTTTACATATTGTTTGAAAATTTTAAAATTTCCAACATTATATATATATATATATATATTTATGGGGAAAATAACCAATTCAAAAAGCATATATTTTGCTATGAAAAAAAATGCCCATTTGTGAAAAGAGAGTGTTGTTTTACCTTTTGCCAAAAATCATTTCGTTCTACACACTTGGTGGGATAAGTTAGTTATGATATATCGATTATTAATTAATTAGTTAGGTAATTATTCTCTTTCGTCCATAGTTTTCCAGTTGGTCACATTGATTATCACAGGTTCGAACAAACAGTCCTTTATACACATTTGGTGGGACAACCCTGGGAACTGGTGTCGTCGGCATTTTCCAAATCAGAGATACCTTTAATTTTGACAGCCTGGCTCTTGCCTTTCCACTCCACCCAAATTTGGTACTGACCCCGGAAGGCCGATTTGCACCAGACAGTGTAGAAAAGCAAGATGACGAAGGCTATACAAAACCACTCGACCACAACCCAGTAGTGTCCATGCTCGAGGTAGAGGCCCGTGTCGACGAGACAGAGCCAGATGCTCACCCCGGCCACCAGGCTCATCACCAGAAAGTAGATGACGTTACTCACGAAGAACTTGTTTCTCAACAGGTCGGACAGCGGCCTCGGCTGGCGCACCAGCTCGAACTGGTAGCCGCACAGCTCGCACGTACTCAGGCCCGTAGTGCTGAGCCACTTCTCCAGGCAGGGCACGTGCATCCTCCCGACGGACCCTGTACAATTGCAAGGTGACACCAGTCGGGCGGTTGCGCACTCTCCTTCAAGACAGATCCGACACACAGATGCCGTGGTCGTAGCAGCACTCACTCCGCTCACACAGCTGCTGGCATCATCGTTGGACTCCACCAGTTGGCTGATTAGCGCCTTTGGTGGGGACTCCGAGTCGAGACCCCTTTCCAAATCGTCAAAGGAGCTGCTGACAACGACAGCCATGGAGCAAGTTTCCTTTTTTAATGCAGCTCCAGCTTGTTAGTATACAAACATGGCAGTAGCTGATGACGTTTCTTCCACCCGCTCTCTTTCCCTGACGTTTTACTCATGTTATTTATGACATAAGCAACACAGTATCTATGACGTAAACACAGTTGTCGCTCACCATAGTAGTGATGGTGATAGTGATTGTGATAAGTGGTCAAAGGGCGATAACTCGCACTTTCATAAACACGACATGATTGTTGACTTATGTCCGTTTCCGATTGTCTCAAGTTTCGATAATATCCATTTCATAAAAGTAAAACAGAAAAATAAACAAAGCCGTCTTATTGCATGTGTATTTTTAGTTTTTACAAGTAACTAAATATATTGGTATATAAGGGATGCACCCAAGCCGATCGAACCGAAATGGCAGCTAAAGAAAAAGCAGTTTGAAAGTCTTTTTAAAATAATGATCTCTGTAGGGTTTTATTTTAGATTTTCATAAGATAAGCTATGATTCTTATTATTGAATTATTTTTTAATTATCATTTTTATTTTTATTAGTTTTATATGTGGGCGTGTGTGTGAACCAACGATCCAAAAGAGATGCGTTTTTTTTTTCGAAATGAAAGCAAAATATCGCTGTTGTAGATTTTTTTGACTCCGTGACAAAATCAAGGAATTTGTTCTGATTCAAACAATAAATTTTCCGTACTTTTATCCATTTAAAAAAATAAATAGTTCATTTTAAAAACTTGTAAATATTTTTATTTATTTATTTATTATTTTTTTTTTTTTTTGACAAACTCCCCCCAAATTATTTTATTGAAATTATTTCATTTTCGGTATGTTTACAGTACACTTGATATTATTAAGTTTTTTAACTGAAATAACATCTTCAGAGATTTTTCTTTAATTGTAAAAAAAAAAAAAAAAATCTTGAACATCCTCCAAATTAAAAATTACATACGTGATATTGTAGCGGAGGGGATGAAACTGCCTCCTCCCAAATAAAATAAAATTCCACAAAGTTTTCTAATAAAATGACCAATTAGAATCAGATAATTATTCTGAATTTTATTTTGTTGCCATGGTGATCTCATAAATTTTTATTCTCACTATATTTACTGAGTATCAGGCAATATCAGGAGGGGGCTGGATTTGGGTTATTGCCTGGCATCCCCAAAAGGGTAAGTACTGACTGGTCTTGGGCAATTTTTCCATAAAGAAGAGATTCGAGGCAACAGAGGTGTGGTTTTAAGGATGCTAAGGATACCATGGACCGAACATGTGAATAACGATGAGGTTTTGGAGAGGATGCAAAGAGGAAACTTATACTTAACATCAGGCAGCTGAAATTTTTGGGACACGTAATGAGAAAGGAAGGCTTGGAAAATCTGATACTCACAAGGTGGGTAGAGGCAAAGAGAGACAAGGGAAAGCAACACATGACATACTTAATGGGCTTAAGTGGATGGTTTCTACCATCCACTTAAACTAAAGTCTGGGAGAAATAACAAAAAAGACAAAACGTATTGAGTGTTACAAGGGACAGGAAGAGGTGGAGAGCCATGATCGCCTACGTCCTGAAGGGATACGGCGAATAGAAGAAGAAGATTGCAAACCCACTTTAAACAATGACCTTGTGTTACATTCAGTACCGACGTCGGCGCACAGAAAAATACATATATTCTATTCTCTAGTAGGTACACAATTAATTCAGTACAATTCAATTCTTACAGTACAATAATCATGACACTGGTATTTATGTTTAAAAGTAAATTTTCTTTAATTTTATATAACCAATAATTTAAGAAGATAATTTTTTATTCCATACGATTTTATGAAAATTAGTAGAATAAAAATTTTATTTTTTATATTAGAAGTGATTTTTTTTGTTTTTCGATTTATCAAACATGTCTTTATTTAATTAACAAAGCTTCTTATGAACAGCAACAGGATGAATTTCAAAATCACATTAAAAAACTACAAGTAATTTTTTTTTCAATATTAAGTGTAGATTTTTTCAGTCCAATCTGAAAGAAAATAATGTGTTTTATTAAATTATACAAACATCAACTGTCAGAAAATGTATTTTTTGAGTTTTATTCAATTATTTTTGGTAAGATTCAGGACAGGTTTTCCATATGCTTGATATTGCATAATATTTTTCTGAAATAACATGAATTTTTCTTTATATAACTAAAAAATGTAACCCCTCCAACAAATTAAAAAGTACACCCAAGCTATCAAAGCAGGGCATGAAATAAATCCCTCCCCAATATTTCCACAAAGGATTCTAATAAAATAACCAATTCAGTGTACAATGCATTCATTAATGTATCAGTACTGAAAATTTTATTTATATTGGATAATTCTCTGATTTTTGGCAAATGTTTTAAAGTGATTTATTGCTTTCCTTTCCAAACAAAGCATTCATTTTGATCTGCTGGTCTGGATTTTTTTTCAAAAGTCTTCAATAAAGAATATATGCCTATACATAATTATCAGTAATAAAATAAAATAATTCACTTAACTTATAAATCAGTTTCATTCATTTTTTTTTTTCTCCTCTAATCCTCAGCACATTTTTGGTGAATCAAGGTTATTTACAGATTTTATCTTCTTTTCTTTCTAAAAAAAATAAATAAATAAAAATAAATTATTTTTATGATGATTAAATTATTTAAAATAATATATATATATATATATATATATAATATTTGGATTGATGTGAGGGTGTGACCCTGGGTTTCACACTCTCTGCAATCGTCAGACAAACTCATATCAATCCAACTAAATATGTTAGCTCTGTCACTGATGTTGAGCACTTTCCAATAAGTACCATGCATATATAATATATAAATAATATATATAAAATTGAATGCATATATATATATATATATATATATATATAGTACTGTTTCGATAAAAAGTGACTCACCTGATTTTTTTTACTTAAAATTTTTTTGCCTATTGTTTTTGGGGTCAAACCAATTTTTAATCTTACTAATATAAAGACCCCTTCCCGACCACCTAGTAAAAAAGTTTACTCACCCTAAGGTATTCTATTGATAATTATAATTTTGGATATAAATGAGATTTATGCAAAAAAGTGACTCACTTATTTCCTGCAACTAGTAAACAATAGGAACATAACCGAACAGCTTTAAATAAAGAATAATAGAGGTATAATTTATCTATAATAGGTAATATAGTTCAAAATATTTAATAATCTATAGGTCCTCCTTTATTTTGAATAACCTTTTCAACCCTTTTTGGCATTGACTTGATTAGGTTCTGGCAAATCTCATCTCCAAGCATTGAATTCCATTTGGATATGAAATTCACAATCACATCCTCTTTGTTGCTCAACTGCTTTCTCGAGAGTCTGTACTTTATAATGCTCCATAAGTTTTCTATGGGGTTGAGGTCAGGAGATTGGGGCGGCCATGTCATAACACTCACCTGCTTCTCATCAAAGTATTCCTTCATCAACTTTGATTTGTGACAGGGAGCATTATCCTGCATAAAAATGATGGTAGGGTCGATTTGCACCCTTTCAGCAGAAGGGAGCAGACAAGACTCTAAAATTCTCTTGTACTGCTCACTCCTGGGGGTCTTTTCAATAGGTTTTAAGAAACCAGTTCCATGAAAAGAAAAGCCTTTCCAGAACATTATACTGAACGGATGCTTGACAAAGAGCTTTCAAAGCTTCTTCTTCGGATTTTAGATCACTTATCCTTTGAATTTAGCTCAACTTTCATTTCATCAGAGAAGAGAACATTTTTCCAGTCTTCTATGGTGAAATTTTTGTAATAGTGAGCCCATTCAAGTCTCTTGGTTTTGCTGGCTTTGCTTAATAGTGGCTTAAACCTTTGTGTACAAGATATGTAGCCTTGTTCTAACAGCCACCTATGGACTGTTGAAGAGGCAAGACTAACACCTTGCTCTTCGCTTAGACTGGCTGCAATTTCTTGGCTAGTTATAGTCCTATTCTTCACAACTTCTCTCTTGATTACCCTGCCAGTTCTATCATCAATCTTTTTCTTTTGTCCCCTTGTTTCTTTCCTTGGAGCAGAAGTGGCATCATTATGTGCCTTAAGCACTCAAGAGACAGTTGATTGTGAGGTTATAGCAATTTCTGCAATTTCTCTCATAGACTTGCCTGCTTTTGAGAGGGCAATAATAGATGCCTTAAGTGGTTCTGAGTGGCTATTTCAAGCTGTTTGTGTATGAGGCTTTCTGGAATATTCTGGAATACTCTAGATTTAATTTAAGCTGTTCTAGAATTCTCTAGAATATTGTTCTGAGTGTATTGTAAAATAGTTTTCAATATTTTGTCAAAAGCTCTTTAAATTTACCAGTTTAATCATTAGAATGTGATATCTGAGTCACTTTTTTTGCACAGAATTTTTTCCTGAATCTCATTTATATCCAAATTTATAATTATCAATAGAATAGCTTAGAGTGAATAAACATTTTTCCTAGGTGGTTGGGAAGGGGTCTTTAGTAAGATTAAAAATTATTTTAACCCCAAAAACAATAGACAAATATATTTTTAGTAAAAAAAATCAGGTGAGTCACTTTTATCGAACAGCACTGTGTGTGTGTGTATATATATATATATATATATATATATATATATATATACACACACACACATTTTACATATATATATTATTTTGCACTCATTGAATTTTTATACTAGTATCTGATGGCTTTCACTAGAGATCAAGTGATAGCAAGTCTCTTTAAGATCAAGTGATAGCAAGTCACTTTAATACTCCAGTATTCTCCCTCAATACTTTTCATTATTATTTTAAACTTACTGAGTTTTCACATCATTATTGTCTGTTAGTATTCACTGGAGATCAAGTGATAGCAAGTCTTCTTATAATACTCCAGCACTCTCCTCAGTATTCCTACTGATTGTAGTTTTTCTTTTTTTTTCTTTTCAATTCTTGCATGGATTTTCCAAAATTCCAATCTTTTTGCAAAGCTATTTTGAACTATTTCCAGTACTCCAATAATGATGGGTGCAACTCATATCTTCATATTTCATAACTTTTTCAATTCTTTGGCTAGGCCCAGATATTTTTCCCCCTTTGTGGTTTGTTAAAATGATAATATCTACTGACAGATATTTTTTTCATTGATTAAAATGACAACATTCAATCCTGTAATTGGGCTAGGATTATCTATTTAAATTTCAAAGTCCTAAAGATTTTTTTTTGTTTGGCTTTTTAAGATAGCTTTATTGTTGTTATTTTGTCTTCCAAATGGAATGGTGTTTCATATTATTAGGAAATGGTAACATGCTACTTATGAAGTTCCAAGACTTCTCTTTCCCTTATATCCTTCTTTTGATTTGCTTTTTATTTTTCACCTGAACCACCAGTTGGCCAGCTTTTGGAAGTGAGACATATTGGAAAGCCAAAACAAATTCAGTTATC
The DNA here is from genome assembly GCA_903632075.3 of Acanthosepion pharaonis. NCBI lineage: Eukaryota > Metazoa > Mollusca > Cephalopoda > Sepiida > Sepiidae > Acanthosepion > Acanthosepion pharaonis. Next base: position 592,711 of record CAHIKZ030000422.1, on the reverse strand, counting down.
ATCATCATCATCATCTCTGATATTGTTTCATTAACATTATGTTTTTAATAATTAATTTTAAACCATATTAAATAATACTTTCAATTACAAATAAACATTAACTAATACAAAAGTGAGAAATTCTTTTATCTGATATAAAACTTAATTCAAACTGTAGTTCAAAGTATGTCTTTTCTATCATCAGAATTGATCAGTTAAGACAGATTTATGTATAGATTAAACTTGCTTCATCTTCAAAAACATCTTCATACATAAATAGGTTGTGTCAAAAGCTGTAAATTTAAGTGTTGGAAATGAGACATAAACAAAAGACATTTTTTATTCTATGCAAAATAATAGAAAAATTAATCTTTAAGAATAATTGCATATTCCATGTGGTCTTCAGGATAAAGGAAATATAACAATGGAAGGAATTTGGTCAAGCTCTGACCTATAGTGTAGAATAGATATTTGTTGTTTGTACTTCTTATCATCAAAATTGATTGTAAATGTTGATCATTTAAGACTGACCAATATGTAAATTAAGCTTGCCTCATCTTTGAAAATGCCATCTTGTATAAATTTGTTGAAACAGTTGGACAAAATATTTTCAAGTAGAATATTTTTAATCTGGGAGACATTTGCAGTTCAAAATTTATACATCCTCCCATCAAAATTGATTGGAAATATTGATTAGAGAAGATAAATGTATATATAGATATAACTTGTTTTATCTTTGGAATTATTTTCTCATATGAATAGATTATGCTAAATGTTGAAATTGTCACACAAAAGATTTTAAAGCAGAAAATCTTTCATCTGGAAGATATTTCTGATTCACAATTTCCATTTTCTATCATTAAATTTACTTTTTGTTTTTCATATATACCACTAGTTGTATAACCTTTGGTGATGCTTTGCAGGCCAATACAAACTCTATCATCATCTCTGATATTGTTCCTTTGTCTTCTTCCTTCTGCAAATTTTCATCAGACTTTATTGTCCAAATTATTTTAATATGTCTATTGTTATCAGAATTACTTGTAATTAAATTCTTTTTCTTTTTTTTTTTTGTCTCCAGGCTTTCATCTCACCTGACATCACCTTTGCAATGAAACCATATTTCCGAGGTCCATTCTGTGTGCAAGATGTCAGAGAAGGAATTCTCACTAGTTTCATCAAACATGTCTGCCATGTGTGTACGGTGAGTTCATTTCTACTTTGTATTAAACATCAGTAAAGTTCTGTTCTCAAAATAAAAAAGGTTATATAGCAAATTTAGATTAAAATAAGCGTTAAAAATATTACTTCTTTTCAGGTATGACAACATGGAAAACCATCTACTTGGAATGATTAAACGATAGACCTTGGTATAAGATGCATTATATAGTGTGATAGAGTTAAACATGTCATAATGGTAATAATGTAATTATGAAGGGAGTTGTTATAAAGAGCAATAATAATAAAAATGCTTTCTTTTGTTTTCACTTAATTTTTTTCATTTCCTTTGTCAACATTGTGATCATAATTTCTTTCTACCAAGAGCAATTTTTAGACTTCATTAGAATCAGCCTTTTCTGGCCTTCTGTTATAGTCCGGTTCCTTGTACCATGGTGATAGTCCAAGGTAGAACCAAATAAGAAGAACTCGAACACGGATATGGAATAACACAGATATATTACAAACAGGAATATATACAGAGAAGTAGAAAGTGTTAGTACGAACAATCAAGTTTAGTAGTAATTGTCTGAACGCAACTCTGTTTTGGACTGCATCTGTCTCGACTGACTGACTCGGTCGCTCTGACTGACTGACAGACTCCTGCCGGACTTCACTCCTGACTTCAGACTGAACAGTATTTAGTCACCCACCCCCCCACGAGGACATCATGTGGCACAAGGCCGGTTTAACGTGGGATCTCCGAGCACGTGGGCTCAGCCAAAAATATGCCCTTTGAACCCGTATAAACGGGCTCAGGGTCAGTTTACCTCCCCGAAAGAGACTCCGCCCTTCGGCATAGCCTCGTTTGGGTTCCTCTCTGCCCGAAGGCAGAAAGTTCAGCCGGTCAGCTGGTTGTCCGACTTCAGACTGAACTCCCTGCTTCCTCTTGAGGCGCAGTAGTTATTATATATGGAATAGTCCATTATGTTATTATGGATAAGGTACCATAACACCTTCATTGGTACACAACAACTGGCCCAGTACACACATATTTTGTAAAGATCTTCTTGAAGGTACAAAATTTAAGTAATACTCTAAAAACAGAAATTTTTTGTTGTTAGTTCAGATATGGAGGCATGGTGGATAGTGGCTCAGATTGAGGAATCAGAGAGCCAAGTTGATTGCATTCATTCACGTGTTGATACACTTAGGAAAAGTATGAATCTATCTCTTCTCCCCCCCAAACTATAGGTAAATAACAAGATAGAATGGATCCTATAACCTTGGTTGGCAACCAGTCTAGTAGAAGGAAAATTATAAATTCTATTATGATTTTTTCAAAAGGGGCATTCAAATATTATTTAGTCACATTTTTAATATTCATACTTTTATTTGTACTGACTTAAGATATTATATTTAATTTATTTACTAATTGAATATATATATATATATATGTAATGTTAAAATTAAAATATTAGAATCTAATTATGTATTTATAAACAATTTTATTCAAATATAAATATGTTAGTTTCATTTTTTTTTTAAATTACCTATTACTTAAGGAAAAAATTTGTCAATGTCTACAAAAACTCACTATTTCATTTCTTTGATTTAATAAATTTATTTATTTTTTAGCTAATTTTTAAAAAATGAAATTAACATATTTATATTTGAATAAAATTGTTTATAAATACATAATTAGATTCTAATATATTAATTTTAACATTAACATATATGTACTCAATTAGTAAATGAATTAAATATATCTTAAGTCGGTACAAATAAAAGTATAAATATTAAAAATGTGATTAAATATTTGAATACCCCTTTTGAAAAAGTTGTAATTGAAATTTATAAAAATAAAAATTAAATAAAAAAAATTAAAACTAAGGATGCCAAATAAACCCAGATGATGTGTTTGAACACAGACACTACCACAAATTTCCACTTCTAAAAAGGAAGTTCATATTAATAGACAGATACCCCAGCCTCCACCTTACCTTGACCAACTTGTTAGCTACAATACATTAAATACATGAGTTTTCTAAATAAGTTAAATCTTAACACCCCTAAAATAAAAAATATAGAATTTTCCTTAATCCCAACATCTCAAAATCTCAAATTTGTCTGGACTAATAAATTAAGTGAATCAATTTCAAAAAGTTCTTCTTAGCATTGCTTGAAAATGGAATGGAACTTTGTGTTTTAAATTTAATTTATATGATTGAATTTAAATTGAGGTTTCAGTTTTGAAACATGGGAATTTTAGTGCTGTGATGATCATATATTTTTAAAAAAACAATTATATCATACTTTGCTGTTATATTGAGCACTGTTTTTTAAAAATAAAAATAAATGCTAAGAACTCTGAATTATAAATCTCATTGTTCTTTCCTATTATTTTAATATATATATATATATATATATTATAAATTAATTGATTTAAAATATGGTTATTTTCGCTACACAGTTCCAACCATGTTTCAAAAATAGAAGCTAAAAACTCCTAATTTTATTTTTGCAATTAAATTAAAAGCATTAGTTCCATTTCATCTTCAAAATATATATATACGCACACACACCCAAGCTTAAAATTGTGAACCAGTCAGTGTTTTTCTAATTATTTACTCCTACCTTTCTTAATATATACATATATTTCATTTTTCAAATTATCATTTATGGTGATTTCATTTTTTTCTCCCTGTTTATTTTCCTTTCTCTTTTAATAAATATGTCTGTTTTTATAGCATTACTTACGGCCAGTAGACCAGTTCTATTTGGACAAAGGTATTTGCAGTTAAGAGAATCGGATTAGCTCTGTGAAAAGCCTTTTCTCACTTAAGAATGCTTCATGCACAAGTATCACTTGATTTATTTTAACATCTTGAAAACTTCCAAAAACTTACAGATGAATGATAATAAATGCTCTGGAATAAATAATGAAAGTGTCTAGTCTGGCAGGTGTTCCAGAACACCACAGCATGGGCCTAGTCATCATCTTGCTACTGCAAGAAATTTTAAACCTTTGCATATTGATTGCTTATATATCCAGACATTACTAGACTCTGAAGCCAGTACAACACAACCTGAACAAAGATCAGCACTTGTAGCAAAAGAGCTACAGTGATACAGTGTGGATGTAATGACCTTGTTTGAAATGAGACTCCCTGAAGAGAGTCACTTTACAGAACAATCTGGGGGAGGTGAGGACATATTCTTACTTGACAATCATATCCTGTTAAAATACCAGTTCACGTACAGTAACCAAAGTTAAGCAACATGGAACCTAGTCAGTACCTAGATGGGTCACCATTTGGAAATACCAGGTGCTGTAAGCAGAAGCTTAACTATGCAATTGATGTAATGGATAACAGCTCAGGATGTGAAACCATGGAAACAAGTTCCAATTCCAGTTGGGTTCATTATATTCACTTACGCACAAATACCCTTAGGAAAGGTATGAATCCACCTCTTCTGTCCCCCCCCCAAGCTGTAGGGTTAATTAGTGGGACTTGTATCAGTAAATCATTATTATCTCTGTAAGCTTCAACCTCTGGGAATGACTGCTAGAAACATCCTCCTCCCCAAATTTACAAACAAATGTTACAGATGCATGCTGGGATTTCTTGCTAACCAATAAAAATGAATGATTTCTCAGTCTCATCCACCATATTAATTGTTTTTTCTTGTCTTGAAATCAGAATGCTATAATTACTTGACTATATTCCTTTTGTATGTTAATAGAATTCTTACTTTGTTAACTTTTTGCCTTATTCCCGTTTCTTTGCCTAGTTTTGACTTGCATATATATTATTTGCTTAGTATTTGACCTGTGCTTTTTCTTCTTTTTCTTATTGTTTATTAAGAACTTTGTCAATTCTGTTGTGAATTTTGCCAATTACTCCACAATCACCGAAAAATTCTTACAATCTAAAAATATTTTCTGCTATTAAATAACTTGCAAAAGGTTGCTAAAGCATAAAAAACAAATCAATCAAGCAATCTTACTTGACAATAAAACTATATTTCCAAGGTCTGTTGTATTTTTTATTAAATATAAATAAACTGCTGTATTTTTTTCTGATACATGATCAATAGTCAACTTTTCTCTGTCTCTTACTATACACGTTATTTCTTTTCTACTTAACATATGCAAATAGATAGAATCCTATTTACCAATCCACTATACCTCCCTGAACCAAAGAGGTTTAATGATTTTGGTTGTTCTTGAACTTCTACAACCTCTTTCCTCCTTTCCCCCTTGAGGTTTACATCCTGTTCTTTTTAATCAAGATTTTGGTCTCATTTCATCTTCTTTCATGTCTGAGTCATGTCTGAGTCACTCCTGCCATCATCCATAGGCTCATCTTCTATTGACTTATCTTGATCTGAAGAACTCTTTCTTTCTTCCCTGTCACGATCTTCTTCCATCACAATATCTTCTTCTTCAATTCTCCATCTTAATTGGTCAGAATGGGCCTTTAGGCTTTTTTTCTTCCTTTGATATAATGGCTGTGTTATGTTCTCCTTACCATAATGAAATTAGCTCTCTCAGGAGTTATTTCTTATAACACAGAAATATAGGAGAAAATGTGGAAACACTAGTCAAATTCTGTTTTTGCTGGAATCTTACTTATTATAAAACGCAGATTGTGTGTGTGTGTCTGTACGTTTATATATTGGATCGGATTTCCTACATTTTTCAACCGGTTTCAACAAAACTTCACAAGACTACGTAAAATTACCTTGCGGTGGTTCTAACAGTGCCAAAAATTGGAAAAAACACAATTGTTTTTGCACGAAATCAATTTGAAAACACAATTAAGAGGCATCACAAGAATGAAAGGGGGACAACTCATATCGAGTTATACTTATTATAAAACCCAGGTTGTTTGTGTGTGTGTGTGTGTGTGTGTTCGTTTATATATGGGATCAGATTTCCTACATTTTTTAACCGATTTCAACAAAACTTCACTTTTTTTGTGGCAGGTAGTGTTTCTTTTTTCTTTATTTTTACATTCAGAATGCTTTAAAAATTCCATTTACAAGACAATTGTTTATAATAAAATTCTATTCAATCAGTAGACTCATAACGATTGAAAACAATGTTTTTGTTTGAGTTTGGGTTTGACCAATTCATAACAAAAAAAAAAAACTAATTAAGACACGCGTGTCCGTCAACTTTAAACAATAATCTTTGTCAATTTTATTTTTCAGTCTTTATGATGGTCGATACTTGATCTATCTCTTACTGTTACATCCTCGGGCAACGCCGGGCTCTACTGCTAGTCTAACATAAAAAAGCTATGATAAAATGACTTTGCATTAATAAATAACAGAATTTGCCAAAAATAGTTTTGTATAAAAGCATTCACCTTCCTTAAAATAGCATCCCTATCCAAATAACAATGTTTAACTGTACTAATGACCATATGAACATATTAGAAAATAGTTTCTAAGATTCACACTCAGAATGTGCTTGATTCATGGATTTTTTTGTTATTACTTTCCAGGAATTTTGTGAAGGAGCAGCCGAACGTGGCTCAATTCCTCCATCTTTACTTCTCATCCTGTCTCGACTCTGCCAAGATTTTAACACTTCCATCATTTCCCATCTGGTAAGCCTAACCTTTTGGTCTTTTTTCTTTTTCTTTTAGCCTGAATTTGATTCTAATGTCTTTCAGATTTCAATGGTAATGCTAAGATTAGCCATTTCCATACAGGAAAGATTCAGCATTCATTGTCCAAACACTGTTATTGCTGGATGAAATTTACAAAATCTTTTTCCTAAAGGAATTTTTCAGGAAATTAAACTCACGTTCACTTTTATTGCTCTTTCCGCTACCAATGGGAGTTTCCTACCTAACCTTTGGCTTTAAGTATTGTGAAAAGTTAACATTATGATTATATCATTATTTTCTCTTTTAGTTACATGTGCTGCCCACTTTTGTTATTGTTGCTGTTGATGAAAGTGTTCAAGTGATGTGATCTTTTTTATTTGGTAAAGCTCTTTATGCAACCAACAAGGTTGAAAGTAAAATAAAGCAAGTTAAACTACTTAGGTTCTTTCTAGGACCCTACAAAAAAAATATCTGCTCCATGGCCATCTACATTCCATCTCATGAATCATTTGGGTGGGATAACAATACTTGTTAGCATTCATTGAGAAGTAAGGACAAACTTATCAGTGACAGTCTTTTGTGAACACCAAAATATGGACACACTAACATTGGTGGTCCATTCAAAACCTAAATCCAGCAAATATGCGATGATACAGGATGCCAAGGTGACAATCTACCAGGAATGAGGGAGAGAAAGAGTTGTAAGGATCCATGCAATTGACATGCTTGATGATACTGATTATTATTATTATTATTATTATTATTATCAGCATTAAAATTCTTATTAATACACAATGCACTAGTCCCATAACCCACCATGATCATCAAGATAATATATGTATTACAGCTATAGCATAATGGAGTGTATTTAGGGCAATATGGAAATTAAGAACTGTTAGTTGATGTATGTCTTTCAGCGACATATATTAATTCGGGCATCAGAGTATTAAACTGGAGAATGCAAGATCTTCAGCACCAAAATATAAGGTCAGGTTACAGGTATTTTTTTAATTGCTATGGACGTTATTGGCATCTTGAAAATAGCACCCTAAAAAAGCAACTCTCTGGCCATCTACCTTCCATCAATAAATTCAGGAGAGAATAACAATATTTGTTGGCATTCGTTGAGAAATAAGTGTAAACTTATCAGTGACATTCTGATGTGGACACCAAAACATAAACACATCAGCATTGGTTGCCCATTCAAAACCTACATCCAGCAAATATGTGAAAATACAGGATACCAATGTGAAGAGCTACCAAAGCTGATGGATAATCATGAAGACTGGAGAGAAAGAGTTCTGAGAATCCATGCACTTAGCACAGCCTGATATGATACCAATTATTATTATTATTATTATTATGAATGGGCATGTGGCCGAGTGGTTAGAACATTTGCTTTCTGGCCATGAGGCCCAGGTTCGATTCTTACCATGGTTGATTTGTCAGGAAGGTGACTTCTGGAAGAGGCTATCCCAGCATGTGGCTCCCTTCGAAAATGCCTGAAAACCATACCTTGGGTCAACCCAAGCCTTGTTGTGAAATTGGGTAGATGGAATCCTCAGGAGCCATTGATGGTTGTGCTAGCATGAAGTCACAAGTCATCATGACCGAACATTTGAGCGTGCTGGCCCTGTTCAGACTGTTGATCAAGCTAGATAACATGCACTCTCCCAAAAACTGTAACTAAGGTCTACTCAGCATAGTTGCAGTATAAACCACAAGTGGGCTCTGTGGGTATTGAACAAACATAAATGTGACTAAGCAGGCATCTGCGATGGGGATTAGCTAACCTGCCTGGTAGATGGGTATCTTTGGATACAAGTGGCTGCACCATTTAGATTTTATGATGAAAATAATGAATCCAACTCTTCTCTCACCAGTTATGAGTTAAATAGCTAAATCTGTGACACTGAACCTGTGAGATGGTTAAATATTAATTCTAAACAGAAAAAGGGTTAAGCCCAAGATGAAATATAAACTGGAAAATAGAGAGATAGAGAGAATAGAAGTCATTTTCCCTGGTAATGTGGAAGTGAAGAAAGATCCATCTGGATTGTCTAACCCCCATATGAATTTGAATGATGCATCAAGAGTGTACTTCTTTTTATCTATTGAAAATCTGGCATGTGGATAAAGCTAATTGGGAAATAGCTTTATCTCTTTCTTGGGAAATTAGAAAAACATGTTGGTGATAAGATAAGCAGATGGGAATTATATTTTCGTTGGCAAAAACGAATTGAGAAATTAAAACAGAATGAACCCAGTGCAAGGATTAGGATCATGAAAATTGTTCCTGTCATAATAGGCAGATGATCTGGTTTATGTTTTCGCTAAAATGGATGGAAACAATGTATCTCTTTGTTGAGAATTTAACTATACAAATATATTTTTGTTGATGAAAACAAACTGGGAAATAATTTTTATCTATCGCTCAGAAAGTTAAAATGAGAAGCAGTGGTCTAGTTTGTGTTCTCCCCTGCTTCTCATTTTAACCTTCTGAGCAATAGATAAAATTATTTCCCAATTTGTTTTCATCAACGAAAATATATTTGTATACTTAAATTGGTCCCAAGGATGGAAAACACTGTCTCTTTGTTGGTAATTTAAGTATACAAATATATTTTCATTGATAAAAAACAAATTGGGAAATAATTTTTATTTATCACTCAGAAGGTTAAAATGAGAAGAAGTGGTCTGGTTTGTGTTCTCACTGAACAGAAGTAGGGGAGTGGAATTCAGAGAATTGAAATTAATGAGGAGAATAAACTATGTCCTTTCATCTACACACTTTAAAAATTAGATTTGTCACAGAGACGGTTATGCCAGCCTTGAGAAATGGGCAGAGATACAATACCAAGAAGGAAGGAGAACGGGGCAGAATTTAGCTCTACCTATGTGGAGTGGTGGTCCGAGATATGAAGTGAAGCAGGTTGGAGTTAAGGAAAGAGCAATCCCTGTGACTACTCCCAAGGAAGGTGGATAATTCTCCAAATTTGGAAATTTGATTAAGAATGTAGAAGTAGGAAACAAAGAAAACTTTTATTGAGATTAATGAAAATAGGGGAATCACCAAATTTCCAAAACACTTCGGCCCCACGCCAGTTTTGTGCCAAAGTGCATATAAGCAGATGACTTTTGGAATTCAGTGACTTGGAGTGAGAGCCCACATCAAGTGCCTCTGGAATCTACATCAGCTGCCACCAGATTTCTTGATTCCAAGACTTTGAACCCAGCTTCTCCAGAAGTTTAGACAAGGCCAGTATCATTATAGAGATTGATGTGAAAAGAGTTAATTTTTGTTGTACCAAGAGCTATATAACCTAACTGAAGATTGGCTCCATGAATCTCTCATTTTATTTTTTATTGTGAAGATAATTTTCTTCCTTAATATAGCATCCACCACAGCTTGAACCAGTGCTGTGATTACAATGACCTTCAATTTTACACTGCTCTGAAATCAAGAACACAGCATGGGCAGAGTTGATGTGGATCGAAGCAGCCAGCAACCAACAACTAGATTGGGCCAGCATTGATATTGACTAATGCAGAGTTACCCTGTGGTTAAAATGTTATCCTAAGACTCTGAGGATTGGACAATTAAACATGGTTACACCACTGGGTATAGGCAACAGCGAAAGGTGTTACAAATCCGTTACCTTTTGTAAACAAAAAGATATGGCTCTAACCATATCTGTGTTGTTCTATGATAGCACAGTATAGACATTGACAAAACTATTGTAAAAAGAGATGAGATGGCATGTATATAAGAATGCTACATTGATTCTATCCTGGAAACAAGGCCCTAAAAAGAGACTGCTCTGTAGACATCAACCTCTCATCTCATAAATCATTTGAGAGATCGAACAAGATTTGTGGAGCAAAGTCATGATGATGAACCTGTTTAAAGTAGTTCATCAGATGAAATCCATGGGAAAGGAATCCTATAAATGGATCTCCTGTCACCCTGTCAAAGCAAGCAATGAATGCAACAACAAATTACAATTATTACAACCTGAGTGTTAGTTATTGGAGAGTGGTTTACCCAAGTGGTCACTCATACTCTATCTTCTCTATCAACTATTACAGCATGCCAGAGACAAAACATATTTGGCCAAATATTTAAAAATAGAACAAAATGCAGTGAGAGCTGAATTCAGGCCTTTCCAAAGTGTATTAGTGTTAAGTAAACATAAGCAGCTGATTTCATTTTTTTACACTAAATTTGCATTATTCTAAATGTTGTTATCAAAATTATTTTAAATTATTATTTACATTATTGACATTCAGACTAATGTTCTCATCATTGATGTTGCTATCACAGTGTTTCAGTCATTGTACTCTTTGACCTTCTTTAGGTATCAGTTGATCTGGGTAACCTTCAGGGAATTTCAAATTGACCCCTTTATTTAATATACAGGAGTGGAGGGCAATACATACTGGAGGTATACGGTTTACAATCAACAGTAAGAAGGCAATACACAGTCCAGCAAACACCAAATTCCAAATAACATTCTTATAAGTCAGAATAAAAATTGTTTATGACATCTAGTTTGGTAGCTCAGTTAATAACCAAGGTGATATAGACTACGAAATAATCTGTAAAATAAGCAAAGCACCAACAGCCTGACAAAAATATGGAAAAAGCAAAAAAAGTTCTCCAAGATCCAGTTTTACAATTCCAACAACATCTCCACTTTAATCTATAGCAATGAAACATAACTCCTGAAATCTATTGGATGTATTCAATATGAAATGCCAAAGGAAATACTACAAATCCAGTGGAACAATTTTGTAAACAATGTTAAATTTAGGAAACAAGACATTCTCTATTCTATCTGAAAGGAAATCTGCAAACAACAGATGAAACAGTGTGGCAAGGCTGACACCTACTCGACTTGCATTTCAAATGTTATTGTGGATTCCTAATGTGAAATGGAAGTGACACCAGCTAAGAACTAATTGGCAATGAACCATCTGAGAAGACTTCAGATGATTGAGGAACAACATTGGGTTACTGACTGCTGACAGATCAAAATGAAGAGTTCTGACTGCTTCAAGTGTCTAACAACATGGTACTGTTTACTGAATAATTAATTTTACGACACATCTAATTGTTATATATAATTATTTCTAACACCAAATAGCAAGTAAATGAATGAAAGTCAGGAGGTAATATGCAGGGCCAGTGTAAGGGTCTTGTGTCCCCTCCTTAATCTATGATATGGGGCCACCACTCTACTACATCTCAATTTTCATAAGGTAGTATTCATATAAAATACAAATTTTTATTGTAACCTAATTATGTACAACAATGGATTATATGATGAACAGTTCCAACTCGAAAATGTTTAAATAAATCTAATGTATGTAAGCAAATGTATGGATATAGATCCGACAGTATGAAGAAAAATATACGCAAAAACAAACAAAAATCCTAATATGCAATTATGCTGCTTTAATGTTAATATAATGTCAACATCAGAGCAAGATTAATGCTTGACAAACGTACATATAAATTTTAGATTAAAATAAAATTCTTTTCATTTTTCATTCAAAATACTCTATCGTCTTTTCATGTTGAATTGAATATAATCTAATGTTAATTATGTCTTATGAATATGTCCTGAAGATGATCGACTAGACCAAAACGTCCGACGTTGACATTATATTAACATTAAAACAGCATAATTGCATATTAGGATTTTTGTTTGTTTTTCCGTATATTTTTCTTCAAATCCGTCATAATAGATCATTCCATCTTAAATAAATCAACAATTTTTTGTGGCCATTTGTAACATCAACTTCAGATCTTTCTCATTAAAAAGTTGAAGACTTTTAACACATTCAACATTATGGATAAAATATAGTGAATTTTATATCATTTTTTTGAAGACATGGCATGAGCAAAGCAAATTTATGAATTTGTACAAAAAAAAGCCACCAGAAAATCTGCAAAAAATGTTCATCCTTCATCAGTTGTACTTAGTTTAATTTGTAATACATATAATAAATGTGAGTAGAAAAAAGCAAATGTTAATAAAATAGCAAGGGTCACAAAGCACTGTCTGGAGCCCTAATTATCCTCCCCATCAGAGGGTTGTAGGTAGTGCGCACTGACCCTGATTGTGTGTTTGTGTTTGTATATGTGGAGAGTGGAGTATATATATATATATATATATATGCTCCACTCTCCGCCCTACGTCATTATTTTTTTTTTAAATCAATTCAACCCAAGCAAGGCAATGACACCACTAAGAAGCAAAGGGCTAAGTGGGAGTGAAAGAGAATGAAAATGTCTTTAGAAGGAACCAGAAACCCAATCCTAAACAGTAAAGAAGGGATAACCCTCTACTCTTCTTCAAAAGACTGGGGAGGGTGTGAACTGGACAGTAGGCAAACCCATCTACTCCTGTTCATGATTAAATAAATAATAAATAAAACTTCAGAGTTTAGGTGAAGATGTTAGATGTATAGAGTTGAACTAGACTTTAAAGGAACTGGAAACCTAATCCTAAACAGGAAACAAGGTATAAACCTCTATTGCTGTTCAAAAAACTAGGGCGGAGTGTGGACCAGACAGTAGGTAAACATATCTATTCCTATTCAGTAAAAAATAAATAAATAGTAAATAAAATTTTAGTGTTTAGGTGGAGATGTTAGAAGTATAGAGTTGAAGTAGACTTTACAAGGAACAGGAAATTACTAAGTAAATAAAGGTCTATATATAATTGAGAAAATAAAAGCAGAAACATCACAATGAACTTTCAACAATACAAATCAAATGTCTTTTGTTTTTAGTTTTTGTTTTTCACAAGAAATGTCACAAAAAATTCCTCCCTCATCCTAACATTTGATTATAAACTTGAGGTTTCATATGATTTCTTATTTTTTGTTTAGGTTGTTTTGACTGAAGAACAGTTGTTAATGGAAGATACAACCGGAGTAACTTCAATCTCAGTATTGTGTCACGAGGCAAAGACTGCTGCTCAAAAATTGCTGAATCATTACGTTCGAGTACAAGGACTCACTATTTCTCAGGTTTGTAGCATTTGTTATAAAAATCTCTGCAGTCACGAGGGACTGCTTTTTGAATTGAAGCTGAACAATGTAAACTTTTGTTAAAAAGGTAAAAAATATAACTCCTCCCACTATTGCTGAAATATTTTAAAAATTTACATCTATTGCCTGATGAATCATTATACTTAGGTTTTTGGAGATACAAGAATTTTGTTTAATTATTAAACTGCTTTATTATATGAAACAAATGAATATTTTGCTTGACATATTTGGGAAGGTTATTAGAACCTATACTGGCAGCAAACCTCTTGCATACAGTTAGAAAATGAGTTCAGCAGATATACAAAAATAGAAAGGGGTGTAAGACAAGTACGTGTCTTTTTACCAGATTCATACAACCTATACAGTGAGGGGATTTTGAGAAAATTAGAAGTCCTACCAGGATTCATTATTGGCAGCCACAATCATGACAACATAAAATATGCAGATGACAGAGTTTTGATAGCAGACAATAGAAGGTAAGTACAAAAACTCCTAGAGAAGGTAGTGAAGGAAAGCAAGAAGAAAGGACTAAACATCAATTGGAAGAAGACTTAGTTGTCGGCAAAAGAACAGCCCAAGATGCAAATTACAAATTGGAGATATCAAAATCAAACAAGTACAATAATTTAAATATCCAGGTAGTGTTTAAACAGAGGACTGAGAGTGTAATACTGAAATCTGAAATTGGGATAGCAAAAGATGCCTTTCAAAACCTAAGCAAAGTATTATTAAACTGAAAAAATTTATTAGAAACAAAGAGTACTGAACGTTTATGTAATATCAGTCCTATATGGCAATGAATGTTAAACAATCTCCTCACAGATGAAGAAGATACTTGAAGTAGTAGAAATGAGGTTCTACAGAAGGATGATGAGAATAACATGGTCTGAACATGTGATCAATGACAAAGTTCTAGAGATAGTAGTAACAAAAAGGACTCTTATAATTAACATAAGGAAGTGACAGTTGAAATTTCTAGGGCACATAATAAGGAAAGGAGGTTTGGAAAATTTGATACTCACAGGATATATTGAAGGCAAGAGGTACAGAGAAAATTAACACATAACCTACCTTGTGAGCTTGAGTAAATAGATGAAAAAACAAGGTTTAACAAAAATTCAAAATTTATTAAGACCTACAAAAGACAGGAAAATGCAGAGAGCCATGATCCCCAATGTCCTGATGGAATATGGCACATAGAAGAAGAGGAATATAATTATTTACATTTCCCTTGTAGTTGTAGAGTTCCTCATCTTTGTTGACTTTGCAACAAAATTTTGGCCACTTAATTCTTCCATTATTTTCAGCTGTGTGTTGACCACAGTAAAGTTTGGAAATATTTTGCTTCATCTTATCATTATTGGTATTTCCATGTGTCCCTCTCATCCTACCTACCTATCCTACAGGACTGGGTCCACATGATATTACAATGTGTCTTGAGAGTTGATATCACCTTTCACTTCATCCATAATCATTAACATGTTATTATTTCTTCTTCATCATTGGTCTTTTGTGTTCTATCCTGCAGGGCTGGGTCCACACTATAGTTCTATGCTTCTCTAGGGAACATGTCTCCTTTCAATTCATCCAGATTATTATTATTTTTTTTTTGTTGGACTATCCTGCAGGGCTGGGTCCACACTGTAATTCTATGCTTCTCTAGGGAACATGTCTCCTTCCACTTCATCCATATTATTATTATTATTATTTCTTTGTTGGTCTCTTGTGTTCTATCCTGCAGGGCTTGGTCCACTTCTTTCAATTCATGTAATTATTATTATTTCTATTGGTCTTCTCTGGGAACATGTCTCTTCCAATTCATCCATATTATTATTATTATTATTTCTTTGTTGGTCTCTTGTGTTCTATCCTGCAGGGCTTGGTCCACGCTGTAATTCTATGCTTCTCTAGGGAACATGTCTTCTTTCAATTCATCCATATTATTATTATTATTATTTCTTTGTTGGTCTCTTGTGTTCTGTCCTGCAGGGCTTGGTCCATGCTGTAATTCCTGCTTCTCTAGGGAACATGTCTTCTTTCAATTCATCCATATTATTATTATTATTATTTCTTTGTTGGTCTCTTGTGTTTCTGTCCTGCAGGGCTTGGTCCATGCTGTAATTCTATGCTTCTCTAGGGAACATGTCTTCTTTCAATTCATCCATATTATTATTATTATTATTTCTTTGTTGGTCTCTTGTGTTCTGTCCTGCAGGGCTTGGTCCATGCTGTAAATCTATGCTTCTCTAGGGAACATGTCTTCTTTCAATTCATCCATATTATTATTATTATTATTTCTTTGTTGGTCTCTTGTGTTCTGTCCTGCAGGGCTTGGTCATGTAATTCTTGCTTCTCTAGGGAACATGTCTTCATTCAATTCATCCATATTATTATTATTTCTTTGTTGGTCTCTTGTGTTCTGTCCTGCAGGGCTTGGTCCACGCTGTAATTCTATGCTTCTCTAGGGAACATGTCTTCTTTCAATTCATCCATATTATTATTATTATTTCTTTGTTGGTCTCTTGTGTTTCTGTCCTGCAGGGCTTGGTCCATGTCTATGCTTCTCTAATGTCTTCTTTCAATTCATCCATATTATTATTATTATTATTTTTTGTTGGTCTCTTGTGTTCTGTCCTGCAGGGCTTGGTCCACGCTGTAATTCTATGCTTCTCTAGGGAACATGTCTTCTTTCAATTCATCCATATTATTATTATTATTATTTCTTTGTTGGTCTCTTGTGTTCTATCCTGCAGGGCTTGGTCCACGCTGTAATTCTATGCTTCTCTAGGGAACATGTCTTCTTTCAATTCATCCATATTATTATTATTATTATTTCTTTGTTGGTCTCTTGTGTTTCTGTGTCCTGCAGGGCTTGGTCCACGCTGTAATTCTATGCTTCTCTAGGGAACATGTCTTCTTTCAATTCATCCATATTATTATTATTATTATTTCTTTGTTGGTCTCTTGTGTTTCTGTCCTGCATGGGCTTGGTCCACGCTGTGTAATTCTATGCTTCTCTAGGGAACATGTCTTCTTTCAATTCATCCATATTATTATTATTATTATTTCTTTGTTGGTCTCTTGTGTTCTGTCCTGCAGGGCTTGGTCCACGCTGTAATTCTATGCTTCTGTCTAAGGAACATGTCTTCTTTCAATTCATCCATATTATTATTATTATTATTTTTTGTTGGTCTCTTGTGTTCTGTCCTGCAGGGCTTGGTCCACGCTGTAATTCTATGCTTCTCTAGGGAACATGTCTTCTTTCAATTCATCCATATTATTATTATTATTATTTCTTTGTTGGTCTCTTGTGTTCTGTCCTGCAGGGCTTGGTCCACGCTGTAATTCTATGCTTCTCTAAGGACATGTCTTCTTTCAATTCATCCATATTATTATTATTATTATTTTTTGTTGGTCTCCTTGTGTTTCTGTCCTTTCAATTCATCCATATTATTATTATTATTATTTCTTTGTTGGGTGTTCTTGTCCTGTCCACGCTGTAATTCTATGCTTCTCTAGGGAACATGTCTTCTTTCAATTCATCCATATTATTATTATTATTTTTTTTGTTGGTCTCTTGTGTTCTGTCCTGCAGGGCTTGGTCCACATGTCTTAATTCTCCATGTTGGTCTCTTGTGTTTCTGTCCTGCAGGAAATTCATGTCTTCTTTTCAATTCATCCATATTATTATTATTATTATTTCTTTGTTGGTCTCTTGTGTTCTGTCCTGCAGGGCTTGGTCCACGCTGTAATTCTATGCTTCTCTAGGGAACATGTCTTCTTTCAATTCATCCATATTATTATTATTATTATTTCTTTGTTGGTCTCTTGTGTTCTGTCCTGCAGGGCTTGGTCCACGCCTGTAATTCTATGCTTCTCTCTAGGGAACATGTCTTCTTTCAATTCATCCATATTATTATTATTATTTCTTTGTTGGTCTCTTGTGTTCTGTCCTGCAGGGCTTGTCTTCTTTCAATTCATCCATGTTATTATTATTATTTCTTTGTTGGTCTCTTGTGTTCTGTCCTCTATTCTATGCTTCTCTAGGGAACATGTCTTCTTTCAATTCATCCATATTATTATTATTATTTCTTTGTTGGTCTCTTGTGTTTCTGTCCTGCAGGGCTTGGTCCACGCTGTAATTCTATGCTTCTCTAGGAACATGTCTTCTTTCAATTCATCCATATTATTATTATTATTTCTTTGTTGGTCTCTTGTGTTTCTGTCCTGCAGGGCTTGGTCCACGCTGTAATTCTATGCTTCTCTAGGGAAACATGTCTTCTTTCAATTCATCCATATTATTATTATTATTATTATTTCTTTGTTGGTCTCTTGTGTTTCTGTCC
The DNA here is from genome assembly GCA_903632075.3 of Acanthosepion pharaonis. Lineage (NCBI taxonomy): Eukaryota > Metazoa > Mollusca > Cephalopoda > Sepiida > Sepiidae > Acanthosepion > Acanthosepion pharaonis. Next base: position 574,542 of record CAHIKZ030000422.1, on the reverse strand, counting down.
TGCAGGGCTTGGTCCACGCTGTAATTCTATGCTTCTCTAAGGAACATGTCTTCTTTCAATTCATCCATATTATTATTATTATTATTTCTTTGTTGGTCTCTTGTGTTCTGTCCTGCAGGGCTTGGTCCCACGCTGTAATTCTATGCTTCTCTAGGGAACATGTCTTCTTTCAATTCATCCATATTATTATTATATTATTTCTTTCTTTGTTGGTCTCTTTGTGTTCTGTCCTGCAGGGCTTGGTCCACGCTGTAATTCTATGCTTCTCTAAGGAACATGTCTTCTTTCAATTCATCCATATTATTATTATTATTTCTTTGTTGGTCTCTTGTGTTTCTGTCCTGCAGGGCTTGGTCCACGCTGTAATTCTATGCTTCTCTAGGGAACATGTCTTCTTTCAATTCATCCATATTATTATTATTATTATTTCTTTGTTGGTCTCTTGTGTTCTGTCCTGCAGGGGTCTTGGTCCACCATATTGTAATTCTATGCTTCTCTAGGGAACATGTCTTCTTTCAATTCATCCATATTATTATTATTATTTCTTTGTTGGTCTCTTGTGTTCTGTCCTGCAGGGCTTGGTCCACGCTGTAATTCTATGCTTCTCTAGGAACAATTCATCCATATCTTTTCTTTGTTGGTCTCTTGTGTTCAATTCATCCATATTATTATTATTATTATTTTATTTTGTTGGTCTCTTGTGTTCTGTCCTGCAGGGCTTGGTCCACGCTGTAATTCTATGCTTCTCTAGGGAACATGTCTTCTTTCAATTCATCCATATTATTATTATTATTATTTCTTTGTTGGTCTCTTGTGTTTCTGTCCTGCAGGGGCTTGGTCCACGCTGTAATTCTATGCTTCTCTAGGCAACATGTCTTCTTTCAATTCATCCATATTATTATTATTATTATTTTTTGTTGGTCTCTTATGTTCTGTCCTGCAGGGCTAGGTCCACGCTGTAATTCTATGCTTCTCTAGGGAACATGTCTTCTTTCAATTCATCCATATTATTATTATTATTTTTCTTTGTTGGTCTCTTGTGTTCTATCCTGCAGGGCTTGGTCCTGCTATGGCTCTGGTCTTCAATTCATCCATTGTTATTATTATTATTTCTTTGTTGGTGTGTTCTTCCTGCAGGGCTTGGTCACATGTAATTCTATGCTTCTCTAGGGAACATTCTTCCATATCCATATTATATTATTATTATTATTTTTCTTTTTTTGGTCTCTTGTGTTCTGTCCTGCAGGGCTTGGTCCACGCTGTAATTCTATGCTTCTCTAGGAACATGTCTTCTTTCAATTCATCCATATTATTATTATTATTATTTCTTTGTTGGTCTCTTGTGTTCTGTCCTGCAGGCTTGGTCCACGCTTGTAATTCTATGCTTCTCTAGGAAACATGTCTTCTTTCAATTCATCCATATTATTATTATTATTTCTTTGTTGGTCTCTTGTGTTCTGTCCTGCAGGTCTTGGTCCAATGTAATTTATGCTTCTCTAGGGAACATGTCTTCTTTCAATTCATCCATATTATTATTATTATTTGTTTTGTTGGTCTCTGTGTGTTCTCCACCTGTCCTTCTCTAGGGCTTGGTCCACGCTGTAATTCTATGTTTCTCTTGTGTTTCTGTCCTGGGAACATGTCTTCTTTCAATTCATCCATATTATTATTATTATTATTTTATTTCTTTGTTGGTCTCTTGTTTTCTGTCCTGCAGGGCTTGGTCCACGCTGTAATTCTATGCTTCTCTAGGGAACATGTCTTCTTTCAATTCATCCATATTATTATTATTATTATATTTCTTTGTTGGTCTCTTGTGTTCTGTCCTGCAGGGCTTGGTCCACGCTGTAATTCTATGCTTCTCTAAACATTCTATTCATCCATATTATTATTATTATTATTTTTTGTTGGTCTCTTGTGTTCTGTCCTGCAGGGCTTGGTCCAACTATGTTCTCTAGGGAACATGTCTTCTTTCAATTCATCCATATTATTATTATTATTATTTCTTTGTTGGTCTCTTGTGTTCTGTCCTGCAGGGCTTGGTCCACGCTTGTAATTCTATATGCTTCTAGGGAACATGTCTTCTTTCAATTCATCCATATTATTATTATTATTATTTCTTTGTCTGGTTTCTGTCCTGCAGGGCTTGGTCCACTGTTTCTATGCTTCTCTAGGAACATGTCTTCTTTCAATTCATCCATATTATTATTTATTATTTCTTTGTTGGTCTCTTTGTGTTCTGTCCTGCAGAATTCTATGTTCTTTGTCTTCTTTCAATTCATCCATATTATTATTATTATTATTGGTCTTTTGTTGGTCTCTTGTGTTCTGTCCTGCAGGGCTTGGTCCACGCTGTAATTCTATTGGTCTTCTCTAGGGAACATGTCTTCTTTCAATTCATCCATATTATTATTATTATTTTTCTTTGTTGGTCTCTTGTGTTCTGTCCTGCAGGGCTTGGTCCATTATTGTAATTCTATGCTTCTCTAGGGAACATGTCTTCTTTCAATTCATCCATATTATTATTATTATTTTTCTTTGTTGGTCTCTTGTGTTTCTGTCCTGCAGGGCTTGGTCCACGCTGTAATTCTATGCTTCTCTAGGAACATGTCTTCTTTTCAATTCATCCATATTATTATTATTATTTTTCTTTGTTGGTCTCTTGTGTTCTGTCCTGCAGGGCTTGGTCCACGCTGTAATTCTCTATGCTTCTCTAGGAACATGTCTTCTTTCAATTCATCCATATTATTATTATTATTATTTTTTTGTTGGTCTCTTGTGTTCTGTCCTGCAGGGCTTGGTCCACGCTGTAATTCTATGCTTCTCTAGGGAACATGTCTTCTTTCAATTCATCCATATTATTATTATTTATTTTTCTTTGTTGGTCTCTTGTGTTCTGTCCTGCAGGGCATGTCTTCTTTCCACGCCATATTATTATTATTCTTGGTGCTTGTGTTCTCTAGGGCTGAGTCCACATGTCTTCTTTCAATTCATCCATATTATTATTATTATTATTTCTTTGTTGGTCTCTTGTGTTCTGTCCTGCAGGGCTTGGTCCACGCTGTAATTCTATGCTTCTCTAGGGAACATGTCTTCTTTCAATTCATCCATATTATTATTATTATTATTTCTTTTGTTGGTCTCTTGTGTTTCTGTCCTGCAGGGCTTGGTCCACGCTGTAATTCTATGCTTCTCTAGGGAACATGTCTTCTTTCAATTCATCCATATTATTATTATTTTATTTCTTTGTTGGTCTCTTGTGTTTCTGTCCTGCAGGGCTGGGTCCACGCTGTAATTCTATGCTTCTCTAGGGAACATGTCTTCTTTCAATTCATCCATATTATTATTATTATTTCTTTGTTGGTCTCTTGTGTTCTGTCCTGCAGGGCTTGGTCCACGCTGTAATTTATGCTTCTCTAGGAACATGTCTTCTTTCAATTCATCCATATTTATTATTATTATTTGTTTGTTGGTCTCTTGTGTGTTCTGTCTCTGGGGCTTGGTTTCAATTCATCCATATTATTATTATTATATTTTTTGTTGGTCTTTATGTTCTGTCCTGCAGGGCTTGGTCCCGCAGCATGTATTTCTCTAGGGAACATGTCTTCTTTCAATTCATCCATATTATTATTATTATTATTTCTTTGTTGGTCTCTTGTGTTTCTGTCTGCAGGGCTTGGTCCACGTTAATTCTATGCTTCTCTGGAACATGTCTTCTTTCAATTCATCCATATTATTATTATTATTATTTCTTTGTTGGTCTCTTATGTGTTTCTGTCCAGGGCTTGGTCCACGCTGTAATTCTATGTTTCTCTAGGGAACAACATCTTTCTTCAATTCATCCATATTATTATTATTATTATTTCTTTGTTGGTCTCTTGTGTTCTGTCCTGCAGGGCTTGGTCCACGCTGTAATTCTATGCTTCTCTAGGGAACATGTCTTCTTTCAATTCATCCATATTATTATTATTATTTCTTTGTTGGTCTCTTGTGTTCTGTCCTGCAGGGCTTGGTCCACGCTGTAATTCTATGGCTCTAGGGAACATGTCTTCTTTCAATTCATCCATATTATTATTATTATTTTTCTTTGTTGGTCTCTTTGTGTTCTGTCCTGCAGGGCTTGGTCCACTATGCTTCTAGGAAATTCTATGCTTCTCTAGGGAACATGTCTTCTTTCAATTCATCCATATTATTATTATTATTATTTCTTTGTTGGTCTCTTGTGTTCTGTCCTGCAGGGCTTTAGTCCACGCTTGTAATTCTATCTTCTCTAGGGAAACATGTCTTCTTTCAATTCATCCATATTATTATTATTATTATTTCTTTGTTGGTCTCTTTGTGTTCTGTCCTGCAGGGCTTGGTCCACGCTGTAATTCTATGCTTCTCTAGGGGAACATGTCTTCTTTCAATTCATCCATATTATTATTATTTTTCTTTGTTGGTCTCTCTTGTGTTCTGTCCTGCAGGTCTTGGTCCACGCTGTAATTCTATGCTTCTCTAGAGGAACATGTCTTCTTTCAATTCATCCATATTTATTATTATTATTTTTTGTTGGTCTCTTGTGTTCTGTCCTGCAGGGCTTGGTCCACATTGTAATTCTATGCTTCTCTAGGGAACATGTCTTCTTTCAATTCATCCATATTATTATTATTATTATTTTTTGTTGGTCTCTTGTGTTCTGTCCTGCAGGGCTTGGTCCACGCTGTAATTCTATGCTTCTCTAGAAACATGTCTTCTTTCAATTCATCCATATTATTATTATTATTATTTTTGTTGGTCTCTTGTGTTCTATCCTGCAGGGCTTGGTCCACGCTGTAATTCTATGCTTCTCTAGGGAACATGTCTTCTTTCAATTCATCCATATTATTATTATTATTATTATTTGTTTGTTGGTCTCTTTGTGTTCTGTCCTGCAGGGCTTGGTCCACGCTGTAATTCTATGCTTCTCTAGGGAACATGTCTTCTTTCAATTCATCCATATTATTATTATTATTATTTCTTTGTTGGTCTCTTGTGTTCTGTCCTGTTGGTCCACGCTGTAATTCCTTCTCTAGGGAACATGGTTGGTCTTTGGTTCTGTCCTGCAGGGCTTGGTCCATTGTAATGCTATCTCTAGGGAAATATGTCTTCTTTCAATTCATCCATATTATTATTATTATTTCTTTGTTGGTCTCTTGTGTTCTGTCCTGCAGGGCTTGGTCCACGCTGTAATTCTATGCTTCTCTAGGAACATGTCTTCTTTCAATTCATCCATATTATTATTATTATTTCTTTGTTGGTCTCTTTTGTTTCATCCTGCAGGCTTGGTCCACGCTTGTAATTCTATGTCTAGGGAACATGTCTTTTTCAATTCATCCATATTATTATTATTATTTTTTTGTTGGTCTCTTGTGTTCTGTCCTGCAGGGTCCACGCTGGTCCTCTAGGAAACATGTCTTCTTTCAATTCATCCATATTATTATTATTATTTCTTTCTTTTTGTTTGTCCTTGTGTTCTGTCCTGCAGGGCTTGGTTCAGGGAAATTCTATGTTTCTATGTCTTCTTTCAATTCATCCATATTATTATTATTATTTTTTTTTGTTGGTCTCTTGTGTTCTGTTCCTGCAGGCTTGGTCCACGCTGTAATTCTATGCTTCTCTAGGGAACATGTCTTCTTTCAATTCATCCATATTATTATTATTATTATTTTTGTTGGTCTCTTGTGTTCTGTCCTGCAGGGCTGAGTCCACGCTGTAATTCTATGCTTCTCTAGGGAACATGTCTTCTTTCAATTCATCCATATTATTATTATTATTATTTCTTTGTTGGTCTCTTGTGTGTTCTGTCCTGCAGGGCTTGGTCCACGCTTGTAATTCTATGCTTCTCTAGGGAACATGTCTTCTTTCAATTCATCCATATTATTATTATTATTATTTCTTTGTTGGTCTCTTGTGTTCTGTCCTGCAGGCTTTCAAATTCTATCTTCTAGGGAACATGTCTTCTTTCAATTCATCCATATTATTATTATTATTTCTTTGTTGGTCTCTTGTGTTCTGTCCTGCAGGGGTCTTGGTCCATTCGCATCCAATTCTTATATTTCTTTAGGGAACATGTCTTCTTTCAATTCATCCATATTATTATTATTATTATTTCTTTGTTGGTCTCTTGTGTTCTGTCCTGCAGGGCTTGGTCCACACTGTAATTCTATGCTTCTCTAGGGAACATGTCTTCTTTCAATTCATCCATATTATTATTATTATTATTTCTTTGTTGGTCTCTTGTGTTCTGTCCTGCAGGGCTTGTCCATTGTAATTCTATGCTTCTCTAGGGAACATGTCTTCTTTCAATTCATCCATATTATTATTATTATTATTTCTTTTGTTGGTCTCTTTGTGTTTCTGTCCTGCAGGGCTTGGTCCACGCTGTAATTCTATGTTTTCTAGGGAACATGTCTTCTTTCAATTCATCCATATTATTATTATTATTATTTCTTTTGTGGTCTCTTGTGTTTATCCTGCAGGGCTTTGTCCTGCAGGGCTTGGTAGGAACATCGCTGTAATTCTATGTTGGTCTTTGTGTTTCTCTAGGAACATGTTTCTTTTGTCTTCTTTCAATTCATCCATATTATTATTATTATTTTCTTTTGTTGGTCTCTTGTGTTCTGTCCTGCAGGGCTTGGTCCATGCTGTAATTCTATGCTTCTCTAGGGAAATGTGTCTTTCAATTCATCCATATTATTATTATTTTTGTTGGTCTCTTTGTGTTCTGTCCTGCAGGGCTTGGTCCATGTAATTCTATCTTCTCTAGGGAACATGTCTTCTTTCAATTCATCCATATTATTATTATTATTTCTTTGTTGGTCTTTGTGTTTCTGTCCTGCAGGGCTTGGTCCACGCTGTAATTCTATGCTTCTCTAGGAACATGTCTTCTTTCAATTCATCCATGTTATTATTATTATTTCTTTTGTTGGTCTCTTGTGTTTCTGTCCTGCAGGGCTTGGTCCACGCTGTAATTCTATGCTTCTCTAGGAACATGTCTTCTTTTCAATTCATCCATATTATTATTATTATTATTTCTTTGTTGGTCTCTTTGTGTTCTGTCCTGCAAACTTGGTCCACGCTGTAATTCTATGCTTCTCTAGGATCCTTCTTTCAATTCATCCATATTATTATTATTATTATTTTTTGTTGGTCTCTTGTGTTCTGTCCTGCAGGGCTTGGTCCACGCTGTAATTCTATGCTTCTCTAGAACATGTCTTCTTCAATTCATCCATATTATTATTATTATTTCTTTTGTTGGTCTCTTGTGTTCTGTCCTGCAGGGCTTGGTCCATGCTGTAAATCTATGCTTCTCTAGGGGAAATATGTCTTCTTTCAATTCATCCATATTATTATTATTATTATTTCTTTGTTGGTCTCTTTGTGTTCTGTCAAGGGCTTGGTCTTCTTTCTATTCATCTTTCAATTCATCCATATTATTATTATTATTTTTCTTTGTTGGTCTCTTGTGTTCTGTCCTTCAATTCATCCATATTATTATTATTATTTCTTGTTGGTCAGGGCTTGGTCCACGCTGTAATTCTATTAGCTTCTCTAGGAACATGTCTTCTTCAATTCATCCATATTATTATTATTATTTGTTGGTCTTCTCTGCAGGGAACATGTCTTCTTTCTCAATTCATCCATATTATTATTATTATTTCTTTGTTGGTCTCTTGTGTTCTGTCCTGCAGGGCTTGGTCCACGCTGTAATTCTATGTTCTCTAGGGAACATGTCTTCTTTCAATTCATCCATATTATTATTATTATTTTATTTTTTGTTGGTCTCTTTGTGTTTCTGTCCTGCAGGGCTTTATTGGTCTCTTGTGTTTTCTGTCCTGTAATTCTGTATGCTTCTCCTAGGGAACATGTCTTTTCAATTCATCCATATTATTATTATTATTATTTCTTTGTTGGTCTTGGTTTCTGTCCTGCAGGGCTTGGTCCACGCTGTAATTCTATGCTTCTCTAGGGAAATGTCTTCTTTCAATTCATCCATATTATTATTATTATTTCTTTTTGTTGGTCTCTTGTGTTCTATCCACGCTTGCAGGGCTTGGTCAACATGCTGTAATTCTATGCTTCTCTAGGGAACATGTCTTCTTTCAATTCATCCATATTATTATTATTATTATTTCTTTGTTGGTCTCTTGTGTTTTCTGTCCTGCAGGGCTTGGTCCATGCTGTAATTCTATGCTTCTAAGGAACATGTCTTCTTTCAATTCATCCATATTATTATTATTATTTTTTTGTTGGTCTCTTTGTGTTCTGTCCTGCAGGGCTTGGTCCAGCTGTAATTCTATGCTTCTCTAGGGAACATGTCTTCTTTCAATTCATCCATATTATTATTATTATTATTTCTTTGTTGGTCTTTGTGTTCTGTCCTGCAGGGACTTGGTCCACGCTTGCAATTCCTATGTTTCTCTGGAACATGTCTTCTTTCAATTCATCCATATTATTATTATTATTATTTCTTTGTTGGTCTCTTGTGTTTCTGTCCTGCAGGGCTTGGTCCAATTCATCCATAATTCTATGCTTCTCTTGGAACATTGTCCATGTTTTTCTTCAATTCATCCATATTATTATTATTATTATTTCTTTGTTGGTCTCTTGTGTTCTGTCCTGCAGGGGGCTGGTCCACGCTGTAATTCTATGTTCTCTAGGAACATGTCTTCTTTCAATTCATCCATATTATTATTATTATTATTTCTTTTTGTTGGTCTCTTTGTGTTCTATCCTGCAGAACTGGGTCCACATCTGTAATTCTATTGGTCTCTTCTCTAGGTCTGAAACATGTCTTCTTTCAATTCATCCATATTATTATTATTATTATTTCTTGTTGGTCTCTTTGTGTTCTGTCCTGCAGGGCTTGGTCCACGCTGTAATTCTATGCTTCTCTAGGAATTGTCTTTCAATTCATCCATATTATTATTATTATTTCTTTGTTGGTCTCTTGTGTTCTGTCCTGCAGGGTTGGTCCACGCTTGTAATTCTATGCTTCTCTAGGGAACATGTCTTTCAATTCATCCATATTATTATTATTATTATTTTTTGTTGGTCTCTTTGTGTTCTGTCCTGCAGGGCTTGGTCCACGCTGTAATTCTATGCTTCTCTAGGGAATATGTCTTCTTTCAATTCATCCATATTATTATTATTGTATTATTTCCTGGGTAGGGTCACATTTATTGGTCTCTTGTGTTCTCAGTTCTGTCCTGCAGGGCTTGGTCCACGCTGTAATTCTATGCTTTCTAGGAACATGTCTTCTTTCAATTCATCCATATTATTATTATTATTTCTTTGTTGGTCTCTTGTGTTCTGTCCTGCAGGTCTTATCCACGCTGTAATTCTATGCTTCTCTAGGGAACATGTCTTCTTTCAATTCATCCATATTATTATTATTATTATTTCTTAGTCTCTTTGTCCACTTTTCTGTCCTGCAGGGAACATGGTCCAATTCATCCATGTAATTCTTATTATTATTTCTTTGTTGGTCTTGTGTTCTAACTCTAAAAGGAACATGTCTTCTTTCAATTCATCCATATTATTATTATTATTAATTTCTTTTGTTGGTCTCTTTGTGTTCTGTCCTGCAGGGCTCCACCACTAGGGCTTTGGTCGTCTTCTTTTCAATTCATTGTAATTATATGCTTCTCTTGTGTTCTGTCCCAGGGAACTTGTATGTATTCTTTCAATTCATCCATATTATTATTTATTATTTCTTTTGTTGGTCTCTTGTGTTTGTGTCTGTTGGTTATTATTACTTCTAGTGTTCTGTCCCAGGGCTTGGTCCACATGTTTCTTTTCAATTCATCCATATGGCTTTTCTTTGTTGGTCTCTTGTGTTTATCCTATTGGTCCACGTTCTATGAAAAGACATGTCTTCTTTCAATTCATCCATATTTATTATTATTATTTCTTTTGTTGGTCTCTCTTTGTTCTGTCCTTGCAGGGTTTGGTCCACGCTTGTAATTCTATGCTTCTAGGGAACATGTCTTCTTCAATTCATCCATATTATTATTATTATTTCTTTGTTGGTCTCGTGTTCTGTCCTGCAGGGTTTGGTCCACGCTGTAATTTGCTATGTTTCTAGGGAAACATGTCTTCTTTTCAATTCATCCATATTATTATTATTATTTCTTGTTGGTCTCCTTGTGTTCTGTCCTGCAGGGCTTGGTCCACGCTGTAATTCTATGTTTCTAGGGAACATGTCTTCTTTCTGTTCATCCACATTATTATTATTATTTCTTTGTTGGTCTCTTTGTGTTCTGTCCTGCAGGTCTGGGTCCACGCCTGTAATTCTATGTTGGTCTCTCCTGCAGGGCTTGGTCCAAATTCTATGCTTCTAGGTATGCTTCAATTCATCCATATTATTATTATTATTATTTTTTGTTGGTCTCTTTATGTTCTGTCCTGCAGGACTTGGTCCACGCTGTAATTCTATGCTTCTCTAGGGAACATGTCTTCTTTCAATTCATCCATATTATTATTATTATTATTTTCTTTGTTGGTCTCTTGTGTTCTGTCCTGCATGGCTTGGTCCACGCTGTAATTTATAAGCTTCTCTAGGGAATATGTTCTTTCAATTCATCCATATTATTATTATTATTATTTTGTTGGTCTCTTGTTTCTGTCCTGCAGGGGCTTGGTCCACGCTGTAATTCTATATGCTTCTTTATGAAATATGTCCCTCTTTCAATTCATCCATATTATTATTATTATTATTTCTTTGTTGGTCTTTGTGTTCTGTTCTGCAGGGCTTGGGTCCATTTTCTGTAATTCTGTCTTCTATGCTTCCTCTAGGGAACATGTCCTTTCAATTCATCCATATTATTATTATTATTATTTTGTTGGTCTCTTTTTGTGTTCTGTCCTGCAGGGTTTTGGTCCACGCTGTAATTCTATGTTTTCTAGGGAACATCTTCTTTCAATTCATCCATATTATTATTATTATTTCTTTGTTGGTCTCTGTGTTGTCTATCCGCAGGGCTTGGTCCCACGCTTGTAATTCTATGCTTCTCTAGGGAAATATGTCTCTTTCAATTCATCCATAATTTTATTATTATTATTATTTCTTTGTTGGTCTCTTTGTGTTCTGTCCTGCAGGGTTTGGTCCACGCTGTAATTCTATGTTCTCTAGGGAAATATGTCTTCTTTCAATTCATCCATATTATTATTATTTTTTTTGTTGGTCTCTTTGTGTTCTGGTCCTGCAGGGCTTGGTCCACGCTGTTGCTTCTCTAGGGAAATTGTCTTTTCATCCATTATTATTATTATTTCTTTGTTGGTCTTTGTGTTCTGTCCCGTAGGGAACATGTCTTCTTTCAATTATCCATATTATTATTATTATTATTTTTGTTGGTCTCTTTGTGTTCTGGTCCTGCAGGGCTTGGTTCACCTGTAATTCTATGCTTCTCTAGGGAACATGTCTTCTTTCAATTCATCCATATTATTATTATTATTTCTTTTGTTGGTCTCTTGTGTTCTGTCCTGCAGGGCTTGGTCCACATTGTAATTCTATGCTTCTCTGGAACATGTCTTCTTTCAATTCATCCATATTATTATTATTATTATTTTTTGTTGGTCTCTTGTGTTTCTGTCCTGCAGGGCTGAGTCCACGCTGTAATTCTATGCTTCTCTAGGGAACATGTCTTTTCAATTCATCCATATTATTATTATTATTATTTTGTTGGTCTTTTGTGTTCTGTCCTGCAGGTGAGTCCACGCTGTAATTCGGGTATGGGTCCACCTAGGGAACATGTCTTCTTTCAATTCATCCATATTATTATTATTATTATTTCTTTGTTGGTCTCTTGTGTTCTGTCCTGCAGGGCTGGGTCCACGCTTGTAATTCTATGCTTCTCTAGGGAACATGTTTTTTTCAATTCATCCATATTATTATTATTATTATTTCTTTTGTTGGTCTCTTGTGTTCATCCTACCAGGGCTTGGTCCACGCTGTAATTCTATGTTTCTAGGAAAATACGTCTTTCAATTCATCCATATTATTATTATTATTTCTTTGTTTGTCTCTCTTGTTTCTGTCCTGCGGGCTTGGTCCACGTGTAATTCTGTCCTGCTCTGAGGGAACATATTTTCAATTCCATATTATTATTATTATTATTTTGTTGGTCTGTGTGTTCTGTCCTGCAGGGCTTGGTCCACGCTGTAATTGCTTCTTTAGGGAACATGTCTTCATTCAATTCATCCATATTATTATTATTCTTTGTTGGTCTCTCTTGTGTTCTGTCCTGCAGGGCTTGGTCCACATTGTAATTTATGCTTCTAGGGAACATGTCTTCTTTCAATTCATCCATATTATTATTATTATTATTTTTGTTGGTCTTTGTTCTGTCCTGCAGGGCTTATCCACGCTGTAATTCTATGCTCTAGGGAACATGTCTTCTTTCAATTCATCCATGTTATTATTATTATTTATTTCTTTGTTGGTCTCCTGTGTTCTTATCCTGCAGGGCTTGGTCCATATTGTAATTCTATGTTTCTCTTAGGAAATGTGTTCTTTCAATTCATCCATATTATTATTATTATTTCTTTTTGTTGGTCTCTTTATGTTCTGTCCTGCAGGGCTTGGTCCACGCTGTAATTCTATGCTTCTCTAGGGAAATACGTCTTCTTTCAATTCATCCATTATTATTATTATTATTTCTTTGGTTGTGTTCTCCTGGTCCACGCTTCCCATGTCCATGCAGGGTCTTTTGGTCCAGGACTTGGTCCACGCCTGTAATTCTAGGCTTCTAGGGAACATGTCTTTTTCAATTCATCCATTATTATTATTATTATTTCTTTGTTGGTCTTGTGTTCTGTCCTGCAGGGCTTGGTCCACGCTTGTAATTTATGTTTTCTAGGGAACATGTCTTCTTTCAATTCATCCATATTATTATTATTATTATTTCTTTGTTGGTCTTTGTGTTCTGTCCTGCAGGGCTTGGTCCACATTGTAATCCCATGCTTCTAGGAATATGTCTTCTTTCAATTCATCCATATTATTATTATTATTATTTTTTGTTGGTCTCTTGTGTTCTGTCCTGCAGGACTGAGTCCACGCTGTAATTTATGGCTTCTAGGGAACATGTCTTCTTCAATTCATCCATATTATTATTATTATTATTTCTTTGTTGGTCTCTTTGTGTTCTGTCCTGCAGGGCTTGGTCCACGCTGTAATCCTATGTTTCCTCTAGGGAACATGTCTTCTTTTCAATTCATCCATATTATTATTATTATTATTTCTTTGTTGGTCTCTTTGTGTTCTGTCCTGCAGGGCTTGGTCCACATTGTCTTTAGCTTCTAGGGAACATGTCTTCTTCATCCATATTATTTATTATTTTTTATTATCTTTTGTTGGTCTCTCTTGAGTGTTCTGTCCTATGCAGGGTCTTTCTTCATCCATATATTATTATTATTATTTCTTTGTTGGTCTCTCGCTGTCTAATTCTATGTTCTCTTGGGAAATATGTCTTCTTTCAATTCATCCATATTATTATTATTATTATTTCTTTGTTGGTCTCTTGTGTTCTGTCCTGCAGGGCTTGGTCCACACTGTAATTCTATGGCTTCTCTAGGGAAACATGTCTTTTTTCAATTCATCCATATTATTATTATTATTTTTTTTGTTGGTCTCTTTGTGTTCTGTCTCCTGCAGGGCTGGGTCACACGCTGTAATTCTATGTTTCTCTAGGAACATGTCTTCTTTCAATTCATCCATATTATTATTATTATTATTCTCTTGTTGGTTCTTTTGTGTTCTGTCCTGGGCTTGGTCCACACTGTAATTCTAATGCTTCTCTGGGAACATGTCTTCTTTCAATTCATCCATATTATTATTATTATTATTTTTTGTTGGTCTCTCTTGTGTTCTGTCCTGCAGGGCTTGGTCCATTGTAATTTATGCTTCTAGGGAAATATGTCTTCTTTCAATTCATCCATATTATTATTATTATTATTTCTTTGTTGGTCTCTTTGTGTTTCTGTCCCCAGGGCTTGGTCCACGCTGTAATTCTATGTTTAGGAACATGTCTTCTTTCAATTCATCCATATTATTATTATTATTTTTTTGTTGGTCTCTTGTGTTCTGTCCTGCAGGGTTTGGTCCATGCTGTAATTCTATGTTTGTCTAGGGAACATGTCTTTCTTTCAATTCATCCAATTCATTATTATTATTATTTCTTTGTTGGTCTCTTGTGTTCTGTCCTGCAGGGTTTGGTCCATGCTGTAATTCTATGCTTCTCTAGGGAACATGTCTTCTTTCAATTCATCCATATTATTATTATTATTTCTTTGTTGGTCTCTTTGTGTTCTGTCCTGCAGGGCTTGGTCCATGCTGTCCTTTATGCTTCTAGGAATATGTCTTCTTCAATTCATCCATATATTATTATTATTTCTTTGTTGGTCTCTTGTGTTCTGTCCTGCAGGGCTTGGTCCATGCTGTAATTCTATGCTTCTCTAAGGAACATGTCCTCTTTCAATTCATCCATATTATTATTATTATTATTTCTTTGTTGGTCTCTTGTGTTCTATCCTGCAGGGCTTGGTCCACGCTTATAATTCTATGCTCTAGGAACATGTCTTCTTTCAATTCATCCATATTATTATTATTATTTCTTTGTTGGTCTCTTGTGTTCTGTCCTGCAGGGCTTAGTCCACATTGTAATTTATGTTTTCTAGGGAACATGTCTTCTTTCAATTCATCCATATTATTATTATTATTATTTTTTTATTGGTCTCTGTGTTCTGTCCCTGCAGGGCTTGGTCCACGCTGTAATTTATGCTTCTTCTATGTCTTCTTTCAATTCATCCATATTATTATTATTATTATTTCTTTTTTTGGTCTTTTGTGTTTGTCCTGTCCTGCCAGGGGTAATCTTGGTCCTTCAATTCATCCATATTATTATTATTATTATTTCTTATTGGTCTTCTATCCTGCAGAAATTCTATGTTTTCTAGGGAACATGTCTTCAATTCATCCATATTATTATTATTATTATTTCTTTGTTGGTCTCTTTTAATTTGTCCTGTAGGGCTTGGTCCACGCTGTAATTCTATGCTTCTCTAGGGAACATGTCTTCTTTCAATTCATCCATATTATTATTATTATTTTTCTTTGTCTCTTGTGTTCTGTCCTGTGGGCTTCTCCACGCTGTCCTGCTTCTCTAGGGAACATGTCTTCTTTCAATTCATCCATATTGTTATTATTATTTCTTTGTTGGTCTCTTGTGTTCTGTCCTGCAGGGCTTGGTCCACGCTGTTTGCTTCTCTAGGAACATGTCTTCTTTCAATTCATCCATATTATTATTATTATTATTTCTTTGTTGGTCTCTTGTGTTCTATCCTGCAGGGCTTGGTCCACTTTGTAATTCTATGCTTCTCTAGGAACATGTCTTCTTTCAATTCATCCATATTATTATTATTATTATTTCTTTGTTGTTGGTCTCCACGCTGTTTCTCTTTCATCATCTTATTTCTGTTGGTCTCAGGGCTTGGTCCACGCTCTATGCTTCTCTAGGGAACATGTCTTCTTTCAATTCATCCATATTATTATTATTATTATTTCTTTGTTGGTCTCTTTGTGTTCTGTCCTGCAGGGCTTGGTCCACGCTTGTAATTCTATGCTTCTCTAAACATGTCTTCTTTCAATTCATCCATATTATTATTATTATTATTTCTTTGTTGGTCTCTTGTGTTTCTGTCCTGCAGGGCTTGGTCCTAGGGCTTGGAATTGTCTTCTTTCAATTCATCCATATTATTATTATTATTATTTCGTTGGTCTTGTAATTGGTCCACGCTGTAATTCTATGCTTCTCTAGGGAACATGTCTTCTTTCAATTCATCCATATTATTATTATTATTATTTCTTTGTTGGTCTCTTTGTGTTCTGTCCTGCAGGGCTTGGTCCACGCTGTAATTCTATGTTTCTCTAGGGAATATGTCTTCTTTCAATTCATCCATATTATTATTATTATTATTTCTTTGTTGGTCTCTTGTGTTCTGTCCTGCAGGGCTTGGTCCACGCTGTAATTCTATGCTTCTCTAGGAACATGTCTTCTTTCAATTCATCCATATTATTATTATTATTATTTCTTTGTTGGTCTCTTTGTGTTCTGTCCTGCAGGGCTTGGTCCACGCTGTAATTCTATGCTTCTCTAGGAAACATGTCTTCTTTCAATTCATCCATATTATTATTATTATTTCTTTGTTGGTCTCTTTGTGTTCTGTCCTGCAGGGCTTGGTCCACGCTGTAATTCTATGCTTCTCTAGGGAACATGTCTTCTTTCAATTCATCCATATTATTATTATTATTTTTCTTTGTTGGTCTCTTGTGTTCTGTCCTGCAGGGCTTGGTCCACGCCAATAATTCCCATGCTAGGAACATGTCTTCTTTCAATTCATCCATATTATTATTATTATTTCTTTGTTGGTCTCTTGTGTTCTGTCCTGCAGGGCTTGGTCCACGGAACATGTAATTCTATGCTCTCTAGGGAACATGTCTTCTTTCAATTCATCCATATTATTATTATTATTTCTTTGGTTGTCTTTGTTTGTCCTGCAGGTCTGGGTCCACGGTAATTCTATGCTTCTCTAGGGAACATCCAATTCATCCATATTATTATTATTATTTCTTTGTTGGTCTCTTTGTTCTGTGTTGGTCCACTGTAATTCTATGCTTCTAGGGAACATGTCTTCTTTCAATTCATCCATATTATTATTATTATTATTTTTGTTGGTCTCTTGTGTTCCCTGCAGGGCTTGGTCCACGCTTGTAATTCTATGCTTCTTAGGGAACATGTCTTCTTTCAATTCATCCATATTATTATTATTATTATTTTTGTTGGTCTCTTGGTCCACGTGTAATTCTATGGGCTGGAATCCTGCATGGCTTGGTCCACGTGTTCTGTCATTTCTATGATCTAGGAACATGTCTTCTTTCAATTCATCCATATTATTATTATTATTATTTCTTTGTTGGTCTCTTGTGTTCTGTCCTGCAGGGCTTTGTCCACGCTGTAATTTCTATGTCTTCTTTCAATTCATCCAACATGTTGGTCTCTTCTGTCCTGCATTCATCCATATTATGTATTCATCCATTTATTATTATTATTATTTCTTTGTTGGTCTCTTGTGTTCTGTCCTGCAGGGCTTGGTCCACGCTGTAATTCTATGCTTCTCTAGGGAACATGTCTTCTTTCAATTTCTCCATATTATTATTATTATTTCTTTGTTGGTCTCTTGTGTTCTGTCCTGTAGGGCTTGGTCCACGCTTTAATTCTATGCTTCTAGGGAACATGTCTTTTCAATTCATCCATATTATTATTATTATTTTTTGTTGGTCTTGTGTTCTATCCTAGGGCTTGGTCCACGCTGTAATTTATGCTTCTCTAGGGAACATGTCTTCTTTCAATTCATCCATATATTATTATTATTATTTTGGTCTTTGTTGGAACATCTTCTTTTCATCCATATTATTATTATTTCTTTGTCTCTTTCAAAAGGTCTTGGTCCACGCTGTAATTCATTTCTAGGGAACATGTCTTCTTTTCAATTCCATATTTCTTTCATTATTATTATTATTTTATTTCTTTGTTGGTCTCTTGTGTTCTGTCCTGCAGGGCTTGGTCCACGCTGTAATTCTATGCTTCTCTAGGGAATATGTCTTCTTTCAATTCATCCATATTATTATTATTTTTCTTTGTTGGTCTCTTTGTGTTCTATCCTGCAGGGCTTGGTCCACGCTGTAATTCTATGTTCTAGGGAACATGTCTTCTTTCAATTCATCCATATTATTATTATTATTATTTTTGTTGGTCTCTTGTGTTCTGTCCTGCAGGGCTTGGTCCACGCTGTAATTCTATGCTTCTAGGAACATGTCTTCTTTCAATTATCCATATTATTATTATTATTATTTTGTTGGTCTCTCTGTTCTGTCCTGCAGGGCTTGGTCCACGCTGTAATTTATGCTTCTCTAGGGAACATGTCTTCTTTCAATTCATCCATATTATTATTATTATTTTTCTTTGTTGGTCTCTGTGTTCTGTCCTGCAGGGCTTGGTCCACGCCTGGTCCACGCTCCATATGTTTCTTTTGTTGGTCTCTCTTGTCTTCTGTCCTTCATTATTCCATTTTATTATTTCTTCTTGAACATGTCTTCTTGTGTTCATCCTTTAGGGCTTGGTCCACGCTGTTGGTCTCTTGTGTTCTTCTAGGGGTCTGGGTCCACGCTTTGTTCTTCTTCTCAATTCTTCTCCATATTATTATTATTATTATTTCTTTGTTGGTCTCTTGTGTTCTGTCCTGCAGGGCTTGGTCCACGCTTGTAATTCTATGCTTCTCTAGGGAACATGTCTTCTTTCAATTCATCCATATTATTATTATTATTTCTTTGTTGGTCTTTTGTGTTCTGGTCCTGCAGGACTTGGTCCACGCTGTAATTCTATGCTTCTCTAGGGAAATATGTCTTTCAATTCATCCATATTATTATTATTATTATTTCTTTGTTGTCTCTTGTGTTCTGTCCCATTCTGGTCCACGCCAATTCTATGTTTCAATTGTCCATATTATTATTATTATTATTTCTTGTTGGTCTCTCAGGGCTTGGTCTTCTTTAATTTCATGTCCTCTTTCAATTCATCCATATTATTATTATTATTTCTTTTGTTGGTCTCTTTGTGTTCTGTCCTGCAGGGCTTGGTCCACATTGTAATTCTATGTTCTTTAACATGTCTTCTTTCAATTCATCCATATTATTATTATTATTATTTTTTGTTGGTCTCTTGTGTTTGTCCCTGCAGGGCTGAGTCCACGCTGTAATTCTATGCTTCTCTAGGAACATGTCTTCATCCATATTATTATTATTATTTCTTTGTTGGTCTCTTTGTGTTCTATCCTGCAGGGCTTGGTCCACGCTGTAATTCTATGTTCTCTAGGGAACATGTCTTCTTTCAATTCATCCATATTATTATTATTATTCCTTTCTTTGTTGGTCTCTTGTGTTCTCAATTCCTGCAGGGCATCCATGTTGGTCTCACTCTGTAATTCCATGCTTCTTTAGGAACATGTCTTCTTTCAATTCATCCATATTATTATTATTATTTTTGTTGGTCTCTCTGTTCTGTTCTCCAGGGCCTGGTCCACGCTGTAATTCTAGGGGAAATACTCTCTTCTCCATATTATTATTATGTTGGTCTTCTTTTGTTGGTCTTATCTCTTCTTTCAATTCCTGTTCTTTTGTTGGTCTCTCTGTTCTGTCCTGCAGGGCTTCCACGCTGTTCTTTTTCTAGGGAACATGTCTTTCTTCAATTCATCCATATTATTATTATTATTTTGTTGGTCTTGTTGTCTCTGTTGTGTTCTTTTAATTGGTCTCTCTCTCAATTCATTCTCAATTCCTTTTTGTTGGTCCTTTATGTTCTTTTTGTCCAAATATGTGCTTCAAACATGTCTCATCCATATTATTATTATTATTTATTTTTTGTTGGTCTCTCTGTTCTTCTCGC
Source organism: Acanthosepion pharaonis (assembly GCA_903632075.3). NCBI lineage: Eukaryota > Metazoa > Mollusca > Cephalopoda > Sepiida > Sepiidae > Acanthosepion > Acanthosepion pharaonis. The sequence continues at coordinate 555,022 of CAHIKZ030000422.1, read as the reverse complement.
AGGGCTTTCCACGTTCTTTATGTTTCTTCAGGGAACATGTCTTCTCCATATTATTATTATTATTTCTTTTGTTGGTCTCTCTCTCTTCTGCAGGGCTTCCACGCCTGTAATTCTATGCTTGTTGGGAACTGTCTCTCTTTCAATTCATCCATTATTATTATTCTTTTTGTTGGTCTTTGTTGGTCCACGCTCTTTGTCTCTTCTTTCAATTCATTCTGTTCTTTTAGGGTTTGGTTGGTCTTGGGGAACATGTCTTTCTCAATTCATCCATGTATTATTATTATTATTTCTTTGTTGGTCTTCTCTTGGGGAACATGTCTTCTTTCAAAATTCATCCAATTCCATATTATTATTATTATTTTTTTGGTCTTCTTGTGTTCTGTCCTTTTGGCTTGGTCCACATCTTAATTCTAATTCTGTTCTTTTTTTTTGGTCTCCCTGTGTTCTGTCTGCATGGTCTCTCTGTAAATTCTATGCTTCTCTATTCCAATTCATCCATATTATTATTATTATTTTTCTTTGTTGGTCTCTTTTGTGTTCTGTCTCTGCAGGGCTTGGTCCACGCTGTAATTCTATGCTTCTAGGCAAATATGTCTTCTTTTTCATCCATATTTTGTTCTGTCCTGGTCCACGAACTATTTAGTCTAGGGAACATGTCTTTCAATTCATCCATATTATTATTATTATTTTTTTGTTGGTCTCTCTTGTGTTCTGTCCTGCAGGGCTTCCTGTCCACGCTTTAATTCTATGTCTCATGTCTTTTCAATTCATCCATATTATTATTATTATTTTTTTGTTGGTCTCTTGTGTTCTGTCCTGCAGGGCTTGGTCCACACTGTTCTTCTCAGGAAACATGTCTTTCAATTCATCCATATTATTATTATTATTATTTCTTTGTTGGTCTCTTGTGTTCTGTCCTGCAGGCAGTCAAATTGTAATTCTATCTGTTCTTTCAATTCATCCATATTATTATTATTATTTTTTCTTGTTGGTCTCTCTGTGTTCTGTCCCTGCAGGGCTTGGGTCCATCGCCAATTCTATGCTTCTCTAGGGAACATGTCTTCTCAATTCATCCATATTATTATTATTATTATTTCTTTTGTTGGTCTTGTGTTCTGTCTGCAGGGGCTTGGTCCATTGTAATTTATGCTTTCTCCTAGAACATGTCTTCTTTCAATTCATCCATATTATTATTATTATTTCTTTCTTTGTTGGTCTCTTTGTGTTCTGTCCTGCAGGGCTTGGTCCACATTGTAATTCTATGTTCTAGGGAACATGTCTTCTTCAATTCATCCATATTATTATTATTATTTTTTGTTGGTCTTTGTGTTCTGTCCTGCAGGGCTTGGTCCACGCTGTAATTCTATGTTTCTCTAGGGAACATGTCTTCTTTCAATTCATCCATTCTATTATTATTATTTTTTGTTGGTCTCTTGTTGTTCTGTCCTGCAGGGCTTGGTCCATGCTGTAAATCTATGCTTCTCTAGGGAACATGTCTTCTTTCAATTCATCCATATTATTATTATTATTATTTTTTGTGTTCTGGTCCTGCAGGGCTTGGTCCATGTTCTTCTAGGAATATGTCTTCTTCAATTCATTCATATTATTGTAGGGCTTGTGTTCTGTCCTGCAGGGCTTGGTCCATGTGTAATTCTATGCTTCTCTAGGAACATGTCCTCTTTCAATTCATCCATATTATTATTATTATTATTTCTTTGTTGGTCTCTTGTGTTCTGTCCCAGGGCTTGGTCCACGCTGTAATTCTATGCTCTGGGAACATGTCTTCTTTCAATTCATCCATATTATTATTATTATTATTTCTTGTTGGTCTCTTGTGTTCTGTCCTGCAGGGCTTGGTCCACATGTAATTTATGTTTCTAGGGAAATGTCTTCTTTCAATTCATCCATATTATTATTATTATTATTTTTGTTGGTCTTTTTGTTTCTGTCCTGCAGGGTAATTTATGCTTCTCTAGGTATGTCTTCTTCAATTCATCCATATTAATTCTATTGGTCTTCTCTAGGGACATATGTTCTTTTAAATTCATCCATATTATTATTATTATTATTTCTTTTGTTGGTCTTGGTCTCTTGGGTTCTGTCCACGCTTGCAATTTATGCTTCAGGGAAATTGGTCCAATTCATCCATATTATTATTATTATTATTTCGCTTCTCTTTGGGGAAATATGTCTTCTTTCTAATTCATCCCATTATATTATGTATTTCTTTTGTTGGTCTCTTGTGTTCTGTCCTGCAGGGCTTGGTCCATACTGGGGAAATATGTCTTTCAAATCCATAGTTATCTCTTCTCTAGGGAAACATGTCTTCTTTCAATTCATCCATATTATTATTATTATTTCTTTGTTGAGTCTTTGTGTTCTGTCCCAGGGCTTGGTCACAGCTTGTAAATCTATGCTGCTTCTAGGGAACATGTCTTCTTTCAATTCATCCATATTATTATTATTATTTTTGTTGCCTCTTAATTGTCCTGCGGCTTGGTCCACTGTAATTCCTATGCTTCTCTAGGGAACATGTCTTCTTCAATTCATCCATTATTATTATTATTATTTCTTTGTTGGTCTCTTGTTTATCACCAGGGTTTGGTCCATGCTGTAATTCTATAGCTACTCTACAGAACATGTCCTCAATTCATCCATATTATACATATATTTTTATTGGTTGTGTGTTTTCCTGCAGGGCTTGGTCTCTTGTGTTTCTACTGTGTCCTCGGGCTGGTCACGCTGTAATTAGCTTCTAGGGAACATGTCTTTTTCAATTCATCCATATTATTATTATTATTTCTTTTTGTTGGTCTCTTTGTGTTCTGTCCTGCAGGGCTTGGTCCACGCTGTAATTCTATGCTTCTCTAGGGAACATGTCTTCTTTCAATTCATCCATATTATTATTATTATTTCTTTGTTGGTCTCTTGTGTTCTGTCCTGCAGGGCTTGGTCCACGCTGTAATTCTATGCTTCTCTAGGGAACATGTCTTCTTTCAATTCATCCATATTATTATTATTATTTCTTTGTTGGTCTCTTGTGTTCTGTCCTGCAGGGCTTGGTCCACGCTGTAATTCTATATGCTTCTCTAGGAACATGTCTTCTTTCAATTCATCCATATTATTATTATTATTATTTTGTTGGTCTTTTGTTGGTCTTCTATGTGTGTTCTGTCCCAATTCATCCATAGGTTGGTCTTGGTCCACGCTTGGTAATTCTATGCTTCTCTAGGGAACATGTCTTCTTTCAATTCATCCATATTATTATTATTATTATTTCTTTGTTGGTCTCTTTGTGTTCTGTCCTGCAGGGCTTGGTCCACATTGTAATTCTATTCTCTAGGAACATGTCTTCTTTCAATTCATCCATATTATTATTATTATTATTTCTTTGTTGGTCTCTTGTGTTCTGTCCTGCAGGGCTTGGTCCCACGCTGTAATTCTATGCTTCTCTAGGGAACATGTCTTCTTTCAATTCATCCATATTATTATTATTATTATTTCTTTTGTTGGTCTCTTATGTTCTATTAGGGCTTGGTCCACATTAATTCTATGCTTCTCTAGGAACATGTCTTCTTTCAATTCATCCATATTATTATTATTATTTTGGTTGTTGTTTTCTTTGGTCTTTGTGTTCTGTCCTGCAGGGCTTGGTCCACGCTGTAATTCTATGCTTCTCTAGGGAACATGTCTTCTTTCAATTCATCCATATTATTATTATTATTTGGTTTTTGTTGGTCTCTTGTGTTCTGTCCTGCAGGGCTTGGTCCACGCTGTAATTCTATGTTTCTCTCTAGGGAACATGTTCTTCTTTCAATTCATCCATATTATTATTATTATTATTTCTTTGTTGGTCTCTTGTGTTCTGTCCTGCAGGGCTTGGTCCACGCTGTAATTCTATGCTTTCTAGGGAACATGTCTTTCAATTCATCCATATTATTATTATTATTATTTCTTTGTTGGTCTCTTGTGTTCTGTCCCTGCAGGGCTTGGTCCACGCTGTAATTCTATGCTTCTCTAGGGAACATGTCTTCTTTCAATTCATCCATATTATTATTATTTCTTTGTTGGTCTTTGTTTGGTCTCTTGTGTTTCTGTCCTGCAGGGCTTGGTCCACGCTGTAATTCTATGTTTCTTCTAGGGAACATGTCTTTCAATTCATCCATATTATTATTATTATTTTGGTCTTTGTTGGTCTCTTTGTGTTCTGTCCTGCAGGGCTGTCTTCTTTCCAATTCCACGGTCCACGCTGTAATTCTATGCTTCTCTAGAACATGTCTTCTTTCAATTCATCCATGCTATTTCTTTTGGTCTCTTGTGTTCTGTCCTGCAGGGCTTGGTTCACGCTGTTCTATGCTTCTCTAATTCTTCTTTCAATTCATCCATATTATTATTATTATTTCTTTGTTGGTCTCTTGTGTTCTGTCCTGCAGGGCTTGGTCCACGCTGTAATTCTTCTCTTCTCTGAACATCTTCTTTCAATTCATCCATATTATTATTATTATTTTTCTTTGTTGGTCTCTTGTGTTCTGTCCTGCAGGGAACATGTCTTGGTCCATTCATCCATATTGTAATTATTATTTCTTTGTTGGTCTCTTCTCCTAGGGAAATTCTATGTTCTCTCTTTCAATTCATCCATATTATTATTATTATTTTTCTTTGTTGGTCTCTTGTGTTCTGTCCTGCAGGGCTTGGTCCACGCTTGTAATTCTATGCTCTCTAGGAACATGTCTTCTTTCAATTCATCCATATTATTATTATTATTTCTTTGTTGGTCTCTTGTGTTCTGTCCTGCAGGGCTTGGTCCACGCTGTAATTCTATGTTTCTCTAGGGAACATGTCTTCTTTCAATTCATCCATATTATTATTATTATTTCTTTTGTTGGTCTCTTGTGTTCTGTCCTGCAGGGCTTGGTCCACGCTGTAATTCTATGCTTCTCTAGGGAACATGTCTTCTTTCAATTCATCCATATTATTATTATTATTATTTCTGGTTGTGTTCTTGTTGGTCCTGTCTATGCTTCTCTAGGAACATGTCTTCTTTCAATTCATCCATGTCCTTTGTTGGTCTCTTTGTGTTCTGTCCTGCAGGGCTTGGTCCACTGTAATTCTATGCTTCTCTGGAACATGTCTTCTTTCAATTCATCCATATTATTATTATTATTTCTTTGTTGGTCTCTTTGTGTTCTGTCCTGCAGGGCTTGGTCCAAATTCTATGTCTTAGGGAACATGTCTTTTCAATTCATCCATATTATTATTATTATTTCTTTTGTTGGTCTCCTTTGGTCCACGCTGTTCTGTCTCTAGGGAACATGTCTTCCTTTCAATTCATCCATATTATTATTATTATTTCTTTTGTTGGCTTGGTCCATGCTTGTAATTTCTATGCTTCTTATTAGGGAACATGTCTTCTTTTGTCAATTCATCCATATTATTATTATTATTATTTCTTTGTTGGTCTCTTTGTGTTCTGTCCTGCAGGGCTTCCACGCTTGTAATTCTATGTTTCTAGGGAATATGTATTCTTTCAATTCATCCATATTATTATTATTATTATTTCTTTGTTGGTCTTTGTGTTCTGTCCTGCAGGGCTTGGTCCACGCTGTAATTCCCATGCTTTCTAGGAAATATGTCTTCTTTCAATTCATCCATATTATTATTATTATTTTTTGTTGGTCTTTTTGTTCTGTCCTGCAGGCTTGGTCCACGCTTGTAATTTATGCCAGGGAACATGTCTTCTTTCAATTATCCATATTATTATTATTATTTCTTTATTGGTCTCTTGTGTTCTGTCCTGCAGGGCTTGGTCCACGCTTGTAATTCTATGTTTCTAGGGAACATGTTTTTCAATTCATCCATATTATTATTATTATTTCTTTGTTGGTCTCTTGTGTGTTCTGTCCTGCAGGGGGCTTGGTCCACACATTGTAATTCTATGCTTCTCTCTAGGGAACATGTCTTCTTTCAATTCATCCATATTATTATTATTATTTTTTTTTGTTGGTCTCTCCTTTGTGTTCTGTCCACTGCAGGGAACTTGGTCCACGCCATATTATTATTATTATTATGTTTCTTCTGTCCCAGGGAACATGTCTTCTTTCAATTCATCCATATTATTATTATTATTTCTTTTGTTGGTCTCTTGTGTTTCTGTCCTGCAGGGCTTGGTCCACGCTGTAATTTATGTTTCTTTTTACAACATGTCTTCTTTCAATTCATCCATATTATTATTATTATTATTTCTTTGTTGGTCTCTTGTGTGTTCTTGTCCTGCAGGGCTTGGTCCACGCTGTAATTCTATGCTTCTCTAGGGAACATGTCTTCTTTCAATTCATCCATATTATTATTATTATTATTTCTTTTGTTGGTCTTGTTGTGTTCTGTCCTGCAGGGCTTGGTCCACGCTGTAATTTATGCTTCTGAACATGTCTTTCAATTCATCCATGTTGGTCTTCTCCTGCAGGGGCTTGGTCCACATTGGAAACATGTCTTCTTTCAATTCATCCATATTATTATTATTATTTTTTTTGTTGGTTGGTCCACGCTTGTACTTTTTCTTAGTGTTCTGTCCTGCATGGCTTGGTCCACGCTGTAATTCTATGCTTCTTCTGGGAAATATGTCTTTTTCAATTCATCCATATTATTATTATTATTATTTCTTTTGTTGGTCTCTTTGTGTTCTGTCCTGCAGGGCTTGGTCCACGCTGTAATTCTATGCTTCTCTAGGGAAATATGTCTTCTTTCAATTCATCCATATTATTATTATTATTTTTCTTTGTTGGTCTCTTTGTGTTCTTCTGTCCTTGCAGGGAACTTGGTCCACGCTTCATTAATTCTATGCTTCTCTAGGGAACATGTCTTCTTTCAATTCATCCATATTATTATTATTATTTTTCTTTTTTGTTGGTCTCTTGTGTTCTGTCCTGCAGGGCTTGGTCCACATTGTAATTACATGCTCTCTAGGAAATATGTCTTCTTTCAATTCATCCATATTATTATTATTATTTTTTGTTGGTCTCTTGTGTTTCAGGCTGAGTCCACGCGCTGTAAATTTATGCAGGGAACTTGTCTTCCAATTCATCCTATTATTATTATTATTTTTTCTTTGTCTTCTCTTCTGTCTCGCAGGGCTTGGTCCACATTAATTTATGTTCTATGTCTTTTTCAATTCATCCATATTATTATTATTATTATTTTTTGTTGGTCTTTGTGTTCTGGTCCTTGCAGGGCTTGGTCCACGCTTAATTCATCCTTCTTCAATTCATCCATATTATTATTATTATTTTTCTTTTGTTGGTCTCTTGTGTTCTGTCCTGCAGGGCTTTGGTCCACGCTGTAATTTATGCTTCTCTAGGGAACATGTCTTCTTTCAATTCATCCATATTATTATTATTATTTTTTGTTGGTCTCTTGTGTTCTGTCCTGCAGGGCTTGGTCCACGCTGTAATTCTATGGCTTCTCTGGGAACATGTCTTCTTTCAATTCATCCATATTATTATTATTATTATTTCTTTGTTGGTCTCTTTGTGTCCTGTCCACGCCTGCATGTTTTTAGGAACATGTCTTCAATTCATCCATATTATTATTATTATTTCTTTGGTCTCTTTGTTTCTGTCCTGCGGTTGGCTTGTGTTCTGTCCTGCAGGGCTTGGTTCTGCAGGAACATGTCTTCTTTCATTCATCCAATTATTATTATTATTTTCGCTTGGTCTCTTGTGTTCTGTCCTGTATGTCTTCTTTCAATTCATCCATATTCATTATTATTATTATTTTTTGTTGGTCTCTTTGTGTTCTGTCTGCAGGGCTGAGTCCACGCCTGTAATTCTATGCTAGGGAACATGTCTTCTTTCAATTCATCCATTATTATTATTATTTCTTTGTTGGTCTTTGTGTTCTGTCCTGCAGGGCTGTCCACGCTGTAATTCTATGCTTCTAGGGAACATGTCTTCTTCAATTCATCCATATTATTATTATTATTATTTCTTTGTTGGTCTCTTGTGTTCTGTCCTTGGTAGGGCTTGTCCACGCTGTAATTCTATGCTTCTCTAGGAACATGTCTTCTTCAATTCATCCATATTACATATTATTTCTTTGTTGGTCTTTTGTTCTGTCCCAGGGCTTGGTTCACGCTGTAATCTGTAGGGAACATTCTCTAATTCATCCATATTATTATTATTATTATTTCTTGCTCTGTCTCTGCAGGGAAATATGTCTTCTTCTTCAATTCATCCCATATTATTATTATTATTTCTTTGTTGGTCTTTGTGTTCTGTCCTGCAGGGCTTGGTCATGCTTCTGTCCTTTCAATTCATCCATATTATTATATTATTATTTCTTTTGTTGGTCTTCTCTAGGAACATGTCTTCTTCAATTCATCCATATTATTATTATTATTATTTCTTTGTTGGTCTCTTTGTGTTCTGTCTTGGTCCACGCTTGTTTGTTTCTGTCCATCCATATTATTATTATTATTATTTCTTTTGTTGGTCTCTTTGGTCCCTTGGTCCATTGTAATTCTATGCTTTCTAGCAATATGTCTTTCTTTCAATTCATCCATATTATTATTATTATTTTTTTGTTGGTCTCTTGTGTTCTGTCACTTGCAGGGCCAGGGTCCACGCTGTAATTCTATGTTTTCTAGGAACATGTCTGTCTTTTCAATTCATCCATATTATTATGTTATATTTTTTTGTTGGCTCTTATGTTTGTCCTGCAGGGCTGGGTCCACGCTGTAATTCCCATGCTTCTCTAGGGAACATGTCTTCTTTCAATTCATCCATATTATTATTATTATTATTTGTTTGTTTTTTTTTTGTGTTCTGTCCTGCAGGGCTTGGTCCACGCTGTAGTCTATGCTTCTCTAGAATATGTCTTCTTTCAATTTATCCATATTATTATTATTATTTTTCTTTGTTGGTCTCTTGTGTTTCTGTCCTGCAGGGCTTGGTCCACGTATTCTGTGGCTGCTTCTAGGAACATGTCTTCTTTTCAATTCATCCATATTATTATTATTATTATTATTTTGTTGGTCTGAGGACTTGGTCTCATCGCCAATTCTAGGCTTCTAGGGAACATGTCTAAGGCGTTACATATTATTACATATTATTATTTTTTGTTGGTCTGTGTTCTGTCCTTGCAGGGCTTATTGTCTACGCTTGTTCTATGCTTCTAGGGAACATGTCTTTCAATTCATCCATATTATTATTATTTCTTTGTTGGTCTCTTTTGTGTTCTGTCCTGCAGGCTTTGGTCCACATTTCAATTCTATGCTTCTCTAGGGAACACATGTCTTCTTCAATTCATCCATTATTATTATTGTGTATTTCTTTGTTGGGCTGAGTCCACTGTAATTCTATGTCCTGCAATATGTCTTTCAATTCATCCATATTATTATTATTATTACTTTTTTGTTGGCTTCTCTGCAGGGACGCTTGCACATAGCTTCTAGGGAAATATTCTTTCAATTTCCATATTATTATTATTATTATTATTTCTTTTGTTGGTCTTGTGTTCTGTCCTGCAGGGCTTGGTCCATTGTAATTTCTATGCTTCTCTAGGGAACATGTCTTCTTTCAATTCATCCATATTATTATTATTTTGTTGGTCTCTTTGTGTTCTGTCCTGCAGGGCTTGGTTCACGCTGTAATTCTTATGCTTCTATGTATAAGAACATGTCTTCTTTCAATTTTATCCATATTATTATTATTATTATTTCTTTGTTGGTCTTTTTTGTGTTCTGTCCTGCAGGGCTTGGTCCACACTTAATTCTATGCTTCTCTAGAAATATGTCTTTTTTCAATTCATCCATATTATTATTATTATTTTTTTGTTGGTCTCTTATGTTCTGTCCTGCAGGCTTTGGTCACACTGTAATTCTATGCTTCTCTAGGAACATGTCTTCTTTCCAATTCATCCATATTATTATTATTTCTTTGTTGTTCTCTTGTGTTTCTGTCCTGCAGGCTTGGTTCGCGCTGGCAATTTCTGTGTACCTCTGGGGAACATGTCTTCATCCAATTCATCCATATTATTATTATTATTTATTTCTTTGGTCTCTGTGTTCTGTCCTGCAGAGGCTTGGTCCACTGTAATTCTATACTTCTCTAGGGAATGTCTTCTTTCAATTCATCCATATTATTATTATTATTTCTTTGTTGGTCTCTTGTGTTCTGTCCTGGGGCTTGGTCCCACCTGTCTTCTTTCAATTCTCCATATTATTATTATTATTTCTTTTGTTGGTCTTTTGTGTTCTTGCAGGGAACTTTTTTCTTTTCAATTCATCCATATTATTATTATTATTATTTCTTTTGTTGGTCTCTTTGTTCTGGTCCTGCAGGAAATTGGTCCTTCGCTTCTATTATTATTATTATTATTTCTTTGTTTCTCTAGAACATGTCTTCTTTCAATTCATCCATATTATTATTATTATTATTTCTTTTGTTGGTCTCTTGTGTTTCTGTCCTGCAGGTCTTAGTCACTTTCCTAATTCTATGCTTCTCTAGGGAACATGTCTTCTTTCCAATTCATCCATATTATTATTATTATTATTTCTTTTTTTTAGTCTCTTGTGTTTCTGTCCTGCAGGGCTTGGTCCACGCTGTAATTCTATGCTTCTTTAGGAAACATGTCCTCTTTCAATTCATCCATATTATTATTATTATTATTTCTTTGTTGGTCTCTTGTGTTTCTGCCCTGCAGGCTTGGTCCACGCTTGTAATTCTATGCTTCTCTAGGGAACATGTCTTCTTTCAATTCATCCATATTATTATTATTATTTCTTCTTGTTGGTCTCTTTGTGTTCTGTCCTGCAGGGCTTGGTCACGCTTGCAATTCTATGCTTCTCTAGGGAACATGTCTTCTTTCAATTCATCCATATTATTATTATTATTTCTTTATTTGGTCTCTTGTGTTCTGTCCTGCAGGGCTTGGTCCACGCTTGTCCTATGCTTCTCTAGGAACATGTCTTCTTTCAATTCATCCATATTATTATTATTATTTCTTTTGGATTCTTTGTGTTCTTCTTGGTCCACGCCTTAATTCATCCCCTAGGGAACATTCTTCTTTCAATTCATTATTTTATTTGTTTCTTTTGTTGGTCTCTTGTGTTCTGTCCTGCAGGGCTTGGTCCACGCTGTAATTCTATGCTTCTCTAGGGGTTATGTCTTTCTTTCAATTCATCCATATTATTATTATTATTTCTTTGTTGGTCTCTCTTTTGTTCTTGTCCTGCAGGGCTTTGTGTTCTGTCCTCTCTCTTGGTCCAGGAATTCTAGTCTCTAGGAACATGTCTTCTTTCAATTCATCCATATTATTATTATTATTTCTTTTGTTGGTCTCTTGTGTTTCCTGCAGGACTTGGTCTCTCTAATTCTATGCTTCTCTAGGAACATGTCTTCTTTCAATTCATCCATATTATTATTATTATTATTTCTTTGTTGGTCTCTTGTGTTTCTGTCCTGCATGCTTGGTTCACGCTGTAATTCTATGCTTCTCTAGGGAACATGTCTTCTTTCAATTCATCCATATTATTATTATTATTTCTTTTGTTGGTCTTGTGTTTCTGTGTCCTGCAGGGCTTGGTCACATTCTTCTTGCTTCTCTAGGAACATGTCTTCTTTCAATTCATCCATATTATTATTATTATTATTTTTTGTTGGTCTTTGTGTTTCTGTCCTGCAGGGCTGAGTCCTTTCTGTAATTCTATGCTTCTCTAGGAACATGTCTTCTTTCAATTCATCCATGTTATTATTATTATTTCTTTTTTTTGGTCTCTTGTGTTTCTGTCCTGCAGGGCTGGGTCCACACTTTGTTTCTATGCTTCTCTAGGGAACATGTCTTCTTTCAATTCATCCATATTATTATTATTATTATTTCTTTGTTGGTCTCTTGTGTTTCCTGCAGGGCTTGGTCCACAATTCTATGCTTCTCTAGGGGATGTCTTCTCATCCATATTATTATTATCTCTTTCTTTTGTTTGGTCTCTTGTCTTTCTGTCTCTCTTGTCCACGCTGTATTCTCTAGGGAACATGTCTTCTTTCAATTCATCCATATTATTCTTATTTCTTTTGTTTGGTCTCTTGTTTCTCTCTTCTCTAGGAACATGCTCTTCTCTTTCAATTCATCCATATTATTATTCGTTGGTCTCTTGTGTTCTGTCCACTGCAGGGCTTGGTCCACGCTGTAATTCTAGGCTTCTCTAGGGAACATGTCTTCTTTCAATTCATCCATCCTATTCATTATTATTTCTTTGGGTCTCTTTGTGTTCTGTCCTGCAGGGCTTGGTTCACGCTTGTAATTTATGCTTTCATGTCTTCAATCAAATTCATTATTATTATTATTATTTCTTTGTTGTATCCTGCAAGGCTGGGTCCACACTGTAGTTCTATGCTTCAAAAGGGGACATGTCTCCTTTCACTTTATCCATATTATTATTTCTTTGTTGGTCTCTTGTGTTCCTATCCTGCAAGGCTGGGTCCACACTGTAGTTCTATGCTTCAAAAGGGACATGTCTCCTTTCATTTTATCCATATTATTATTATTTCTTTGTTGGTCTCTTGTGTTTCTATCCTGCAGGGCTGGGTCCACACTGTAGTTCTATGCTTCAAAAGGGGACATGTCTCCTTTCACTTTATCCATATTATTATTATTTCTTTGTTGGTCTCTTGTGTTCTATCCTGCAAGGCTGGGTCCACACTGTAGTTCTATGCTTCAAAAGGGACATGTCTCCTTTCATTTTATCGATATTATTATTATTTCTTTGTTGGTCTCTTGTGTTCTTCTATCCTGCAAGGTTGGGTCCACACTGTAGTTCTATGCTTCAAAGGGGACATGTCTCCTTTCATTTTATCCATATTATTATTATTTCTTTGTTGGTCTCTTGTGTTCTATCCTGCAAGGCTGGGTCCACACTGTAGTTCTATGCTTCAAAGGGGACATGTCTCCTTTCACTTTATCCATATTATTATTATTTCTTTGTTGGTCTCTTGTGTTTCTATCCTGCAAGGCTGGGTCCACACTGTAGTTCTATGCTTCAAAAAGGGGACATGTCTCCTTTCATTTTATCCATATTATTATTATTTCTTTGTTGGTCTCTTGTGTTCTATCCTGCAAGGCTGGGTCCACACTGTAGTTCTATGCTTCAAAAGGGGACATGTCTCCTTTCATTTTATCCATATTATTATTATTTCTTTGTTGGTCTCTTGTGTTCTATCCTGCAGGGCTGGGTCCACACTGTAGTTCTATGCTTCAAAAGGGGACATGTCTCCTTTCACTTTATCCATATTATTATTATTTCTTTGTTGGTCTCTTGTGTTCTATCCTGCAAGGCTGGGTCCACACTGTAGTTCTATGCTTCAAAAGGGGACATGTCTCCTTTCACTTTATCCATATTATTATTATTTCTTTGTTGGTCTCTTGTGTTTCTATCCTGCAGGGCTGGGTCCACACTGTAGTTCTATGCTTCAAAGGGGACATGTCTCCTTTCCTTTATCCATATTATTATTATTTCTTTGTTGGTCTCTTGTGTTCTATCCTGCAAGGCTGGGTCCACACTGTAGTTCTATGCTTCAAAAGGGGACATGTCTCCTTCCACTTCATCCATATTATTAATATTTCTTTGTTGGTCTCTTGTGTTCTATCCTGCAGGGCTGGGTCCATGCTGTACTTCTATGTTTCTCATCGGAACATGTCTCCTTTCATTTCATTCATATTATTATTATTAATATGGTACTGTCATGTGATCATGTTTGCTACAATTCTGGGTTGCATTTGAGATCAATACTGGGCTCTGTATTCTGAACAAAAGAGCCCTGTTCTCTAATTTGATAATGACATTAATTTCCATCTTGTATCTGATTTAAAAATAAACCATTTAATAATTTCGATTTTCTTTTTTCTGTGCGACATCCCTTCAGACAAATACAATCATGGCTCTCCACAACATCTTTTTCTGTTGTTGCTTGAGGCATATTTTTGATCATTTTTCCCTCTCTTTTTATCCCTACCCTGTCGCCCATTTACCAAATCTCATTTGTTAGGCTATTTCCCTCTGATTCTCCTCCTTTTAATATATATTATGAGTGTTAAACTTACCAAGTCTTCTTGCATGATGATGTGTCCATCACATTTCAAATGTCTCTTTTGGTTTTTAAGTGTCCTTCTAATTACCATTGTGATGCTATGGACACCCACGTAAAAAGAGAAGAGGTGATTTTATCTCAATCTCATGTGGTTTTGTTTGATAGACCAACAAATGGTTCCTTCTGTTTTCTCAGCGGCATCCACTTTAACTGGGACAGAATTGGAAGTAAAGAAGTGGATGAGGAATTTTTGGCGATCAAGTGGCAGCAAAACTGAAAACGTGTTGTGTACAGGTCAGTTAGTTATGCATGATACATGCATAGGCGATCATGTATCTTTTGATATATGACTGACAAGGCAGATTTTTTCCCACAGTAGGTTGCCATTTCTTTCTGCAGTAGACCAGTTGCCACCCAAGACTATAGAACCTGGTCTGTTCTGCTATTTACCCATATCTTGGGGGAGGGGAAGAAGAGGCAGATTTTTTTTCCTGCAATAGACCAGTTGCCATCCAAGGTTATATCATGGTCTGTCCTGCTATCTACCTATATCTGGGGTGGGGAGAAGAGGCAGATTCTCTCCTACAGTAGGTTGGTATTTCTTTCTGTGGTAGACCAGTTGCCATCCAAGACTATAGAACCTGGTCTGTCCTGCTATTTACCCATAGCTGGGGGGGGAGAAGAAGAGGATTCATACATTTCCCAGGCATGTAAGTGAATGTAATGGATTTGACTGAAATTCAAGCTCAGCTCTCCAATTCCTCAATCCGAGCTGCTATCCATTACTCCGTGCCTCCATATATACAGGTACTGGTCTATATTAACAGTGATGCTTTGGATTGGGTGAGTTCTGGTCTATCCTTGGCAAGAAATGGACATATTTGTCATGCGGTTCTAAAATTGCTATTCATAATGCCATCCACCATGTTGGGATGAGTAGATAGACACAGAGTTGGTAAAGGAGAAGAGCAATTGCCTGAAGCATCACCTACCTACTCACCTGGACAAGCAGGTGAAGCCCTGAATAAAACATCCACATCCTGGGTATGACAATAAACTACATCCGGCAGCAGGGTCTCTGACAAGGAAGTTTTGAGGAGTATAGAACCACCTCTTAATTTCTATTGTTTCCAGGTCCACCCTGCCTGAGAATGGTAGCACCTGTTAGGGTCCCAGCTATGGGCAAATGAGGCACACCCAAACTGGGGTCAAAACATGGAAATATAAAAATAAATTAAAAAAAATTACTAGCAATGTTTTCATAGTAAAAAAAATTTAAAATTACCAGTAATGTATTTTTGGGGAAAAAAAAAAAAAATTAAAGGTCACAAGAAAATAAAATTTCGGCATCAAATGACCCATAAGAAGTTGATGTGCCATTAACCAAACTAATACGCAAAATAGGGTTTGTGTTTTCCTTTCTCGACAAGGCCTTTGTTTCATCTTGTTATCTTGTGAGCATGCATCAGATCCTTTCCCAGCTTTCGGTGCACACCAACAAGATTGAGAATTGGGATGCCATGTGAGTTGTGGGAGAGATATATTGGGTGGGGGCTGTATTTTATATTTATACTATTTTTTCTTCCATAGTTTAACAAAAAGAACATGGTGTCAAAAGGGTGTTTTGCTCTTGACCCTGCTATTAATGTATCAGTAATCTAGGTACCAGAGGGCAAAGTTCATTGGAATAATTACCATGAAATTACTTATAGAAAAGGTACATGGAAGCTATGTTACAGTAATAGGAAAGTGACTGAAGCTGAGATGCCAGTTTAGGACCAATAACATTGCAGATTCTTTTTTGGATTCTATCAAGAATCTCTAAATATATACCAGGAGTAAGAGACCATATGCTATTTTTAGAATTTTAATAAGACCCAAATGTATGAAACTACTTTCACGGTAAATACTCAAATCGGCTATTTTTGCTAGTTCCCAAACTGCAGGAATTTAAACGTGCCACTAGGTCAGCATCTCAGTCCCACCCTTTCACAGTCAAAATGGTTAAATTTAGTTATCTCTTCTACTCCAATAGCTTCGTCATGTCTTGCACTTCCCGTCTGTGGAACTCGCTTCCTCTTACTTGCTTCCCTGTATAATGTCCAGCTATTCAAATGCAATGTCAATCGACATCTCCAGTTGCCTTGATCTATTCCCTGTCCTTCTCTTCATCCTTTTCTTTTTCATGCCTCTTTACTCTTGCTCTCACTCTCTGTAGCACTCCTACCTTGCTCGGGGTGAAAAGTTCAAATAAATATATATATATATATATATATATATATATATATATATGTGTGTCTATTTTCAAGAATAATTTGGTATAACAACATGTACTAACAAAGAAAGTTGTATACATTGATAGCAGTGTCAATACAAAAAAAAGCATCCATTTAACACACTGTTTTTTTTTATTCCTATTTTCTTTTACAACATATGTTTTTACATTAAACTTTATTCCTATTTTTTTTACAACATCCACATACTGTCTATATTTCTGAGATGAGATATTATGTACATTATTTACATTATTTACATTATTCAGACTTTTGTCCTCATCTTTCAGTATCTGTCTATATTTATTACAACATTATTCGGACTATTGTTCATCTTTGGCTGTTGTACAACATTCTGGCCCTTCAGTATCTGTCTATATTTCTGAGCCTTCTTCAGGTGGTTGGATCTTTGTCGAACTGAACCCTTCATTTCACTCCCTTCATTTCACTGGTGTAGTTCACTGTTCTAGTTCCACGTGCCATGCTTGATGGATGTCAGTTTTCAGTTATCTCCTGTTGATTCCCCCTCTCCAAGTTCTCCACTGCCTTAACTGGGTATTGAACTCATACTCTTTGTGTCCTGTCACTGGATATAACTAACACCTTTATCCACTGTGCTATGTGTCCATCTATATATGAATTTCTGGGTATTATAAACCTAATGTCTTCAGCAACCGTTTTTTACTAGTGCTCATATTGCAATTTTTGCTGTTATAAAATCATGTTTTTTACCAGAGCTCATATTGCAATTTTTTTTGTTGTTATTGCCTTTCTCTGGCACTCCTTATTACCTGTTCCCCATATTGTATTCATTTCTATGTTTGGTCGGCTAAGGGGATTTTTGTGGCCTAGCATATGTGCTGATTCCTTATGTTTACAAATTTTGCAATGTTTAGTTTGGTGAAGATGTTTGTTGTGGTACTATCTTTAAAGGATATTAGTCTCTGAGAACATGTCTTCAATTCATCCATATTATTATTATTATTGTTATTTCTTTGTTGGTCTCTTGTTCTGTCCCTGCAGGGGCTGGGTCCACCTTACTATGCTTCTCTAGGGAACATCTTCTTTCAATTCATCCATATTATTATTATTATTATTTCTTTGTTGGTCTCTTATGTTTTCTGTCCTGCAGGGCTTGGTCAATTCTGTATGCTTCTTAGTTATGTCTTCTTTCAATTCATCCATATTATTAATTCAATTCCATTAACATTCTTCATTCAATTCATTATTTCTTTTGTTGGTTTGTCCTTGGGGCTTGGTCACACTGTTTCTATGTTCTCTAGGAACATGTCTTCTTTCAATTCATCCATATTATTATTATTATTTATTTTTTGTTGGTCTCTTGGTCCACTGGAGTCACCTTGTAATTCCTATGCTTCTCTAGGAACATGTCTTCTTTCAATTCATCCATACATTATTATTATTATTCTTATTGTTTCTGTCCTGCAGAGCTTGGTCACGCTATGTCTATGGTGTCTTCTTTCAATTCATCCATTTATTATTATTATTTCTTTGTTGGTCTGTCCTATGCTTCTCTAGGAACAGTCTTCTTTCAATCCATGGCTTTGTTGGTCCTCTTGTGTTCACCTTTGCAGAGGCTTAGTCCGCTGTAATTCTGTCCTTCTCTATGTTCTTTCAATTCATCCATATTATTGGAAACCATGCTGTAATTCTATCTTCTCCTGGGAACATGTCATCCAATTCATCCATATTATTATTTTGTTGGTCTCTTGTGTTTCTGTCCTGCAGGGCTTGGTCCAAAATACTGTAAATCTATGCTTCTCTCTTTAATTCATCCAGGAACTTTGTTGGTCTCTGTTCTGTCCTGCACAGTCTCCTTTCAATTCATCCATATTATCCATATTATTATTTTTCTTTGTTGGTCTCTTGTGTTTTCTGTCCTGGGGTCTTGGTCCATGCTGTAATTCTATGCTTCTCTAAGGAACATGTCCTCTTTCAATTCATCCATATTATTATTATTATTATTTCTTTATTGGTTTTGTTTGGTCCTCTTGTTCTCCCTAGGGAACATGTCTTCTTTCAATTCATCCATATTGTCTTTGTTGGTCTCTTGTGTTTCTGTCCTGCAGAGGGCTTGGTCCACTTCGTAATTCTTTCAATTCATCCATATTATTATTATTATTATTTCTAGCTGTTAGTCTCTTGGATCACATTGTCCCACGCTGTAATTCTTTCTTCTCCTAGGAACATGTCTTCTCAATTCATCCATATTATTATTATTATTTTCTTTTTGTTGGTCTTTGTGTTTCTGTCACCTGCAGGCTTGTCCACGCTGTACCCTTATGCTTCTTCAGGGGAACATGTCTTCTTTCAATTCATCCATATTATTATTATTATTTCTTTTGTTGGTCTCTCTTGTGTTCTGTCCTGCAGGTTCAACCACTTGCTTGTAATTCTATGTTTCTGAAATACGTCTTTCAATTCTATCCGGGATATCAGGTATTTTCTTAATCTAATTGTTGATCAAGTCAAAGGAATCGACCGTGAAAGCTCGAGTGACAACAATCAGTCATTTAATAATGTATTCTGCACAGTTGCTAGTCAATACTATTTTCTTGTCTGTTCTTTTAGATGAAATACTTTCTGTCCCCACCCCGGCCACCGCTTGAGATGGTAGGTGGCTTTTGGTAGAGACAGTTTATCAGGTGTTTTTTTTTTTTGGAGTCTGTCTGTTTTGTTGGACCAGCCAAGGTCAAATCAGCCAGCAGTGATACAACTTTGTTGATCTGGTCTCAGTTGTCAATTCCTGTTTTTTGTTGGTCTCTCTCTACACTAGAATTCCTTGTATATAATTAACTCTAAGAATATTCTCAATTCAGATGTCCAAATTTGGTTTCTTTTTGTCTGTTTTTTTTTTTAATAAATAAAATATTTTTTTTTTTTTTTTTTTGCAATCAATACCAACACATCAATTCCTGTTCTTTGTTGAAACTCTCTATAATTCCTGTTTTTTGTTGGTCTCTTACAACATGTCAATTCCTAATTTTAAATAAATATAAATAAAATTCTGTTCTAAAACAAATAAATCCTCTGTTCCTGTTCTTTGTTGGTCTCTCTCTCTTCTCAGTTCGCTTCTTTTGTTGGTTCATTCTCTTTCAATTCCTGTTCTTTTGCATCTGGTCTCTTTATCACCTTCTTTTTGATTCAAAAAGATCAAATTAATGTTCTTTTGTTGGTAAAAAAAATAAATCTCATATAACTGTTCTTTGGTGGTCTCTCTCTCTCTTCTCATTTCCTGTTCTTTTGTTGGTCTCTCTCTTCTCAATTCCTCTTCTTTTGTTTTCTCTCTCTTCTCAATTCCTGTTCTTTTGTTGGTCTCTCTCTCTTCTCAATTCCTGTTCTTTTTTTCTCTCTTCTTCTCAATTCCTGTTCTTTTGTTGGTCTCTCTCTTCTCAATTCCTGTTCTTTTGTTTGTCTCTCTCTCAATTCCTGTTCTTTTGTTGGTCTCTCTCTCTTCTCAATTCCTGTTCTTTGTTGGTCTCTCTCTCTTCTCAATTCCTGTTCTTTGTTGGTCTCTCTCTCTCTTCTCAATTCCTGTTCTTTTGTTGGTCTCTCTCTCTTCTCAATTCCTGTTCTTTGTTGGTCTCTCTCTTCTCAATTCCTGTTCTTTTGGTTGGTCTCTCTCTTTCAATTCCTCAATTCCTGTTCTTTTGTTGGTCTCTCTCTCTCTCAATTCCTGTTCTTTTTTTGGTCTCTCTCTCTCCAATTCCTGTTCTTTTGTTCCTGTTCTTTTTTCTTTTGTTGGTCTCTCTCTTCTCAATTCCTGTTCTTTGTTGGTCTCTCTCTCTTCTCAATTCCTGTTCTTTTGTTGGTCTCTCTCTTCTCAATTCCTGTTCTTTTGTTGGTCTCTCTCTCTTCTCAATTCCTGTTCTTTTGTTGGTCTCTCTCTCTTCTCAATGTTCTTTTGTTCTCTCTCTTCTCAATTCCCTGTTCTTTGTTGGTCTCTCTCTCTTCTCAATTCCTGTTCTTTTGTTTCTCTCTCTCTCTCTTCTCAATTCCTGTTCTTTTGTTGGTCTCTCTCTCTCTTCTCAATTCCTGTTCTTTTGTTGGTCTCTCTCTCTCTCAATTCCTGTTCTTTTTGTTGGTCTCTCTCTCTCTCTCTCTTCTCAATCCCTGTTCTCTTCTTCTTCTCAATCCTCTCTCTTCTCTCTTCAAATTCCTGTTCTTTTGTTGGTCTCTCTCTCTTCTCAATTCCTGTTCTTTTGTTGGTCTCTCTCTCTTCTCTCTTCTCAATTCCTGTTCTTTTTCTTTGGTCTCTCTCTCTCTTCTCAATTCCTGTTCTTTTGTTGGTCTCTCTCTCTCTCAATTCCTTCCTTCTTTTGTTGGTCTCTCTCTCTTCTCAATTCCTGTTCTTTTGTTGGTCTCTCTCTCTCTCTCTTTCTCAATTCCTGTTCTTTTGTTGGTCTCTCTCTCTCTTCTCTTCTCAATTCCCTGTTCTTTTGTTGGTCTCTCTCTCTCTCTCAATTCCTGTTCTTTTTCTTGTTCTTTTTGTTGTCCTCTCTCTCTCTCTTCTCAATTCCTGTTCTTTTTGTTGGTCTCTCTCTCTCTCTCTTCTCAATTCCTGTTCTTTTGTTGGTCTCTCTCTCTCTTCTCAATTCCTGTTCTTTTGTTGGTCTCTCTCTCTTCTCTTCTTTCTTTTGTTGGTCCTGTTCTTTTGTTGGTCTCTCTCTCTCTCTTCTCTCTCTCTTCTTCTCAATTCCTGTTCTTTTGTTGGTCTCTCTCTCTCTTCTCAATTCCTGTTCTTTTGTTGGTCTCTCTCTCTCTCTCTCTTCTCAATTCCTGTTCTTTTGTTGGTCTCTCTCTCTCTCTCTCAATTCCTGTTCTTTTGTTGGTCTCTCTCTCTTCTCAATTCCTGTTCTTTTGTTGGTCTTCTCTCTCTCTCTTCCTCTCTCTCTCTCTCTCTTCTCAATTCCTGTTCTTTGTTGGTCTCTCTCTCTCTCTCTCTTCCCCTGAGATTCCTGTTCTTTTGTTGGTCTCTCTCACTCTCTCTCTCACTCTCTCTCTCTCTCTCTTCTCAATTCCTGTTCTTTTGTTGGTCTCTCTCTCTCTCTCTTCTCAATTCCTGTTCTTTTGTTGGTCTCTCTCTCTCTCTCTTCTCAATTCCTGTTCTTTTGTTGGTCTCTCTCTCTCTCTCTCTTCTCAATTCCTGTTCTTTTGTTGGTCTCTCTCTCTCTCTTCTCCAATTCCTGTTCTTTTTGTTGGTCTCTCTCTCTCTCTCTCTTCTCTCCAATTCCCTGTTCTTTTGTTGGTCTCTCTCTCTCTCTCTTCTCAATTCCTGTTCTTTTTTTTGTTGGTCTCTCTCTCTCTCTCTTCTCAATTCCTGTTCTTTTTGTTGGTCTCTTGTGTTCTGTCCTGCAGGGCTTGGTCCCCACGCTGTAATTCTATGCTTCTCTAGGAACATGTCTTCTTTCAATTCATCCATATTATTATTATTATTTCTTTGTTGGTCTCTTGTGTTTCTATCCTGCAGGGGCTTGGTCCACACTGTAATTCTATGCTTCTCTAGGGAACATGTCTTCTTTCAATTCATCCATATTATTATTATTATTATTTCTTTGTTGGTCTCTTGTGTTTTCTGTCCTGCAGGGCTTGGTCCCACATGTAATTCTATGCTTCTCCTAGGGAACATGTCTTCTTTCAATTCATCCATATTATTATTATTATTTCTTTGTTGGTCTCTTGTGTTTCTGTCCTGCAGGGGCTTAGTCCAGTTCTGTCTTCTCTAGGGAACATGTTTCTTTCAATTCATCCATATTATGTGTGTATTTCTTTGTTGGTCTCTTGTGTTTCTGTCACTGCAGGGCTTGGTCACGCTGTAATTCTATGCTTCTCTAAGACATGTCTTCTTTCAATTCATCCATATTATTATTATTATTTCTTTGTTGGTCTCTTGTGTTTCTGTCCTGCAGGGCTTAGTCCACGCTGTAATTCTATAGCTTCTCTAGGGGAACATGTCTTCTTTCAATTCATCCATATTATTATTATTATTTTTTTGTTGGTCTCTTGGTTCTGTCCTGCAGGCTTGGTCCACGTGTTTCTATGCTTCTCTAAGAACATGTCTTCTTTCAATTCATCCATATTATTATTATTATTTCTTTGTTGGTCTCTTGTGTTTTCTATCCTGCAGGGCTTGGTCCACGCTGTAATTCTATGCTTCTCTAGGGAACATGTCTTCTTTCAATTCATCCATATTATTGTGTATTTCTTTTTCTTTGTTGGTCTCTTGCAGGGCTGGTTGTAATTCTGTCCTGGGGCTTGGTCTCTTGTGTTTCTGTATGGGGAACATGTCTTCTTTCAATTCATCCATATTATTATTATTATTATTTCTTTGTTGGTCTCTTGTGTTCTGTCCTGCAGGGCTTGGTCCACGCTGTAATTCTATCTTCTCTAGGGAACATGTCTTCTTTCAATTCATCCATATTATTATTATTATTTCTTTGTTGGTCTCTTTTGTTTCTGTCCTGCAGGCTTGGTCCATGTCTTGCTGTAATTCTATGCTTCTCTAGGGAACATGTCTTCTTTCAATTCATCCATATTATTATTATTATTTCTTTTATTGGTCTCTTGTGTTTCTGTCCTGCAGGGCTTGGTCCGCTGTAATTCCTATGCTTCTCTAAGGAACATGTCTTCTTTCAATTCATCCATATTATTATTATTTTTCTTTGTTGGTCTCTTGTGTTCTGTCCTGCAGGGCTTGGTCACCTTCCAATTCTATGTTCTCTAGGAACATGTCTTCTTTTCAATTCATCCATATTATTATTATTATTATTTCTTTGTTGGTCTCTTGTGTTTCTGTCTTTGGTCCAATTCTATGCTTCTCTAGGGAACATTCTTCTTTCCATATTATCCATATTATTTCTTTGTTGGTCTCTTGTGTTTCTGTCCTGCAGGGCTTGGTCCACGCTGTAATTCTATGCTTCTCTAGGGAACATGTCTTCTTTCAATTCATCCATATTATTATTATTATTATTTCTTTGTTGGTCTCTTGTGTTCTGTCCTGCAGGGCTTGGTCCCTTTGTAATTCTATGCTTCTCTGGGAACATGTCTTCTTTCAATTCATCCATATTATTATTATTTTATTTGTTGGTCTCTTGTGTTCTGTCCTGCAGGTCTGGGTCCCACGCTGTAATTCTATGGCTTCTCTAGGGAACATGTCTTCTTTCAATTCATCCATATTATTATTATTATTATTTCTTTGTTGGTCTCTTGTGTTTCTGTCCTGCAGGGCTTGGTCCATGCTGTAATTCTATGCTTCTCTAGGGAACATGTCTTCTTTCAATTCATCCATATTATTTCTTTATTTCTCTTGTTTCTGATATAACCTTTTCTAGTTCTCTAGGAACATGGGCTTTGGGTCTCTTGTGTTCTGTCCTGCAGGGCTTGGTCCCGCTGTAATTCTATGCTTCTCTAGGGAACATGTCTTCTTTCAATTCATCCATATTATTATTATTATTTCTTTGTTGGTCTCTTGTGTTTCTGTCCTGCAGTCTTGGTCCCACATTGTAATTCTATGCTTCTCTAGGGAACATGTCTTCTTTCAATTCATCCATATTATTATTATTATTTCTTTATTTGGTCTCTCTCTCTCTCTCTCTTGCAGGGCTTGGTCCACGCTATGTGCCTATTTAATAGGGAACCTTTCTTCTCTCTTTTCATTATTTTATTCTCTCTCTCTCTCTCTCTCTTGTTCTATCCTGCAGGCTCGCATGCTCTATTTCTATGTTTAATAATATGTCCTTTCAATTCATCTCTTTTTCTTTATTATTATTTCTCTGTTGGTCTCTTGTCTCTTTCTGACATTCCTTGGTCCATGCCGTATTCTTGCAATTAGGGAACATGTCTTTCTTTCAATCTATCTCTTTCTTTGTATTATTATTTCTTTCTGTCTTTTAGGTTGACAGTCATGCAAATCTATTTCAGGGAACATCTTCTTCAATTCATCCATATTATTATTATTATTTATTTCTTGTGTGTGTTCTATTGCAGGGCTCCCTTTTCTTCTTTATTTCTTTTCTTTATTTGGTCTCTCTCTAATTTGCTTTAGGGGAACATGTCTTCTTTCTCTCTCTTCCATATTATTATTATTATTTCTTTGTTATTGCAATTCCTGCAGGGCTTGGTCCACGCCTGTAATTCTATGTCTCTTCTTCTTCATTTCCATATTATTATTATTATTATTTTTGTTGGTCTCTTATGTCTCTCTCTGGCTTGGTCCAGTCCTTGTCTTTTCATTCTGTCATATTATTATTATTATTATTGGTTTGTTGGTCTCTTTGTTTCTTTATTTGAGGGCTCTCTCTCTCTCTCTCTCTCTCTCTCTCTCTCTTGAACATGTCCTTCTTCTGTCTTCTTCCAATTATTATTATTATTATTTCTCTTTGTTGGTCTTTTGTGTCTCTCCTGTCTCTTGCACGCTGTAATTCTATGTCCTTAGGAACAACATGTCTTCTTCAATTCATCCATATTATTATTATTATTATTTCTTTGTTGGTCTCTTTTCTGTCCTGCATGGCTTGGTCTCTCTCTCTCTCTCTTTCAATTCTCTTGCTGACATTCCTTTGTTGGTCTCTTTGTGTTCTGTCCCAGGGCTTGGTCCATGCTGTCTTTCTTTGTACTATGAATAGTCTCTCTCTCTATCTCTTAGCCTTTGATATTATTATTTCTTTGTTGTCTTCTTGCAGGGCTTGTATCCATAATTCTATTTGGGAACAGCTTTCTTCCACATTATTATTTTCTTTATTTTGGTCTCTCTCTCTCCTCAGGGCCTTGCTGAATTCTATTGATACATTCTGTCTTCTTCCATATTAATTATTATTATTTCTTTGTTGGTCTCTTTTGTTCTGTCCTGCATGGGCTTAGTCCACGCTCTCTCTCTATGCTCTCTCTTGCCCGACAGTCCTTTCACTTTATCCATATTATTATTATTTCTTTGTTGGTCTCTTGTGTTTGTATCCTGCAAGGTTTGCTGACACTGTAGTTCTATGCTTCTTCTGAGGGGACATGTCCTTTCTTCTCTCTTTATCCATATTTTATTTTGAGGTCTCTTTGTTGGTCTCTTTGTGTCTCTCTCTGCAGGGCTGGGTCCACACTGTAGTTCTATGCTTCAAAAGCGACATGTCTCCTTTCTTTCTTTATCCATATTATTATTCTCTCTCTCTTGGTCTCTCTCTTGTTCAGTCCTGCAAGGTTCTTACAATTGTAATTAGTCCTTCTCTCTTTTAGTTCTCTCTGCTCTCTCTCTCTCTCTTGCTGAAGGGGACTGTCTTCTTCCAATTAATCCATATTATTAATCTTTTCTTTGTTGGTCTCTCTCTCTCTGTCCTGCATGGCTTCGTCCATCATGTAATTCTATGTTTCTCTAGGAACATGTCTTCTTTCTTCTCTCATTTCTATTATTATTATTATTATCTCTTGTTGTCTCTTGTGATCATGTTTGCATACATCTTCTTACAATTAATGATTAATCCTTTCTTCTGTATTTGTTGGTCCTCTCTCTCTCTAATTTGAACATGTCTCTCTTTCTGACATCATGTATCTGTTTTCTTATTTTTTGATTAGTCCTTTCTTGTTTTTCTTTTCAGGGCTTGGTCAGACAATAATTCTATGCTTCTCTGAGAATCGCTTTTTTTCTGTTGTTCCATATTATTATTATTTTTTTCTTTGTTGGTCTCTTTTGTTCTATCCTGTCTCCCTTGGTCCACGCTGTAATCTCATTTGTCTAGGGAACATGTCTTCTTTCAATTCATCCATATTATTATTATTATTTGTTGTTGGTCTCTTGTGTTCTATCCTGCAGGGCTTAACATCTTCTCTTTTAATTTACTTCTCTAAAGAACATGTCTTTCTTCAATTCCTCCATATCTCTCTCTCCTGCAGGGCTTGGTCCACATTCTGTCTTCTATGCTTCTCTTTTTAACATGTCTTCTTTCAATTCATCCATATTATGCTATGGACATTTCTCTTTGTTGGTCTCTTTGTTCATACCTGCAGGGCTGGTTTTGTAATTGATAGACCTAGGGAATGGTTCTTTCTTCATTTATTTTATTATTCTTTCTTTGTTGGTCTCTCTGACAGCAGGGCTTGGTCATAAATTCTATGAGGAATCTAAGGAACATGTCTTCTTTCAATTGTCCATATTTTATTATATTTTTCTTTGTTGTCTCTTGTGTTCTGTCCTGATACTTGCCACGGCGATCTATGCTTCTTTTAGGGAATATATATGACTTTTAATTCATCCATTTATTATTATTATTATTTATTTGGTCTCTTGTGTTCTCTCTCTCTGTCTTGGTCTCTGTAATTATAGAACCTGGGGAACATGTCTTCTTTCAATTCATCCATATTATTATTATTATTTTTTTTCCTCTCTTTGTGTTTCTCTCCATGCAGGGCTTGGTCCATGGTCTGTCCTTCTATGCTTCTCTATCTGGAACATGTCTTCTTTCAATTCATCACATTATTATTATTTTATTTCTTTGTTGGTCTCTTGTCTCCTGCAGGGGCTTGGTCACTGTAATTCTATCTTCCTAGAACATGTCTTCTCAATTCATCATATTATTATTATTATTATCCTTGGTCTCTTTGTGTTTCTCTTTTGGTCCACTTGTAATTTGTTTTAGGAACATGTCTTCTTTCAATTCTAACGACATGGTTATTATTATTTCTTTGTTGGTCTCTTTGTGTTCTGTCCCAGGGCTTGGTCCATGCTGTAATTCTAAGCTTCTACTATGAATAGTGTCCTCTTCAATTTCAACGTGTTAGCTATTATTATTATTATTATTTCTTTGTTGGTCTTTGGGGTTCACCTTGCAGGGCTTGTATCCATGCTGTAATTCTATGCTTTAGGGAACAGCGCTCTTTCAATTCATCCACATTATTATTATTATTTCTTTTGTTGGTCTCTTGTGTTCTATCCTGCAGGGCTTCAATTACGCTGTGGTAATTCTATGCTCTAGGAAATATGTCTTTCAATTCCATCCATATATTATTATTATTATTTTATTATTGGTATTATGTGTTCTGTCCTTTGGGCTTGGTCCACGCTGTGTTCTATGTTTCTCTAGAAATAGGGCTTCAATTGGTCCATATTATTATTATTATTATTTTTCTCTAGGGAATTGTCTCTTTGTGTTCTGTCCTGCATGGCTTATTATTATTATTTCTTTGTTGGTCTCTTTGTGTTCTGTCTCTTTACAGCTTGGTCCACGCTGTAATTCTTTTTCTTCATGTCTCTTTCAATTCATCCATATTATTATTATTATTATTATTTCTTTGTTGGTCTCTTGTGTTCTGTCCTTAGGTCTGTTGGTCCACTTGTGTTTCTCCTGCTTCTCTAGGAACATTCTTGCTTTTCTCTTCAACATATTATTATTATTATTATTTCTTTGTTGGTCTCTTGTGTCTTTATCCTGCATCTCTTGGTCCACGCTGTAATTCTATGCTTCTCTAGGAAATATGTCTTCTTTCAATTCATCCATATTATTATTATTATTTCTTTGTTGGTCTCTGTTCTGTCCTGCAGGGCTTGTCCACGTTAATTCTATGCTTCTCTAGGAACTGTCTTCTTTTCAATTCATCCATTTATTATTATTATTTTTTTTGGTCTCTTTATTTTGGTCCTGCTGGTCCTATGTTTGTAATTCTATGTTTTCTAGGAACATGTCTTCTTTCAATTCATCCAGATATTATTATTTTATTATTTCTTTATTGGTCTTTGTGTTCTATCCTGGGCTTGGTCCACGCTGTAATTTAAGTGCTTTAGGGAACATGTTTTTTCAATTCATCCATATTATTATTATTATTATTTTGTTGGTTATCTTTTTGTGTTCTGTCCTGCAGGGCTTGGTCCACGCTGTAAATCTCATGCCTTCTAGGGAACATGTCTTCTTTCAATTCCTCCATATTATTATTATTATTATTATTTTTGTTGGTCTCTTGTGTTCTGTCTGCATGGCTTAACCATCCACGCTAATTTATGCTGCTTTCTAGGAACATGTCTTTTTCTTCAATTCATCCATATTATTATTATTATTTCTTTTGTTGGTCTCGTGTCTATCCTGCATTTTATGTTTTATGAACATGTCCACGCTGTCCATATTATTATTATTATTTTTTGTTTAGGGTTTCAAATCTCTTGCAATATGTAATTCTATGCTTTCTTGTCTTCTTCATTCATATTATTATTATTATTATTTTTTGTTGGTCTCTTTGTGTTTTCTGTCCTGTAGCTGGGTCCACGCTGTAATTCTATGCTTCTAGGGAACATGTCTTCTTTTCAATTCATCCATATTATTATTATTATTATTTTTGT
Source organism: Acanthosepion pharaonis (assembly GCA_903632075.3). Lineage (NCBI taxonomy): Eukaryota > Metazoa > Mollusca > Cephalopoda > Sepiida > Sepiidae > Acanthosepion > Acanthosepion pharaonis. Next base: position 526,340 of record CAHIKZ030000422.1, on the reverse strand, counting down.
TCTCTTGTGTTCTATCCTGCAGGGCTTAGTCCACGCTGTAATTTATGCTTCTCTAGGGAACATGTCTTCTTCTTCAATGCATCCATATTATTATTATTATTATTTCTTTTGTTGGTCTCCTGTGTTCTATCCTGCAGGGCTTGGTCCACGTTGTAATTCTATGTTTCTAGGGAACATGTCTTCTTTTAATTCATCCATATTATTATTATTTCTTTTGTTGGTCTTTTGTTGGTCCTGCAGGGCTTGTGTTTCTATCCTTCTCTAGGGAACATGGTCCACGCTTGGTTTAAGTTCTTTGTTGGTCTCTTTTGTGTTCTCCTGTAGCTGTAATTTGAGCCTTTAGGGAACATGTCTTCTTTCAATTCATCCATTATTACATATTATTATTTCTTTGTTGGTCTCTTGTGTTCTGTCCTGCAGGGCTTGGTCCATGCTGTAATCTCTATGCTTCTAGGAACATGTCTTCTTTCAATTCATCCATATTATTATTATTATTATTTCTTTGTTGGTCTCTTTGTGTTCTGTCTCAGGGCTTGGTCCATGCTGTAATTCTATGTCTTCTTCAATTCATCCATATTATTATTATTATTTCTTTTGTTGGTCTTTGTGTTCTATCCTGCAGGGCTTGGTCCATTCATCCATATTTCAATTATTATTATTATTTTATTTGTTGGTCTCTTGTGTTTATGTCCTGCAGGTCTGGGTCCACGCTAATTTATGCTTCTAGGGAACATGTCTTCTTTCAATTCATCCATATTATTATTATTATTTTTCTTTTGTTGGTCTCTTGTGTTCTGTCCTGCAGGGCTTGGTCCATGCTGTAATTCTATGTTTCTAGAAACATGTTTTCTTTCAATTCATCCATATTATTATTATTATTATTATTTCTTTGTTGGTCTCTTTATGTTCTTGTCCATGTCAAATTTTATGCTTGAACATGTCCAATCGTTGTATTATTATTATTATTATTTCTTTGTTGGTCTTCGTTGTGTTCTGTCCTGGAACTATGTTTCTTTCTAATTCATCCATATTATTATTATTATTATTTCTTTTGTTGGTCTCTTGTGTCTTATCCTGCAGGGCTTGGTCCACGCTGTAATTTATGTTTCTAAGGAACATATCTTCTTTCAATTCATCCATATTATTATTATATTATTTCTTTGTTGGTCTCTTTGTGTTGTCCTGCAGGGTTTGGTCCATCGCTGTAATTTATGTCTTCCTAAGGAACATGTCTCTTCTTTTTAATTCATCCATATTATTATTATTATTTTTCTTTGTTGGTCTCTTGTGTTCTGGTCCTGCAGGGCTTGTCCACGCTGTAATTCTATGCTTTCTCTAGGGAACATGTTTTCTTTCAATTCATCCATATATTATTATTATTATTATTTCTTTGTTGGTCTTTGTGTTCTGTCCTGCAGGTCATCCACTTGGTCCACGCTATGCTTTATGTTTCACTAAGGAACATGTCTTTTCAATTCATCCATATTATTATTATTATTTTTCTTTTGTTGGTCTGTCCTTGGGCTTGGTCCATGCTTATCCTATGCAGGGGTTTGGTCATCCAGGCTATTATGTATTCCTATGCTTTGTTGGTCTCTTTGGAACATGTCTTTTGGTCAATTCATCCATATTATTATTATTATTATTCCATTTTGTTGGTCTCTTTGTGTTCTGTCTCTGCAGGGCTTTGGTCCACGCTGTAATTCTATATGCTTCTTGAACAACATGTCTTTCAATTCATCCATATTATTATTATTATATTTCTTTGTTGGTCTCTTTGTGTTCTTGTTCTGCAGGGCTTGGTCCACGCTTGTAATTCTATGTTCTAGGGAACATGTCTTCTTTCAATTCATCCATATTATTATTATTATTATTTCTTTTGTTGGTCTCTTTGTGTTCTGTCCTGCAGGGCTTGGTCCACGCTGTAATTCTATGCTTCTAAGGAAACATGTCTTCTTTCAATTCATCCATATTATTATTATTATTTCTTTGTTGGTCTCTTTGTGTTTTATCCTGCAGGGCTTGGTCCATGCTGTAATTCTATGTTTCTAGGGAACATGTCTTCTTCAATTCATCCATATTATTATTATTATTATTTCTTTGTTGTCTGCTTGTGTTCTGTCCCAGGGCTTGGTCCACGCTGTAATTCTATGTGTTCTAGGGAACATGTCTTTTCAATTCATCCATTATTATTATTATTTCTTTGTTGGTCTCTTGTGTTCTGTCTCTGCAGGGCTTGGTCCATGCTTGTAATTCCCATGCTTCTCTTAGGGAACATGTCTTCTTTCAATTCATCCATATTATTATTATTATTTTTGTTGGTCTCTTTGTGTTCTGTCCTGCAGGGCTTGGTCCACGCTGTAAATTATATGCTTCTCTAGGAACATGTCTTCTTCAATTCATCCATATTATTATTATTATTTTTCTTTGTTGGTCTCTTGTGTTCTGTCCTGCAGGGCTTGGTCCACGCTGTAATTCTATGCTGCTAGGGAACATGTCTTTTTCAATTCATCCATATTATTATTATTATTTCTTTGTTGGTCTCTTTGTGTTCTGTCCTTGCAGGTCTGGGTCCACGCTGTAATTCTATGCTTCTAGGGAACATGTCTTCTTCAATTCATCCATATTATTATTATTATTTTTTTGTTGGTCTCTTGTGTGTCTGTCCTGCAGGGCTTGGTCCACGCTTGTAATTCTATGCTTCTAGGGAACATGTTTTCTTTCAATTCATCCATATTATTATTATTATTATTTCTTTGTTGGTCTCTTATGTTCTGTCCTGCAGGGCTTGGTCCACGCTGTAATTATGCTATGTCTTCTTTCAATTCATCCATATTACATTGGAATATGTTCTGTCCTGCAGGGCTTCCAAATTCTATCCATAATTATTATTATTATTATTTCTTTGTTGGTCTCTTGTGTTCTGTCCTGCAGGGCTTGGTCCACGCTGTAATTCTATGCTTCTAAGGAACATGTCCTCTTCAATTCATCCATATTATTATTATTATTATTTCTTTGTTGGTCTCTTTGTGTTCTGTCCTGCAGGGCTTGGTCCACGCTGTAATTCTATGTTTCTAGGGAAATATGTCTTCTTTCAATTCATCCATATTATTATTATTATTATTTCTTTTTTTGGTCTCTTTTGTGTTCTGTCCTTGCAGGGCTTGGTCCACGCTGTAATTCTATGTTTTCTAGGGAACATGTCTTTCAATTCCATCCATCCATTATTATTATTATTTCTTTGTTATTGGTCTTTGTGTTCTATCTCCTGCAGGGCTTGGTCCACGCTGTAATTTATGTTCTAAGGGAACATGTCTTCTTTCAATTCATCCATATTATTATTATTATTATTTTTGTTGGTCTTTTGTGTTCCTGTAGGGCTCCTGCAGGGCTTGGTCCAATCGCTATTAATTATTATTATTTCTTTTAGTCTCTTGTTCTAGGGAACATGTCTTCATTTTCAATTCATCCATATTATTATTATTATTTTTTGTTGGTCTTTGTGTTCTGTCCTGCAGGGCTTGGTCCACGCTGTAATTCTATGCTTCTCTAGGGAACATGTTTCTTTCAATTCATCCATATTATTATTATTATTATTTCTTTGTTGGTCTTTATTCTTCTGTAGGCCACGGCTTGGTCCACGTTTGCAATTCTATGTTTCTCTATGAACATGTCTTCTTTCTAACGCATCCATATTATTATTATTATTATTTCTTTTTGTTGGTTCTCCATGTGTTCTTATCCTGCAGGGCTTGGTCCACGCTGTAATTCTATGCTTCTCTAAGGAACATGTCTTTTTCAATTCATCCATATTATTATTATTATTATTTCTTTGTTGGTCTCTTGTGTTCTGTCCTGCAGGGCTTGGTCCACGCTGTAATTCTATGCTTCTCTAGGGAACATGTCTTCTTTCAATTCATCCATATTATTATTATTATTTCTTTGTTGGTCTCTTTGTGTTTATCCTGCAGGCTTGGTCCACGCTGTAATTCTGCAGGGCTGGGTCTTCTTTCAATTCATCCATATTATTATTATTATTACATTTGTTGGTCTTTGTGTTTCTGTCCTGCAGGGCTTGGTCCACGCCTGTAATTCTATGCACTAAGGAACATGTCTTCTTTCAATTCATCCATATTATTATTATTATTTGTTTCTTTGTTGGTCTCTTGTGTTCTGTCCTGCAGGGCTTGGTCCACGTAATAATTCTATGCTTCTCTAGGGAACATGTCTTCTTTCAATTCATCCATATTATTATTATTATTTTTCTTTTGTTGGTCTCTTTGTGTTCTGTCCTGTAGGGCTTGGTCCACGCTGTAATTCTATGTTCTAGGGAACATGTCTTCTTTCAATTCATCCATATTATTATTATTATTTCTTTGTTGGTCTCTTGTGTTCTGTCCTGCAGGTCTTGGTCCACGCTGTAATTCTTATGCTTCTCTAGGAACATGTCTTCTTTCAATTCATCCATTTATTATTATTATTTCTTTGTTGGTCTCTTGTGTTCTGTCCTGCAGGGCTTGGTCATATCGCAATTCTATGCTTCTAGGTGTCTTCTTCAATTCATCCATATTATTATTATTATTTCTTTGTTGGTCTCTTATGTTCTGTCCTGCAGGGGTCCACGCCTGTACTATGTTCTCTTGTCTTCTTTCAATTCATCCATATTATTATTATTATTATTTCTTTGTTGGTCTCCCTATGTTCTGTCCTGCAGGGCTTGGTCCACGCTGTAATTCTATGCTTCTCTAGGGAACATGTCTTCTTTCAATTCATCCATATTATTATTATTATTTTTTGTTGGTCTCTTTGTGTTCTGTCCTGCAGGGCTTGGTCCACGCTGTAATTCTATGCTTCTCTAGGAACATGTCTTCTTTTCAATTCATCCATATTATTATTATTATTTCTTTGTTGGTCTCTTTGTGTTTGTGTCCTGCAGGGCTTGGTCCACGCTGTAATTCTATGCTTCTCTAGGAACATGTCTTCTTTCAATTCATCCATATTATTATTATTATTATTTCTTTTGTTGGTCTCTTTGTGTTCTGTCCTGCAGGGCTTGGTCCACGCAATTCTATGCTTCTCTAGGGAACATGTCTTTTCAATTCATCCATTTATTATTATTATTATTTCTTTGTTGGTCTCTTTGTGTTCTGTCCTGCAGGGCTTGGTCCACGCTGTAATTCTATGCTTCTCTAGGGAACATGTCTTCTTTCAATTCATCCATATTATTATTATTATTATTTCTTTTGTTGGTCTCTTGTGTTTCTGTCCTGCAGGGCTTGGTCCACGCTGTAATTCTATGCTTCTAGGGAACATGTCTTCTTTCAATTCATCCATATTATTATTATTATTATTTCTTTGTTGGTCTCTTTGTGTTCTGTGTCCTGCAGGGCTTGGTCCACGCTGTAATTTATATGTTTCTCTAGGGAACATGTCTTCTTTCAATTCATCCATATTATTATTATTATTTCTTTTGTTGGTCTCTTTGTGTTCTGTCCTGCAGGGCTTGGTCCATGCTGTAATTCTATGCTTCTCCTAGGGAACATGTCTTCTTTCAATTCATCCATATTAAATTATATTTCTTTGTTGGTCTCCTTGTGTTCTGGTCCTGCAGGGCTTGGTCACGCTGTAATTCTATGCTTCTCTAGGGAACATGTCTTCAATTCATCCATATTATTATTATTATTTCTTTTGTTGGTCTCTTGTTGTTCTGTCCTGCAGGGCTTGGTCCACGCTGTAATTCTATGCTTCTCTAGGGAACATGTCTTCTTTCAATTCATCCATATTATTATTATTATTATTTTTTGTTGGTCTCTTTGTGTTCTGTCCTGCAGGGCTTGGTCCACGCTTGTAATTCTATGCTTCTCTAGGGAACATGTCTTCTTTCAATTCATCCATATTATTATTATTATTATTTCTTTTTGTTGGTCTCTTGTGTTCTGTCCTGCAGGGCTTGGTCCACGCTGTAATTCTATGCTTCTAGGGAACATGTATCTTTCAATTCATCCATTATTATTATTATTATTATTTTTGTTGGTCTTTGTTGGTCTTCTTTGTGTTCTTTGTTTCTATCCTGCAGGGGCTTGGTCACAATTCTATGCTGTAAGGAACATGTCTTCTTTCAATTCATCCATATTATTATTATTATTTCTTTGTTGGTCTCTTGTGTTTCTGTCTTTCCACGCTTAATTCTATCCATGTCTTCTTTCATTCATCCATATTATTATTATTTTTTTTGTTGGTCTTGTGTTTCTGTCCTGCAGGGGCTTGGTCCACGCTGTAATTCTATGCTTCTCTAGGAACATGTCTTCTTTCAATTCATCCATATTATTATTATTATTATTTTTTGTTGGTCTTTGTGTTCTGTCTCTGGGGCTTGGTCCACGCTGTAATTCTATGCTTCTAGGGAACATGTCTTCTTTTTCAATTCATCCATATTATTATTATTATTTTTTGTTGTCCTGCAGGGCTCCTGTGTTCTATCCTTCTCTGGGCTTGGTCCACGCTTTGTAATTTATGCTTCTCTAGGAACATGTCTTCTTTCAATTCATCCATATTATTATTATTATTTCTTTTGTTGGTCTCTTGTGTTCTGTCCTGCAGGGTTGGTCCACGCTGTAATTCTATGCTTCTTAGGAACATGTCTTCTTTCAATTCATCCTTCATCCATATTATTATTATTATTATTTTTGTTGGTCTCTTATGTTCTGTCATATTATTATTATTATTGGCTGCAGGGCTTGGTCCACACTGCAATTCTATGCTTCTCTAGGGAATATGTCTTCTTCAATTCATCCATATTATTATTATTATTATTTCTTTTGTTGGTCTCTTGTGTTCTGTCCTGCAGCTTGGTCCACGCTGTAATTCTATGCTTCTCTAGGGAACATGTCTTCTTTCAATTCATCCATATTATTATTATTTCTTTGTTGGTCTTTTGTGTTCTGTCCTGCAGGGCTTGGTCCACGCTGTAATTCTATGCTTTCTAGGAAACATGTCTTCTTTCAATTCATCCATATTATTATTATTATTATTTCTTTGTTGGTCTCTGTGTTTATGTCCTGCAGGGCTTGGTCCACGCTGTAATTCTATGCTTCTCTAGGGAAATATGTCTTCTTTCAATTCATCCATATTATTGTTATTATTTCTTTGTTGGTCTCTTGTGTTCTGTATCACTGCAGGGCTTGGTCCATGCTGTAGGAACATGTCTTCTTCATCTTCTCTAGGGCTTGTCCACGCTAATTCTATGTTTCTTGTCTTTTCAATTCATCCATATTATTATTATTATTTTTTTTGTTGGTCTCTTGTGTTCTGTCCTGCAGGGCTTGGTCCATGCTGTAATTCTATGCTTCTCTAGGGAACATGTTTCTTTCAATTCATCCATATTATTATTATTATTATTTCTTTGTTGGTCTCTTGTGTTCTGTCCTGCAGGGCTTGGTCCATGCTGTAATTCTATGCTTCTCTAGGAACATGTCTTCTTTCAATTCATCCATATTATTATTATTATTATTTCTTTTGTTGGTCTCTTTGTGTTCTATCCTGCAGGGCTTGGTCACGCTGTAATTTCTCTAGGAACATGTCTTCTTTCAATTCATCCATATTATTATTATTATTTTCTTTGTTGGTCTTTGTGTTCTTTCAGGGCTTGGTCCATTCATCTCTGGGGAACATGTCTTCTTTCAATTCATCCATATTATTATTATTATTTTTTTGTTGGTCTCTTGTGTTTCTGTCCTGCAGGGCTTGGTCCACGCTTAATTCTATGCTTCTCTAGGGAACATGTCTTCTTTCAATTCATCCATATTATTATTATTATTATTTCTTTGTTGGTCTCTTGTGTTCTGTCCTGTAGGGCTTGTCCACGCTGTAATTCCTATGCTCTCTAGGGAACATGTCTTCTTTCAATTCATCCATATTATTATTATTATTATTTCTTTGTTGGTCTCTTTATGTTCTTGTCCTGCAGGGCTTGGTCCACGCTGTAATTCTATGTTCTCTAAGGAACATGTGCTCTTTCAATTCATCCATATTATTATTATTATTATTTCTTTGTTGGTCTCTGCCCTGCAGGGCTTGGTCCACGTGTTTCTATGCTTCTCTGCATGTCTTCTTTCAATTCATCCATATTATTATTATTATTATTTCTTTGTTGGTCTCTTGTTTCTTGTCCCTTAGGTCCACGCTTGTAATTCTATGCTTCTCTAAGGAACATGTCTTCTTTCAATTCATCCATATTATTATTATTATTATTTCTTTGTTGGTCTCTTGTGTTCTGTCCTGCATGGCTTGGTCCACGCTGTAATTCTATGCTTCTCTAGGGAACATGTCTTCTTTCAATTCATCCATATTATTATTATTATTATTTCTTTGTTTGGTCTCTTGTGTTCTGTCCTGCAGGGCTTGGTCACGCTGTAATTCTTTGCTTCACTAAAGGAACATGTCTTCTTTCAATCATCCATATTATTATTATTATTTCTTTGTTGGTCTCTTGTGTTTCTGCCTGCAGGGCTTGGTCACGCTGTAATTCTATATTCTCTAGAACATGTCTTCTTTAATTCATCCATATTATTATTATTATTATTTCTTTTGTTGGTCTCTTTGTTCTGTCCTGCAGGCTTGGTCCACATGTAATTCTATGCTTCTCTCAGGAACATGTCTTCTTTCAATTCATCCATATTATTATTATTATTTCTTTGTTGGTCTCTTTGTGTTCTGTCCTGCAGGGCTTGGTCCACGCTGTAATTCTATGCTTCTCTAGGGAACATGTATTCTTTCAATTCATCCATATTATTATTATTATTTCTTTGTTGGTCTCTTTGTGTTTGTCCCTGCAGGGCTTGGTCCACGCTGTAATTCTATGCTTCTCCTAGGAAACATGTTTTCTTTCAATTCATCCATATTATTATTATTATTTCTTTGTTGTTAGTCTCTTGTTTCTGGGCTCCAGCTGTAATTCATGCTTCCTCTAGCAGGGTCTCTTGTGTTTCTATCCAGGGCTTGGTCCACGCTGTAATTTTTTGTTTCTCTAGGAAACATGTCTTCTTTCCCCTATTCATCCATTCATTATTATTATTATTTCTTTTGTTGGTCTCTTTGTGTTCTGTCCTGCAGGGCTTGGTCCACGCTGTAATTCTATGCTTCTCTAGGGAACATGTCTCTCTTCAATTCATCCATATTATTATTATTATTATTTCTTTGTTGGTCTTCTTTGTGTTCTGTCCTGCAGGGTGTTGGTCCACTTGGTCAGTAATTCTATGCTTCTCTAGGGAACATGTTTTCTTTCAATTCATCCATATTATTATTATTATTATTTCTTTGTTGGTCTCTTGTGTTCTGTCCTGCAGGACTTGGTCCACGCTGTAATTCTATGCTTCTCTAGGGAACATGTCTTCTTTCAATTCATCCATATTATTATTATTATTATTTCTTTTGTTGGTCTCTTGTGTTTCTGTCCTGCAGGGCTTGGTCCACGCTTCTCTGTAATTCTATGCTTCTTGTGTTCTGTCCTGCAGGGAACATGTCCTCTTTCAATTCATCCATATTATTATTATTATTATTTCTTTGTTGGTCTCTTGTGTTCTGTCCCTGCAGGTCTTGGTCCCACGCTGTAATTCTATGCTTCTCTAGGAACATGTCTTCTTTCAATTCATCCATATTATTATTATTATATTTCTTTGTTGGTCTCTTGTGTTCTGTCCTGCAGGGCTTGGTCCACGCTTCTATGCTCTATACTTCTCTAGGGAACATGTCTTCTTTCAATTCATCCATATTATTATTATTATTTCTTTGTTGGTCTCTTGTGTTCTGTCCTGCAGGGCTTGGTCCACGCTTTGTAATTCTATGCTTCTCTAGGAACATGTCTTCTTTCAATTCATCCATATTATTATTATTATTATTTTTTTGTTGGTCTCCTTGTGTTCTATCCTGCAGGGCTTGGTCCACGCTGTTCCTATGCTTCTCCTATGTCTTCTTTCAATCCATATTATTATTATTATTATTTCTTTGTTGGTCTCTTGTGTTCTGTCCTGCAGGGCTTGGTCCACGCTGTAATTCTATGCTTCTCTAGGGAACATGTCTTCTTTCAATTCATCCATATTATTATTATTATTTTTTTTGTTGGTCTCTTTGTGTTCTGTCCTGCAGGGCTTGGTCCACGCTGTAATTCTATGCTTCTCTAGGAACATGTCTTCTTTCAATTCATCCATATTATTATTATTATTATTTCTTTGTTGGTCTCTTTGTGTTTCTGTCCTGCAGGGCTTGGTCCACGCTGTAATTCTATGCTTCTCTAGGGAATTGTCTTCAATTCATCCATATTATTATTATTATTATTTCTTTGTTGGTCTTTGTGTTTTGTCCTGCAGGGCTTGGTCCATTCATGCTTCTCTAGGGAAATATGTCTTCTTTCAATTCATCCATATTATTATTATTATTTCTTTGTTGGTCTCTTGTGTTCTGTCCTGGAACATGTCTTTCAATTCATCCATATTATTATTATTATTTTGTTGGGTCCTTAGTCCTGCATTCTATCCTTCCTGGTAATTCTATGAAACATGTCTTCTTTCAATTCATCCATATTATTATTATTATTATTTCTTTGTTGGTCTCTTGTGTTCTGTCCTGCAGGGCTTGGTCCACGCTGTAATTCTATGCTTCTCTAAGGAACATGTCTTTCTTTCTATTCATCCATATTATTATTATTATTATTTCTTTGTTGGTCTCTTGTGTTTCTGTCCTGCAGGGGCTTGGTCCACGCTGTAATTCTATGCTTCTCTAGGAACATGTCTTCTTTCAATTCATCCATATTATTATTATTATTTCTTTGTTGGTCTCTGTGTTCTGTCCTGTATGGCTTGGTCCACGCTGTAATTCTATGCTTCTCCTAGGGAACATGTCTTCTTTCAATTCATCCATATTATTATTATTATTTTGTTGGTTGTGTTTCTGTCCTGCAGGGGCTTGGTCCACGCTTAATTCTATGTTCTCTGGAACATGTCTTCTTCAATTCATCCATATTATTATTATTATTTCTTTGTTGGTCTCTTGGTTCCCTGCAGGGCTTGGTCCACACTGTAATTCTATGCTTCTCTGGGAACATGTCTTCTTTCAATTCATCCATGTTATTATTATTACGTTTTTGTTGGTCTCTTGTGTGTTCTGTCCTGCAGGGCTTGGTCCACGCTGTAATTCTATGCAGGGAACATGTCTTTCAATTCATCCATATTATATTATTATTTTTCTTTGTTGGTCTCTTTGTGTTCTGTCCTGCAGGGCTTGGTCCCATGTGGATTTCTATGTTTCTCTAGGGAACATGTTTTCTTTCAATTCATCCATATTATTATTATTTCTTGTTGGTCTTTGTTGGTCTCTTATGTTCTGTCCTGGAACATAGCTTGGTCCCACCTATTCTATGCTTCTCTAGGAACATGTCTTCTTTCCACATATGTTTAATTATCCCATTATTATTATTTCTTTGTTGGTCTCTTTGTGTTCTGTCCTGCAGGGCTTGGTCCACGCTGTAATTCTATGCTTCTCTAGAACATGTCTTCTTTCAATTCATCCATATTATTATTATTATTATTTCTTTTGTGTTGGTCTCTTGTGTTCTGTCCATCCATTATTATTATTATTATTTCTTTGTTGGTCTTGTTCTGTCCTGCAGGACTGTAATTCTACTTTCTCTAGGAACATGTCTTCTTTCAATTCATCCATATTATTATTATTATTATTTTGTTTTTTTGGTCTCTTGTTGGTCCACGTTCTCCTGCTTCTCTGGAACATGTCCATCCATCCATATTATAATTCTATGCTTCTCTAGGGAACTATGTCTTCTTTCAATTCATCCATATTATTATTATTATTATTTCTTTGTTGGTCTCTTGTGTTCTGTCCTGCTTGGTCCACGCTGTAATTCTATGCTTCTCTAGGGAACATGTCTTCTTTCAATTCATCCATATTATTATTATTATTTCTTTGTTGGTCTCTTTGTGTTCTATCCTGCAGGGCTTGGTCACGCTGTAATCTCATGTTCTTAGGAACATGTCTTTTCAATTCATCCATATTATTATTATTATTTTTCTTTGTTGGTCTCTTGTGTTCTGTCCTGCAGGGCTTGGTCCACGCTGTAATTATATGCTTCTCTAGGAACATGTCTTCTTTCAATTCATCCATATTATTATTATTATTTCTTTGTTGGTCTCTTGTGTTCTGTCCTGCAGGGGCTTGGTCCCAATTCGGTGTAATTCTATGCTTCTCTAGGGAACATGTCTTCTTTCAATTCATCCATATTATTATTATTATTTCTTTGTTGGTCTCTTTGTGTTCTGTCCTGCAGGGCTTGGTCCACGCTGTAATTCTGTTTTCTAGGGAACATGTCTTCTTTCAATTCATCCATATTATTATTATTTTTCTTTGTTGGTCTCTTTGTGTTCTGTCCTGCAGGGCTTGGTCCACGCTGTAATTCTATGCTTCTCTAGGGAACATGTCTTCTTTTCAATTCATCCATATTATTATTATTATTTTTCTTTGTTGGTCTCTTGTGTTCTGTCCTGCAGGGCTTGGTCCACGCTTAATTTAGGCCTCTATGAACATGTCTTCTTTCCAATTCATCCATATTATTATTATTATTATTTTGTTGGTCTCTTGTGTTCTGTCCTGCAGGCTTTCCACGCTGTAATTCATCCATCCATTATTATTATTATTATTTCTTTGTTGGTCTCTTGTGTTTCTGTCCTGCAGGGCTTGGTCCACATTGTAATTCTATGCTTCTCTAGGGAACATGTCTTCTTTCAATTCATCCATATTATTATTATTATTATTTTTTTGTTGGTCTCTTTGTGTTCTGTCCTGTAGGGCTGAGTCCACGCTGTAATTCTATGCTTCTCTAGGGAACATGTCTTCTTTCAATTCATCCATATTATTATTATTATTATTTCTTTGTTGGTCTCTTGTTGTTTTCTGTCCTGCAGGGCTTGGTCCACGCTGTAATTCTATGCTTTGTCTCTAGGGAACATGTCTTCTTTCAATTCATCCATATTATTATTATTATTATTTCTTTTGTTGGTCTCTTGTGTTCTGTCCTGCAGGGCTTGGTCCACGCTGTAATTCTATGCTTCTCTAGGAACATGTCTTCTCTTCAATTCATCCATATTATTATTATTATTTTTTTTGTTGGTCTCTTGTGTTCTGTCCTGCAGGGCTGGGTCCACGCTGTAATTCTATTCTTCTCAGCTTCTCTAGGGAACATGTCTTCTTTCAATTCATCCATATTATTATTATTATTTCTTTTGTTGGTCTCTTGTGTTCTGTCCTGCAGGGCTTGGTCCACGCTGTCTTCTTTAATTCTATGCTTCTCTAGGGAACATGTTTTCTTTCAATTCATCCATATTATTATTATTATTATTTCTTTGTTGGTCTCTTGTGTTCTGTCCTGCAGGGCTTGGTCCACGCTTCTCTAGGGAACATGTAATTCTATGTTCTCCTAGGGAACATGTCTTCTTTCAATTCATCCATATTATTATTATTATTATTTTTTGTTGGTCTCTTGTGTGTTCTGTCCTGCAGGGCTTGGTCCACGCTGTAATTCTATGTTCTCTAGGAACATGTCTTCTTTCAATTCATCCATATTATTATTATTATTTCTTTGTTGGTCTCTTATGTTCTGTCCTGCAGGGCTGGAGTCCACGCTGTAATTCTATGCTTCTCTAGGGAACATGTCTTCTTCAATTCATCCATATTATTATTATTATTATTTTTGTTGGTTTCTGTGTGTTCTGTCCTGCAGGGTTGGTCCATGTAATTCTATGCTTCTCTAGGGAACATGTCTTCTTTCAATTCATCCATTTATTATTATTATTTTTCTTGTTGGTCTCTTGTGTTCTGTCCTGCAGGGGCTTGGTCCACGCTGTAATTCTATGCTTCTCTAGGGAACATGTCTTCTTTCAATTCATCCATATTATTATTATTTTTTGTTGGTCTCTTGTGTTCTGTCCTGCAGGGCTTGGTCCACGCTTGTAATTCTATGCTTCTCTAGGAACATGTCTTCTTTCAATTCATCCATATTATTATTATTATTATTTGTTGGTCTCTTTGTGTTCTGTCCTGCAGGGCTGAGTCCACACTGTAATTCTATGCTTCTCTAGGGAACATGTCTTCTTTCAATTCATCCATATTATTATTATTATTTTTTTGTTGGTCTCTTTGTGTTCTGTCCTGCAGGGCTGGGTCCACGCTGTAATTCTATGTTCTCTAGGAACATGTCTTCTTTCAATTCATCCATATTATTATTATTATTATTTCTTTTGTTGGTCTCTTGTGTTCTTCCTGTGGGCTTTCTGTCCTATGCTAGGAACATGTCTTCTTTCAATTCATCCATGTATTATTATTATTATTTCTTTGTTGGTCTCTTTGTGTTCTGTCCTGCAGGGATTGGTCCACAATTCTATCCTAGGGAACACATGTCTTCTTTCAATTCATCCATATTATTATTATTATTATTTCTTTTGTTGGTTTTGTTGGTCTCTTGTGTTCTGTCTCTTGTGTTCTCTAGGAACATCCTTTCAGGGTCTCTTGGTCCAGGGCTTGGTCCACGCTGTAATTCTATGCTTCTCTAGGGAAACATGTCTTCTTTCAATTCATCCATATTATTATTATTATTATTTCTTTGTTGGTCTCTTTGTGTTCTGTCCTGCAGGGCTTGGTCCACATTGTAAATCTATGCTTCTCTAGGAACATGTCTTCTTTCAATTCATCCATATTATTATTATTATTTTTGTTGGTCTCTTGTGTTCTGTCCTGCAGGGCTTGGTCCACGCTGTAATTCTATGCTTCTCTAGGGAACATGTCTTCTTTCAATTCATCCATATTATTATTATTATTTCTTTTGTTGGTCTCTTGTGTTCTGTCCTGCAGGGCTTGGTCCACGCTGTAATTCTATGCTTCTCTAGGGAACATGTCTTCTTTCAATTCATCCATATTATTATTATTATTTTTTTGTTGGTCTCTTTTGTTCTGTCCTGCAGGGCTTGGTCCATGCTGTAATTCTATGCTTCTCTAGGGAACATGTCTTCTTTCAATTCATCCATATTATTATTATTATTTTTCTTTTGTTGGTCTCTTGTGTTTCTGTCCTGCAGGGCTTGGTCCACGCTGTAATTTATTCTTCTCTAGGAACATGTCTTCTTTCAATTCATCCATATTATTATTATTATTTTTTGTTGGTCTCTTGTGTTCTGTCCTGCAGGGCTTGGTCCACGCTGTAATTCTATGCTTCTCTAGGGAACATGTCTTCTTTCAATTCATCCATATTATTATTATTATTGTTTCTTTGTTGGTCTTTGTGTTCTGTCCTGCAGGGCTTGGTCCACGCTTGTAATTCTATGCTTCTCTAGGGGGAACATGTCTTCTTTCAATTCATCCATATTATTATTATTTTTTTTTGTCTCTTTGTGTTTCTGTCCTGCAGGGCTGGTCCACATTGTAATTCTATGCTTCTCTAGGGAACATGTCTTCTTTCAATTCATCCATATTATTATTATTATTATTTTTGTTGGTCTCTTGTGTTCTGTCCTGCAGGGCTGGTCCACTTGTAATTCTATGCTTCTCTAGGGAATGTCTTCTTTCAATTCATCCATATTATTATTATTTCTTTTGTTGGTCTCTTGTGTTCAGGGCTTGAGTCCCACGCTGTAATTCTATGCTTCTCTAGGAACATGTCTTCTTTCAATTCATCCATATTATTATTATTATTATTTCTTTGTTGGTCTCTTTGTGTTCTGTCCTGCAGGGTTGGGTCCACGCTGTAATTCTATGCTTCTCTAGGAACATGTCTTCTTTCAATTCATCCATATTATTATTATTATTATTTTTGTTGGTCTCTTGTGTTTCTGTCCTGCAGGGCTTGGTCCACGCTGTAATTCTATGCTTCTCTAGGGAACATGTCTTCTCAATTCATCCATATTATTATTATTATTATTTTTGTTGGTCTCTTGTGTTCTGTCCGCACTGGGTCCACTGTAATTTATATTCTTAGGAACATGTCTTCTTTCAATTCATCCATATTATTATTATTATTTCTTTGTTGGTCTCTTGTGTTCTGTCCTGCAGGGCTTGGTCCACGCTGTAATTCTATGCTTCATGTCTTCTTTCAGGGAACCTGCAGGGCTGGTCCTTCTATGCTTCTAGGAACATGTCTTCTTTCAATTCATCCATATTATTATTATTATTATTTTTTGTTGGTCTCTTGTGTTCTGTCCTGCAGGGCTTGGTCCACACTGTAATTCTATGCTTCTCTAGAACATGTCTTCTTTCAATTCATCCATATTATTATTATTATTTTTTTTGTTGGTCTCTTGTGTTCTGTCCTGTGGGCTTGGTCCACTTGTAATTCTATGCTTCTAGGGAACATGTCTTCTTTCAATTCATCCATATTATTATTATTATTTCTTTGTTGGTCTCTTGTGTTCTGTCCTGCAGGGCTTGGTCCACGCTGTAAATCTATGCTTCTCTAGGGAACATGTCTTCTTTCAATTCATCCATATTATTATTATTATTATTTTTTGTTGGTCTCTTGTGTTTCTGTCCTGCAGGGCTTCCACGGTCCATGCATGTCTTTTCAATTCATCCATATTATTATTATTATTATTTCTTTGTTGGTCTCTTGTGTTCTGTCCTGCAGGATGGGTCCAAATTCTATGCTTCTCTTAGGGAACATGTCTTCTTTCAATTCATCCATATTATTATTATTATTTCTTTGTTGGTCTCTTGTGTTCTGTCCTGCAGGGCTTGGTCCACAATTCTATGCTGTAATTCTATATTATTATTATTTTTCTTTTGTTGGTCTTCTCTAGGGCTTAAAATCATGTCTTCTTTCAATTCATCCATATTATTATTATTATTATTTTTTTGTTGGTCTCTTGTGTTCTGTCCTGCAGGGCTTGGTCCACGTAATTCTGCTTCTCTAATTCTATGCTTTGTGTTCTGTCTAGGGAACATGTTTCTTAAGGAACATCTTCTTTCAATTCATCCATATTATTATTATTATTATTTTTTGTTGGTCTGTCCTGTGTTCTATCCTGCAGGGCTTGGTCCCTGCAGGGCTTGGTCAATTCTATGCTTCTCTAGGGAACATGTCTTCTTTCAATTCATCCATATTATTATTATTATTATTTCTTTGGTCTCTTGTGTTTCTGTCCTGCAGGGCTTGGTCCACGCTGTAATTCTATGCTTCTCTAGGGAACATGTCTTCTTTCAATTCATCCATATTATTATTATTATTATTTCTTTGTTGGTCTCTTTGTTTCTGTCCTGCAGGGCTTGGTCCATGCTGTAATTCTATGCTTCTCTAGGGAACATGTCTTCTTTCAATTCATCCATATTATTATTATTATTATTTGTTGGTCTTTGTTGTTCTGTCCTGCAGGGCTTGGTCCATTGTAATTCTATGTCTCTAGGAACATGTCTTCTTTCAATTCATCCATATTATTATTATTATTTCTTTGTTGGTCTTTGTTCTGTCCTGCAGGGCTGAGTCCACGCTGTAATTCTATGCTTCTCTAGGGAACATGTCTTCTTTCAATTCATCCATATTATTATTATTATTATTTCTTTGTTGGTCTCTTGTGTTCTGTCCTGCAGGGCTTGGTCCACGCTGTAATTCTATGCTTCTCTAGGAACATGTCTTCTTTCAATTCATCCATATTATTATTATTATTTCTTTGTTGGTCTCTTGTGTTTCTGTCCTGCAGGGCTTGGTCCACACGCTGTAATTCTATGCTTCTCTAGGAACATGTCTTCTTTCAATTCATCCATATTATTATTATTATTTCTTTTGTTGGTCTCTTGTGTTCTGTCCTGCAGGGCTTGGTCCATGCTGTAATTCTATGCTTCTCTAGGGAACATGTCTTCTTTCAATTCATCCATATTATTATTATTATTATTTCTTTGTTGGTCTCTTGTGTTCTGTCCTGCAGGGCTTGGTCCACGCTGTAATTCTATGCTTCTCTAGGGAACATGTCTTCTTTCAATTCATCCATATTATTATTATTATTATTTCTTTGTTGGTCTCTTGTGTTCTGTCCTGCAGGGCTTGGTCCACGCTGTAATTCTATGCTTCTCTAAGGAACATGTCTTCTTTCAATTCATCCATATTATTATTATTATTATTTCTTTGTTGGTCTCTTGTGTTCTGTCCTGCAGGGCTTGGTCTTCAATTCATCCATATTATTATTATTGCTTTGTTGGTTCTATGCTTCTCTATGGGAACATGTCTTCTTTCAATTCATCCATATTATTATTATTATTATTTCTTTGTTGGTCTCTTGTGTTCTGTCCTGCAGGGCTTGGTCCACGCTGTAATTCTATGCTTCTCTAGGAACATGTCTTCTTTCAATTCATCCATATTCTTCTTTCATTATTATTATTTTATTATTATTTCTTTGTTGGTCTCTTTGTGTTCTGTCCTGCAGGGCTTGGTCCACGCTTGTAATTCTATGTTCTCTAAGGAACATGTCTTCTTTCAATTCATCCATATTATTATTATTATTATTTCTTTGTTGGTCTCTTTTGTGTTCTGTCCTGCAGGGCTTGGTCCACGCTGTAATTCTATGTTCTCTAGGGAACATGTTTCTTTCAATTCATCCATATTATTATTATTATTATTTCTTTGTTGGTCTCTTGTGTTCTGTCCTGCAGGGCTTGGTCCACCTGTAATTCTATGCTTCTCTAGGGAACATGTCTTCTTTCAATTCATCCATATTATTATTATTATTTTTCTTTGTTGGTCTCTTGTGTTCTGTCCTGCAGGGCTTGGTCCATGCTGTAATTCTATGCTTCTCTAAGGAACATGTCTTCTTTCAATTCATCCATATTATTATTATTATTATTTTTTGTTGGTCTCTTGTGTTCTGTCCTGCAGGGCTTGGTCCACGCTGTAATTCTATGCTTCTCTAGGGAACATGTCTTCTTTCAATTCATCCATATTTATTATTATTTCTTTTGTTGGTCTCTTGTGTTCTGTCCTGCAGGGCTTTCCTTTGTTGGTCTCTTGTGTTCTTGTGTTCTGTCCTGCAGGGCTTGGTCCACTGTAATTCTATGTAATTCTATGCTTCTCCTGCAGGGCTTGGTCATATGTCTTCTTTCTAATTCTTCTTTCAATTCATCCATATTATTATTATTATTTTTCTTTGTTGGTCTCTTGTGTTCTTGTTAGTCCACGCTGTAATTCTATGCTTCTCTAGGAACATGTCTTCTTTCAATTCATCCATATTATTATTATTATTTCTTTGTTGGTCTCTTGTGTTCTGTCCTGCAGGGCTTGGTCCAAATTCCTTCTCTAGGGTCTTCTTTTCAATTCATGTTGGTCTCTTGTGTTGTATAGGGAACATGTCTTTTCAATTCATCCATATTATTATTATTTTTCTTTGTTGGTCTCTTGTGTTCTTTATCCTGGGAGGGCTTGGTCCACGCTAATTCATGCTTCTCTAGGGAACATGTCTTCTTTCAATTCATCCATATTATTATTATTATTGTTTTTGTTGGTCTCTTGTGTTCTGTCCTGCAGGGCTTGGTCCTGTAATTCTATGCTTCTCTAAGGGAACATGTCTTCTTTCAATTCATCCATATTATTATTATTATTATTTCTTTGTTGGTCTCTTGTGTTCTGTCCTGCAGGGCTTGGTCCACACTGTAATTCCTGCTTCTCTAGGGAACATGTCTTCTTTCAATTCATCCATATTATTATTATTATTTCTTTTTGTTGGTCTTTGTGTTCTGTCCTTTCAATTCATCCAGGAACATGTCTTCTTTCATTATTATTATTATTATTTCTTTGTTGGTCTCTTGTGTTCTGTCCTGCAGGGCTTCTCTAGGTCCACATCCATGTAATTTCTTTGTTGGTCTATCCTGCTTCTCTAGGAACATGTCTTCTTTCAATTCATCCATATTATTATTATTATTTCTTTGTTGGTCTCCTGTGTGTTCTGTCCTGCAGGGCTTGGTCCACGCTGTAATTCTATGCTTCTCTAGGGAACATGTCTTCTTTCAATTCATCCATATTATTATTATTATTTTTCTTTGTTGGTCTCTTGGTGTGTTTCTGTCCTGCAGGGCTTGGTCCACGG
The DNA here is from genome assembly GCA_903632075.3 of Acanthosepion pharaonis. Taxonomy (NCBI): domain Eukaryota; kingdom Metazoa; phylum Mollusca; class Cephalopoda; order Sepiida; family Sepiidae; genus Acanthosepion; species Acanthosepion pharaonis. Next base: position 506,223 of record CAHIKZ030000422.1, on the reverse strand, counting down.
TCACGCTGTAATTCTATGCTTCTCTAGGGAACATGTCTTCTTTCAATTCATCCATATTATTATTATTATTATTTCTTTGTTGGTCTCTTGTGTTCTGTCCTGCAGGGCTTGGTCCTGCAGGGGCTTGGTCTGTAATTCTATGCTTCTCTAGGGAACATGTCTTCTTTCAATTCATCCATATTATTATTATTATTATTTCTTTGTGTTCTGTCCTGCAGGGCTTGGTCCACGTGTTTCTATGTTCTCTAGGGAACATGGTTGGTCTTTTGTGTTCTGTCCTGCAGGGCTTGGTCCACGCTTGTAATTCTATGCTTCTCTAGGGAACATGTCTTCTTTCAATTCATCCATATTATTATTATTATTATTTCTTTGTTGGTCTCTTGTGTTCTGTCCTGCAGGGCTTGGTCCACGCTGTAATTCTATGCTTCTCTAGGGAACATGTCTTCTTTCAATTCATCCATATTATTATTATTATTATTTCTTTGTTGGTCTCTTGTGTGTTCTGTCCTGCAGGGCTTGGTCCACGCTGTAATTCTATGCTTCTCTAGGGAACATGTCTTCTTTCAATTCATCCATATTATTATTATTATTTCTTTGTTGGTCTCTTGTGTTTCTGTCCTGCAGGGCTTGGTCCACACTGTAATTCTATATTCTCTAGGGAACATGTCTTCTTTCAATTCATCCATATTATTATTATTATTTCTTTGTTGGTCTCTTGTGTTTCTGTCCTGCAGGGCTTGGTCCACCTTGTAATTCTATGCTTCTCTAGGGAACATGTCTTCTTTCAATTCATCCATCCATATTATTATTATTATTTCTTTGTTGGTCTCTTGTGTTCTGTCCTGCAGGGCTTGGTCCACATGTCTTCTTTTCAATTCTATGTTGGTCTTTGTGTTCTCTAGGAACATGTCTTCTTTCAATTCATCCATATTATTATTATTATTATTTCTTTGTTGGTCTCTTGTGTTCTGTCCTGCAGGATTGGTCATGTAATTCTATGCTTCTTTATGTCTTCTTTTCAATTCATCCATATTATTATTATTATTATTTTGTTTGGTCTCTTGTGTTCTGTCCTGCAGGGCTTGGTCCACGCTGTAATTCTATGCTTCTCTAGGGAACATGTCTTCTTTCAATTCATCCATTATTATTATTATTATTTTGTTGGTCTTTGTTGGTCTCTTGTGTTCTGTCCTGCAGGAACATGTCTTGGTCCCATATTATTATTATTATTTTTCTTTGTTGGTCTTTTGTGTTCTGTCCTGCAGGGCTTGGTCCAATTCTATGCTTCTCTAGGAACATGTCTTCTTTCAATTCATCCATATTATTATTATTATTATTTCTTTGTTGGTCTCTTGTGTTCTGTCCTGCAGGGCTTGGTCCACGCTGTAATTCTATGCTTCTCTAGGGAACATGTCTTCTTTCAATTCATCCATATTATTATTATTATTTCTTTGTTGGTCTCTTGTGTTCTGTCCTGCAGGGCTTGGTCCACGCTGTAATTCTATGCTTCTCTAGGGAACATGTCTTCTTTCAATTCATCCATATTATTATTATTATTATTTTTTGTTGGTCTCTTGTGTTCTGTCCTGCAGGGCTGGTCCACGCTGTAATTCTATGCTTCTCTAGGAACATGTCTTCTTTCAATTCATCCATATTATTATTATTATTATTTCTTTGTTGGTCTCTTGTGTTCTGTCCTGCAGGGCTGGGTCCACACTTGTAATTCTGCTTCTCTGGGAACATGTCTTCTTTCAATTCATCCATATTATTATTATTATTTTTCTTTGTTGGTCTCTTGTGTTTCTGTCCTGCAGGGCTTGGTCCACGCTGTAATTCTATGCTTCTCTAGGGAACATGTCTTCTTTCAATTCATCCATATTATTATTATTATTTTTCTTTGTTGGTCTCTTGTGTTCTGTCCTGCAGGGCTTGGTCCCGCTGTAATTCTATGTTCTCTAGGGAACATGTCTTCTTTCAATTCATCCATATTATTATTATTATTATTTCTTTGTTGGTCTCTTGTGTTTCTGTCCTGCAGGGCTTGGTCCACGCTGTAATTCTATGCTTCTCTAGGGAACATGTCTTCTTTCAATTCATCCATATTATTATTATTATTATTTTTTTGTTGGTCTCTTGTGTTTCTGTCCTGCAGGGCTTGGTCCACGCTGTAATTCTATGCTTCTCTAGGGAACATGTCTTCTTTCAATTCATCCATATTATTATTATTATTTGTTTCTCTTTTTGTTTCTGTCCTCTTGGTCCACGCTGTAATTCTATGTTCTCTAGGGAACATGTCTTCTTTCAATTCATCCATATTATTATTATTATTATTTTTTGTTGGTCTCTTGTGTCTGTCCTGCATTCCACATATAATTCTATGCTTCTCTAGGGAACATGTCTTCTTTCAATTCATCCATATTATTATTATTATTTCTTTTTGGTTGGTTCTCCTGTGGGTTCTGTAATTCTGTCCTGACATGGCTTATTTCTTTGCTTTTGTGTTCTTTCAGGGCTTGGTCATCTCTAGGGAAATATGTTCTTTCAATATCCATATTATTATTATTTCTTTGGGTCTTTGGTTCCCTGCAGACTTGGTCCACGCTAGCAATTCTATGCTTCTCTAGGGAACATGTCTTCTTTCAATTCATCCATATTATTATTATTATTTTTCTTTGTTGGTCTCTTGTGTTCTGTCCTGCAGGGCTTGGTCCATGTAATTCTATGCTTCTCTAGGGAACATGTCTTCTTTCAATTCATCCATATTATTATTATTATTTCTTTGTTGGTCTCTTGTGTTCTGTCCTGCAGGGCTTGGTCCACACTGTAATTCTATGCTTCTCTAGGGAACATGTCTTCTTTCAATTCATCCATATTATTATTATTATTATTTTTTGTTGGTCTCTTGTGTTCTGTCCTGCAGGGCTGGGTCCACGCTGTAATTCTATGCTTCTCTAGGGAACATGTCTTCTTTCAATTCATCCATATTATTATTATTATTTCTTTCTTTGTTGGTCTCTTGTGTTCTGTCCTGCAGGGCTTGGTCACGCTGTAATTCTATGCTTCTCTAGGGAACATGTCTTCTTTCAATTCATCCATATTATTATTATTATTTCTTTTGTTGGTCTCTTGTGTTCTGTCCTGCAGGGCTTGGTCCACGCTGTAATTCTATGCTTCTCTAGGGGAACATGTCTTCTTTTTCAATTCATCCATATTATTATTATTATTATTTCTTTGTTGGTCTCTTGTGTTCTGTCCTGCAGGGCTTGGTCCACGCTGTAATTCTATGCTTCTCTAGGGAATTGCATGTCTTCTTTCAATTCATCCATATTATTATTATTATTATTTCTTTGTTGGTCTCTTGTGTTCTGTCCTGCAGGGCTTGGTCCACGCTGTAATTCTATGCTTCTCTAGGGAACATGTCTTCTTTCAATTCATCCATATTATTATTATTATTATTTCTTTGTTGGTCTCTTGTGTTTCTGTCCTGCAGGGCTTGGTCCACGCCAGTAATTCTATGCTTCTCTAGGGAACATGTCTTCTTTCAATTCATCCATATTATTATTATTATTTCTTTGTTGGTCTCTTGTGTCTGTCCTTTGGTCCACGCTGTAATTCATCCTTCTCTAGGGAACATGTCTTCTTTCAATTCATCCATATTATTTTATTTTATTTGTTGGTCTCTTGTGTTTCTGTCCTGCAGGGCTTGGTCCACGCTGTAATTCTATGCTTCTCTAGGGAACATGTCTTCTTTCAATTCATCCATTATTATTATTATTATTTTTTGTTGGTCTCTTGTGTTCTGTCTCTTGTGTTTCTCTGTCCTTTCAATATTATTATTATTATTATTTCTTTGGGTCTCTTGGTCCCTGCAGGGCTTGGTCCACATTGTAATTTATGTTCTCTAAATTCTATGCTTTTTGTTGGTCTTATGTTTTGTCTCTAGGGGACATGTCTTCTTTCAATTCATCCATATTCATCCATATTATTATTATTATTTCTTTGTTGGTCTCTTGTGTTCTGTCCTGCAGGGCTTGGTCCACGCTGTAATTCTATGCTTCTCTAGGGAACATGTCTTCTTTCAATTCATCCATATTATTATTATTATTATTTCTTTGTTGGTCTCTTGTGTTCTGTCCTGCAGGGCTTGGTCCACGCTGTAATTCTATGCTTCTCTAGGGAACATGTCTTCTTTCAATTCATCCATATTATTATTATTATTTCTTTGTTGGTCTCTTGTGTTTCTGTCCTGCAGGGCTTGGTTCATCCTTGGTCGTCGCTGTAATTCTATATGCTTCTCTAGGGAACATGTCTTCTTTCAATTCATCCATATTATTATTATTATTATTTCTTTGTTGGTCTCTTGTGTTCTGTCCTGCAGGGGAAACATGTCTTGGTCCAATTCATCTGTAATTCTATGCTTCTCTAGGGAACATGTCTTCTTTCAATTCATCCATATTATTATTATTATTTTCTTTGTTGGTCTCTTGTGTTTCTGTCCTGCTTGGTCCATGCTGTAATTCTATGCTTCTCTAGGGAACATGTCTTCTTTCAATTCATCCATATTATTATTATTATTTCTTTGTTGGTCTCTTGTGTTCTGTCCTGCAGGGGCTGGTCCACATCTTGTAATTCATCCATGCTTCTCTAGGAACATGTCTTCTTTCAATTCATCCATATTATTATTATTATTTTTTTGTTGGGTCTCTTGTGTTTCTATCCTGCAGGGCTTGGTCCACGCTGTAATTCTATGCTTCTCTAGGGAACATGTCTTCTTTCAATTCATCCATATTATTATTATTATTATTTCTTTGTTGGTCTCTTGTGTTCTGTCCTGCAGGGCTTGGTCCACGCTGTAATTCTATGCTTCTCTAGGAACATGTCTTCTTTCAATTCATCCATATTATTATTATTATTATTTCTTTGTTGGTCTCTTGTGTTCTATCCTGCAGGGCTTGGTCCACGCTGTAATTCTATGCTTCTCTAGGGAACATGTCTTCTTTCAATTCATCCATATTATTATTATTTCTTTGTTGGTCTCTTGTGTTCTGTCCTGCAGGGCTTGGTCCACGCTGTAATTCTATGCTTCTCTAGGGAACATGTCTTCTTTCAATTCATCCATATTATTATTATTATTATCTCTTTGTTGGTGGCTGTGTTCTTTTCTATAAATTCTTTCAATTCATCCATATTATTATTATTATTTCTTTGTTGGTCTCTTGTGTTCTGTCCTGTTTGGTCTTTCAAATGAAGAATCTGTCTTTCAATTCATCCATTTATTATTATTATTTCTTTATCAGAGAGTTAAAAAAGTTGGGAGGGGCTATTTTTATTTGTTAAATGTAAACTAAATTTAACTAATTTATTAACTTTATAACCTTGAAAAAGCATAAAATACCAGAAATGTATACATTAACAAATTTTCAGAAGTTTATTAAATTTTGTTAAATGTTTAATGTTTCTAGCAGTTACAATTTTGAAATTACTATGCTGACAGTTAAGCACAATTCATATGCACGGTCCTTAGTGTATTCCTCTCCCTCTATTATTATGCTGGATTTCTACATTTACATCCAATCTAGTTTATCATCTTGTCTTTCTCTTCATAAAAGCAGCATTATGTATTTTCCTGACTTTTATATCACTTTGATATAATTGGTCTTGATGTATTTATTCTGACTTACAAAAATAAAAGATTTCATTTCTCTATTATTTTGGTAGGAATGATCTCTACTGTTTTATTCTGCAAAACTAGGTCCATACTACTTGTCCCATAAAAGTCATTACATTTTATATATGAAATGCATATGCTAATATAACGACAATTATGGGACAAAGGTAATATTACTTTCACTATTTACATTCTGACTATTATCCTCATTATTTTTGTTGTTATCAAAATATTTCAGCCATTGTGCCCTCTAGGTAGCCTACAGGGAATACCTAACTGAACCCTTTATTTAATCTACAGGTGTTGACTGTTCTCAGATATCTTGTCTAGTTCTTATTTTTAATGTTGCTCAGTTATTGCTTGCCCATTTCCATTGATTTCATTTCGAAAGTGGATTAAAGCATTGCTTTGAAAATTTAGGGACAGAGCAATTGTGAGTTCAACCCCTGAGTGTACTTGGACTCAGCAAATATAAATTTTTTTGATTGCAGATGTTACGCAAGAGTGTAGAGACAAGAGATTGGCTGAACACAATTGAACCCCGCAATGTGCGTGCTGTAATGAAGCGTGTTGTGGAAGACATCACTGCCATTGATGTGCAGGTTGGCCAATTGTATGAGGAAGGTGTGCGTAAGGAGAGGAGCAGTGATTCCAGCAGACGGACACATAGTTACAGCTTGTCACAGCAACAGAGACGCACACAGTGGAATTTCACACCCAGGTGTGTCAAACTTTTTCTTCCATCTTTTTGATCTTGTAGATTAGATTTAACAGCTTTCTAAAAATAATGATACTACTTTATTACTTCTTATTCACACATTTCAAATTGTTTAGAAAAGATTGTGTAGGCAGGTCACCAGTAAAGAAAAGTTTCCTTTGTAATTTGAAGTGGATATATTATACATCATCGTCATCTCTCCCATGATGGGTGTGGTTATAGGGTTATTGCATAACTGTGTATGTGACCAGTTCTCAACATATCTAGGTTGAAAGCCTGAGACATATTCATTGATGTGTTGATAAGCTACATCTGGCAGCATGGCCTCTGATCAGAAGATTGAAGGTTTTGAGGAGCATGGAACCACCTCTTAATTGCTGTTGTTCCCAGGTACACCCTGACCCTGGGTAGTAGCACCTGTTAGGGCCCCAGCTATGGGCAAATAGTGAAATACCAATCAACAACAAAACATTATGAAAGTATAAAAATACCTATTTATAGTAAAAATACCAGCAATACATTTTTATAGAAAAAATTACCAACAATACATATTTATAGTAAAATTCCTAACAATACATTTTTAAATCGAAATGACTAGCAATACATTTTATCATAGAAATACCAACAGTAGATTTTATAGCAAAATGACCAACAATACATTTTATCTGTAGTTGAAGGCATACAATTGCAATCAAAGTATATTTAGTTGAAGCCATAAAATTGTGTTCAAAATATTTAGATGTCAGCATTAAATAACCCATAGAGGTTGATATGCTGCTAAATGAAATCAGCCACGTCATTCATGTGTAGCATGTCTTGGGCAAGTTGACTTTGCAGAGATCATCCCTCTCCAGATCAAACCATAGCCAATATCCTCTAACTTGAAGGCTCACCTTGAATCCCAAAACATGGCAGCTTTTTGAAAAAGCAAAGTACGTCAATAATGATTTGAAAAATATAAAAACATATATGTGAAAATTTTCTAATAATAGTAAATGTGTTGAAGTATAGTGAGGATTTGTGACAGTGAAGTTTTTTTTTTTTTCCTTACAGTTTTATATAAAAGTATGGATATGCATCATTGAAACAATCAAGTTTTAAACTGACAAATTTAGATGCAGCTGGTTTTGTTCTTTAGTCTGAATGGTGAAAACTAAAATTTTGCTTACTTTTCTTTGTAGTTGAAAATTCACAAGAAATGTTCCTCCATACTCACATTTTCTGTTTGTTTCTTACAGCATTGATAATAGCCTTATCAGCAATATTCAGAAGTTGTTCTCTGAGAAAATTGAAATCTTCAGTGCTGTGGAATTCTCCAAAGTCTCTGTCCTCACTGGCATCATTAAGATAAGTCTGAAGGTAAATAATTTTGTTTTGCCAACCAAGAGGAGAGTATTTCATTTTCTGTATTTGATGACATGTAAAACATTTTTTTCAAAGAATTTTGTATGAGAATGTTTAGAAAGTGCTTTAATCACTAGATCATCTACAGTAAATTTGCATCCAGGTTCTTACAACATTTGCCAATTATTTGCATATCTTCTATTATCACAGTGTTTGATATTTAATAATAAAAGTGAAGTGCATTATTTACATTATTCGGACTATTGTCCTCATCTTTGTCGCCATATTTATTACAACATTTCGGCCGTTGTACACTCCGGCCCTCTTCAGGTGCTTGGAATATCGAACTGAACCCTTTATTTCACTAACTGGGGTAGACTGTTCTAGTTCCACATGCCATGTTTAATGAATGTCAGTTATCAGTTATCTCCTGTTAATTTCCCTCTGAAATTCCTCCACTGTCTTAATCGAGTATTGAACTCACACTCTTTGGGTCCTGTCACTGGATCTAACCAACGCCTTTATCCACTGTGCCATGTGTCCTTGAGTAAGAGGGAAATTGACATTGCTATTATTTTAACTACATTCACTCCTTGGCAATGTTTATCATTTTAAAAAGCAATTGGAATTGTAATAAAACCTAAACAAATGAAAGTGAATTTATATATCTTTTTGTTCTTGAGAATTTACAGCAAAAATATTAAACTATTTATTCGATTGTTTATTTACAAGAATAATTTTATATTTACAACATTTTAAAAACCAATACAATTAAAACTAATGCAATACAATATCTATCATTTACAAATTTATAAAGAAATAAATATGAAAACAACTTTTTATTCATAAACATTTACTAAATTATTAAAATATGTGAACCAACTATAAGGAAATCCTTATAATTTACCATTTTATAAAGTTGAAATCAATTGGCAATAAGCCAAAGTTTTACCAACCATTCCAATAAATAATATAATAAATAAATATTGTAAATAAACAATTTAATAAATAAATAGTGTTTATTATTTTTATTGTCAATTCTCAGGAACAAAGAAAATGTATAAATTCACTTTTATATTTTTAGGCTTTATTAAAATTCTAATTACTTTTTAAAACAATAAACATTGCTGAGGAATGAAAGTAATTAAAATAATAGCAGTGTCAAGGGAAAAACCATCCTTTTTTACACTCTCTTTTTTATGAGCACAAAGTACCAAGTTTGTCAAATGCTTTTTCAAGTAACAAAAGCCATAGTTTTTAAAATCCTTTAAAAAGAAGTTATAAGAACAAAAAAAAAACCAGTAATTAACAGATTGTGAAAAATTTTAAAACAAACAGCTAAAACTATTTATTGAATTAACCAATATTTTACTTTCCAAGAATTGTTTGGATAATTCCTTGTATTTCATATGTTGTTACCACAATGTTTCAGCCAGTCCATTCTCTAGCCTTATTCAGGTGGAAAATCTGTAAAGAAATGGAAAGAACTCTTATTTTGTTAAACTAGACAGTGAGCAGAAAATTCTAGCTTATACTGAGTGGTTTTAGAAATCTGAGCCATTCATAGCCACCCCTTCAATACACTTCAGTTCCCTTCATACTGCTTTTATTTTCAAATTCCATTCAATTTTGCCATTATTATTTATTTATTGATTGATTTCATTATTTATAGAACTGTCATTTTTCTTCTTGAGAAAATTTGTTCGTGTTTTGTTTACTTGCAGACTTTTCTTGAATGTGTTCGCCTGAGGACTTTTGGCCGTTATGGCCTGCAGCAGATTCAAGTGGATACTCACTACCTGCAGCTTTATTTATGGAGATTTGTGTCTGATGAAAAGTAAGTCCTTCGCAAACATTGATTATTATTATTTTAATATATATATATATATATATATATATATATTCATACATGTTTCATTAAATAATATAGACAAGTGTTGTCTGTTTATTTTATGTAAATTCTTTTCATAACGTCTGATAAGCTTGATAACATTTTCATTAAATGAAGAAAGAAAATCACAATATTGATACATATTTTTTAATCCAATCTAAGCTTTCGGCTTACATAAGCTATTATCAAAGATGACAATTACTGTACAATAAATTAAGCAATACACGGACAAGAATGTGATGATAGTCTGTTTCTGTTTACATGGATGATTTCCAAGCAACGATAAACACGTACATATAAGACACTGGAAGTGAAAATCGCACCGCAGCTCATGACGTCACACATGACCACACGAGAGTGAATTTGAAAAGTATTAAGTATGGGAAGCTGTTGGTATAAATTAATGGCTTCTGTTATCAATTACAGACATTTAAGGATATTTATGGAGATTTCATAGTTTATTTTGTTTAGGTTAGGTTCCAACTGTTTTATGTATATAGCTTCAATAAAAATGCTGCCTAAATATATATATATATATATATATATCATTATTTCATATATCTCGTTTTTTATATATATATATATCTTGTGATCTCATATATATATATATTATATATTTGTTATCTCATATATGTATCTCATTATCTATATATATATATATATATATATATGTGTGTGTGAAAAAGTGTATATAAATATAAAAAGCGTGAAACCCAGGGTCACAAACTCACATCTATCCAACCAAATATATATATATATATATCTCATATATATACCTCATTATCTCATATATATATATATATATATATATATATATATATATATATATATATATATATATATAGGTATTGTTCAGTTTTTATTTCATAACTAAAAGTATATTCCAGGTTCTTTAATCCAATGAAGATTTCTGTTTCAAAAGTAACAGGTCTCTTTCTTTTTACATGATGTAGTTTTCAAATAAACCTTGTTTATTCATAGTTTCTTTTTTTTTTTTTTAGAATTTAGTTTAAATTTGTCATCAATAAACTCCTGAAGCATTTTATTTTTCTATTTCCTTTCTTTTTATTTATTTTGCCTCTGTTTTGATCCTATTTGTTTTATTTTAGCTTGGTACAAGTTCTGTTGGATGAAATTGTGTGCAGCACAGCCCATCGATGCCTTGACCCTAGCATGATGGAACCAAGTGTAAGTAAAATATAACCAATTAAAAACTGATTAGGCTTTTGCTTTTTGTTGTTGTTTTTTTAGAATCTATATAATATCAAAACTCTAATCTTGTAAGTATGTATGTGTGTTCTCAAGATACAGATTAAACAATACATAAAACCCCAACAAGTTTTGGAGAATATACCTTGAATACCTACTGAGTGTAATACCAAATTTAATTAAAATTGGGCAAAGGGTTTTGTTTTTATAGAATTTTTAATAGGAAATTATGTATTTGTTTTCACTACACATTCTTAGATCAATCCATGTATATAAACAAATATTTGCATATTATATTCCAATTATTATGTGTGCAAAAAAATAATAAACATTCATAATACATTATAACATTATTAAATAAATCTAAATATGCATAACACAACATATCTTTATACAATTCACATTACATTAGAACTTCATCCTGGGTAAGACGTTAAACTACATCCGCGTCCTGGGTGGCCTCTGATCAGGAGGTTTTGAGAGGCATGGAACTGCCTCTTGGTTGCTGGTGTTCCCAGGTCCGCCCTGGCTCAGGGTTGTAGCGCCTGTTGGGGTCCCGGCTATGGGCAAATAGTTGACTATTGCCAGCAATACTTTTTTGAAAAGGATTGTTGCCAGCAATACAATTTTGAAGGAAATATATTGCCAGAAAAAGATTTTTGACAAAACAAAATATTGCCAGCTATAAGATTTTTTGTCAGCATTGGGTGTCTGGTTGAGGTTGATGTGCCGTAAAACAAAATAAACCAAACCAATCTAAACCAAAGAATACATACTCTATTCATACGAATCTATCCTAAAAATGTTGTTGGCATTAAATAATCCATTGAGGTTGATATGCCGTAAAACAAAATAAACCAAACCAATCTAAACATTAGAACTTCTTTTATAAACAGCTACTTGAAAGGTGAAGAGGCTATATGTCACATGACTTGATGGTAAATAAATAAATAGATGCATGTTGATTTGCTGCCATTATGTATTTTGAAATAAATGTGAAGAAGTAACAAGTATGTATAATAACAAATATACTTATTATTTTGAAAAAGACTGTTTCAAGCTATAACTCCAAATTTTCACTCAATGTGTTAATTATGAAGCCCAGTGGAACCATAAACCTTCTTTCACCATCTTTAGTATTAATTATTAATTTTGTATTCAAAATACAGGGTGCAATGGATAAATTATCATCTAAATTACACAAAAATAAAAATAACACTGACATCTCATTTTAACAGATATATTTACCAAAATTACACAACAATATCTTGAAATATTAAAGAGTTAATTTAGTCAATAAAATTGCCATTGGCTTCAACCACAGCCTCCAGACGACTTCAGAATCTCCTGCAACTCGTCTGGATGGTTTCTTTGTTTGAGTTGGTGAATGATGCCATAATCCTTTCCTTCAGTTCATCTTTGGTGATACAAGGAATTTTGTTGATCTCTCACTCAACTGTGCCCCACACATACTAATCAAGGGGGTTGAAGTCTGAGGAGTTAGGTGACTGTATGTAAGGATTGAAGTGGTTTCAGAAATTGTCTCTTACCTATAACTGAGTTCTCCTGCTTGTGTGGCTTGGTGCAGAGTCCTGTTGCCAGACATAGGGTCTTTCAGCAACCACCCTCTTGACTCAGAGCAGCACTACCTCCTCAAGGTAATTGGTGTAGGCCTCCATGTTGCATTTGAGGCTCTCACCAACAAATTCGGGAGTTCTCTTCATATCAGGACAATTAGAGTGAGTTTTTCAAGCTGCTTTATCTTCATAATTACCATTAACTCTTTCCAAATCCTCTGGACTGTCCTCAGGTTGATATCCAAACACTTAGAAATGTTCATATTGGAGCTTTGGCATGAATGCCAAGCAACACAGCATGCTGTTTCCAAATTTCTGATGGAGTGAATTGCATCATGGTACTCTTTTTCTCACAGACAGTGCCCAACTGACCCTACTATACTGTGCTGTTGGTAAAATTAAAAAACAAACAATGCACATGCACAAAATTAAAAATATAATATAGCGACAATTTACCCATCGCAACTTGTACATTTTATAGCATAAATTTCTCTTAATGTAAAGAAGTAAAACATATATCTATTGATATTGTAAAATAATTTATTTTCATAATTTAAATCAGGATATATTTGCATTAAGCCTTTTTTGTTGTGTTTCATTCATTTTTCAGACTGGAAATTTTTTTACTTATTATTAACTAATAATTAATAAAAAAAAATATACTTATTATTTTTAAAAGACTGTTTTAGGATATTACCTCAAATTTTCACACAATGTGTTAACTATGTAGCTCAGTGGAACAATAAACCTTCTTTTACCATTTTTAAATATAAATTAAAATATGTAATTAATAATAAAATTGATAATAATGCTACCTCAACATTTTGTATCATGAACAAGTTTATGGGTGGGGTAGTGTTTCATTAAAATAATAATATAATTTCCGCAGTTGATATTCCGCCCTGTCGGCTGGGTATCCAGAATACACTGACTGCACCTCTGCAATTGGGCAAGACCCCCTACCCCTCCAAGTGTCCTGGGTATGACGATAAACAGCAAGGCCTCTGATCAGGAGGTTTTGAGGAGTGTGGAACCACCTCTTAATTGGTGTTTTACCCAGGTTCAAACAATTGATATTTTGGCTAAATTTTTAAGAAAATAAAACTTTTTTTTTTCAAAAAGAAGACAGAATTGAAATCAGGAAATGATGTAACAGGGTTACTGGTGTAGATTTTACAAGTAAGTTAATTTGTAATTGGTGGCCAGTTGGAATGAGAATTGTTGTGGCTGTAATTTACCAAGTAGGGTAAATTACAAATGGTTGAGGGAGGAATATAACATGGATATTGATGTATGGATAAGTTGATATTAACAAAAAGCCTAGATAGCCAAGCTAGGTAATTTTGATTTTACTAGAATACCCAAACATATGTTTGTTTTTGGTACTTAAAGTTGGATTCCACTAAATTCATTTTCCATTAAAAGCCCCAAAGGAATTGAGATTTGGATATAAGTTGATGTTTCACAAGATAGATGTTAAGACAAGATATTGACTTTGGTACTTAGACTTTGTGAATTTGGGTATACTACTAAATTAGTGGCAAAGTTTCATCATTTTACAGCTGAAATGGCTATGTAACCTTACGTTTTATGCTTAGAGTTTCTTCTCTTCTACTTCTTGCTTGTGGAACTCTCTTCCAACTTGCTTTCCAGTAAACTTTGATCTTAAAAATTAAAATGCGATGTCAGATTTTATCTTCTGTCTTAATTCTTGTTCTTCCATTGTTCTCTCTCCTTTGTAATGTTTTCTTTTTCACATATTCTCTCACACTCGGTATCTTAGTGACTTTATTGCCTTGCTTCGGATGAAATGATTTTAAAAGAAAGAAAGAAGCCAAATGTTTAGATATCATCCAAGAGGAGATACTTGGAAAAAAATGTCAGCCTAAAGAGAAAACGGAATTATCTTGAGGACATGAGCTGTTGCAGAGAAGAAACAAAATCTAGATGAGATAGATAAAAGCTAAACAAAATTTTCTTTATAGTCAAAATAATGGATCACTGTTTGTTGACCTGGCATTTTTCCCATCTTTAGAATTCTAGAGAAATAGGTGAAAGTCTGAATAGCTCTCAGCAGATGGAAAATTGAATGCTGGGAAAATTGGAACCACTTAATCCTCACTTCCCAGCCTTCAAAAGTCTTGTGGGTGATGGCATATTCTCCAATCTGCAGCCTCTTTCCCACAAATGCAACATTGTAAGCCTGTTGCTACCTACTAGCTATTTCCATGGTAAATGTTCAGATAAGCTCCATTCTTTAGTTCCACTAGTTCAGACCTTTACAACTAGGACAAGCCATACTACTTGAATCACCCTCATTTCCCCTGTGTTCCAAATGTAAGAAGTTCCACTTATACAGTTTGTTCTCCATTAACTGTCACTTTGTGGAACAGACTCCCATGTGGTTGCTTCCATGAACACTTAAATCTTAACCTCTTAAAGTCAAGGCTTATGGCCTCATCTCATTGAAACATCAGTTCTTATACAATCACCAAAGTTAAGCAAGATCAAGCCTGGTCGGTACCTAGATGGGTGACCGCTTGGGAATATCAGCTGCTGTAATCTTGGATGTGCAATTGGTGTAATGAATAACAGCTCAAAAATGGAAATTTTCAGGAGAGCAGAGTTCCAATTCCAGTCAAGTTCCTTATGTTCATTTACACACAAATACCCTTGGGAAAGGTATGAAGCTACCTCTTCTTCCCCCAGCTATGGATTCTTATAATCTAAAAATATTTTCTGGCTTTAAATAACCTGCAAAAGGCTGATCAAGTCCTAAAGAAAGAATGAATCAACAAATCAATCAATTTAAAAGTCAAGGGTCAGTTGTCATCTTTCCTCCTTATTCTTATAATCTTCATTTCTTTTCATCTTCTTCCATTCATATCACAAATCTCATTCAACATTACCATTTTATCGATTGTAACTCTCTACCTTGAGTGGCTCTTGAGTCTTGTATTTTGGTAAAATTTATTATATATATAAAACAACTATTAATTTTAATTATTTGGGGAAATCTACTTAGTGATATAGCCAGTATGAACCCACCCTAAGAATGGTGGTAAGAAGTTTTTCAATCACTTGGTACATGAGAATGTGGAGGAGGCTTTTAAACAGGCTAAATTTGGAGAAGCTTGGAAAATGATAAATTAGGGATTGTTGGTAATAAATCAAATTAACCCTAACATCACATGGAAACACTGGTTCCCATACAATCACTGAAGTTAAGCAACATTGAGCCTGGACAGTACCTAGATGGGTGACCACTTGGGAACACCAGGTGCTGTAAGTTTGGATGTGTGAGTGATGATAATGACTTGGAATTGTTAATCAAAGAGCTGAGTTCCAGTTCCCATTGGATTTGTTATATTCCCTTACACTCAGATACTCTTGGAAAAGCTATGAATCCACTTCTTCTCCCAGCTATGGGTTAATTAGTAAAACTTGTGTCTCTAAAAATAAAAAATCTTACAATCTAAAAATATTTTCTGGCTTTAAATAACCTGCAAAGTGTTGATAAATCATAGAAAATCAATCAATCAAATATTGATTAATTACACAGGCTTTTAGATTTATTTACATTCTCTAGAATATAAATGTACAGAAACTAATGTGTCCACTAAGTGAGAGATCGTTTTGTATATTGATTGTAATATAGAATTAATTCCCCACTTTATACTCATATTGTAATTTCTTGCATTTTTCAAATTCTAATTAGGTATGGAATCCACCATTTCTTACCTAGCTATGGGTTAATTAATAAGACTTATTATCTCAACAAAAAAGATTCTTAAAATGTAAAAATATTTTCTGGCTTTAAATAACCTGCAAAGTGTCGATAAACCATAGAAAATGAAGCAATCATGACCAGACATCTGGTGTAAACATACAAAGGCAGGAAATATAATAATAATAATAATGTGTTTTTCTCTCTTTCAGGTAATTGAATTGATCTGTGAACGAGGCTGATTAGATAAAGTGTGTCTTCGGAGAACCATCCTTTTGGGACCAAATTCCTACCGTTTCTACCTTCCATTGTCCTTCTCCCTTGTATTTGTGTACAGGAACTTTCCCAAAGTATGTAACTTCCTTATAACCCATGGAAATACGGGAAATTATCACAGAAAATGGAAACAAACTAGCAAACGGCAATGTGAAATTAATGCCTTCTTTGCATCGAAGAAATATTTCTATTTAAGAATCTTATTCATTGTTTTTGTCTTGTATCTCCAAATGTTGAATAATAAAACATGATTTGGAAGCTAATTACTTCTTAACCGTGTATTTCAATTTCAGGTAGATGATAAGTCTAAGCTGTTTTCATTAACATTTACTTTTATGTCATTACTAAATATTTATTCTTTAATTAAGTTTGGCACAAGGGTAGATTGATGAAGCATCCAGTATGGTTCAAACACACTAGTAGTGGTCAAGCAAGACTTGACTCCTACAATCTTGATACTTATACTAACAGAAGACCTTGAAATGTATTGGTGCAACTGGACTTTTTAAATCACTCACGTTTTACCTAGTTAGCTGTTATTTCGGCTATGGTTAGGTTTATGGGTAGTTTCAAAATGAAATTAAGCTCAAGTCTCGGGGTCATCCCCCACCAGGCAGTAGATCTCTTTTGGGAGGGGGCTGAGGTCATTACTTGGCACCTGTGGCATCCCCAAAACTGGAAAGTACCAAGGGAGCTTGAGCAAGTCATCTATGGTATTGCTGTTGAACTCACTTTAAACTGATCTTGTGCCACTTTCAGTAGCGACATGAGCACCCTGAAAAATACATATATAATTAGGATTATGGGTGTTTTTACGACTCACAATCATTTTCCTTGATTTCGTCACTGTGGGGGAAATGCTTGATTGTTATCAACCCAACTACAAAAATTGTACATATGGGACCAGGGCCAAATTTAGGTGTTAACAGGCACCTGGATTAAAATGGGGGCGGGGGGGCATTATATATCTTTCCTCTGCCTCTGTTCATAAAAAAATAATATAGTTTTAGATGATGCTTTTTTGGTGTACTAAAATTAAATAAAAATAAACAAATCTTTTCTGTTCTTATATCTTTATTTTTGTTTTTAGTTTTATCAGGAGCCCAAGACTAGAGGACCCTTGTGGGCCCCTGGGCTGCTGCTCATGGTAAATTTGCTTTTTAACACCCAAACGCCCACGTGCTAAATATCTCTTAAAATTTTCCCAAATCGTTCTAATTCTGTGTAAATGTACATGCTGAACTAGAATTAACAATTAAATTATGAAGAAACCTACCATTTTGGAGTTATCGACAAGAAAAAAATCCAACTTCTTGTTGGTCATTCATCCACCATTACTGCCATAATGTTCAGTAATTCACTAATTCAACAAGATGTCTGATTTTTTCTTGTCCATAACTCCAAAACGGTAGGTTTCTTCATAATTTAATTGTTAATTCTAGTTCAGCATGTACATTTACACGGAATTATGATGATTTGGGAAAATTTTAAGGGATATTTAGCATGCGGGTGTTAAAAAGCAAATTTATCCTGCTCATATGTAAATCTGGCACTGTATGGGGTTAGTTAAGACTTCATAAAAAAATTGTGGTATTATTATTGTGTTTGCAGTATGACAGAAATATGTCTTTTTTGGTGAAAGGAATAATATTGTTTCGAATTGGTCAGTGATTGGTTAAAAAGTACAAATACCTATTTTAGGCCTTTTAATATATATTTTTGTAGCTTTACAGAAATAAATATTAGTTCCATCTGAGTTTATTTGGATTCAATTTTTTGTGCTAATATTCTTGAGAAAGTCATGAATCCACATCTTGTACAGAATGACTATCTGTGAAAATTCAAATGCTTTAAAGCATAGTCATTAATATGAAGTTTGGATGATAGGAAAATGAATGGAATGGTGAATTGGTTGATGATTTTGACTAGATGAGTTAAAAGATATAACTAAGTAGACCAGCCCACTTATTACCATTTAAGGCCTTGTATCATTTTTTTTGTATCTTTACAAAAATAAAGTAAAGAAAAAAAGTGACTTGTGATAGTATTTTTAACAGAAAAGTAGACACTGGAATCTGTAAGCTCAATGACATGAATTTATTTATTCTGTGTTAACATTTCTGTTTGTCATAAAAAAAAAGGCACATGGTCTGTACCCTATTTCTTTTGCCTGTACTTTTGTGGGTCCTTATTATTCCAGTTCACCTGACTCTTCCTATTCTAAACCCCAAAATACATGTTACTATTGGTTTTACCATATATATGTGGATAGCCGCAGGAACATCTGCCATTGTTACAGATATTTCCACAAATATTTAGAATAGAGAAATAAAGACAGCTAAAGAGAAGATGGAAGAATGTAAATTAAGTTTTTATTTTTTAAAAAGAGAACATACAAAAAAAGCATAAATATGTGTTACATGTCTTCGCCCCAACACTGAAAAGCAAAGTGTGTGGATGTTACAAAAGTCTTTCTTCACTCACAAAACTATCATGTCATGTTGCAAGTGGCTGTACTCAATAATGGCATTCCAAATTTCCAGGAACCGGTTTTATAAAGGCAGGTCATCTTTAGGAACCTATTCTACTTATTTTCTTTTCCAAATGAGAATGGAAACAAATAACTTTATAGTATATCAAAAAGAATTAAACCATTTTGATAATAGAAAACATTTATTAAGATATTTCCAGATTGAAAGTATGATGCTTTTCAACTCTAGTTTTCATCAGTTGTGTTATAGTGTCTTAGCCATATTCAAACTGAATCACTGCAGTCCCAAAAATCCAATGGAAGATTCTGTACAAGAAGGAGATTCCTGACTTTCCCAAGAATATTAGCACAGAATATTTAGAGGGGACAAAAATAAAAGGAGCCAATGAGTTTACATTCTCAGGTTAATTTAAAAATGGAGACTAAACTAAAAATACAAAAGTCTAAACTATTCCTTTCACCAAAACATCACATTTACACCTTTTCTGTTATACAATATGAATGTACAGATTGTTTAATGGTTACCAAATTGGAAAGAATAATCAGCCACCTAAGCTCAAATTACAGCCGAGTTTGTCATGTTCATTTTCACACAAATATGTTCAGCAAAGGTATGAATCCATCTCACCTCTCTAACTCCATGTATGGGTTAAATAGTAAGGATAACTTGGCTCTTTTGCCTTCTGGTAGCAATCAGTCTAGGAGAAGGAAAATTCTGAATTCAAAATCAGTCTGAAGTGGGATGAACTCTGTCAAATTATCTTGCCCTAGCCACACCATTGTTGCTATGGTTGCAGTATATGTAGTGCTCCTATAACTCTAGTAGGTTATGGGATTTGTAATGTGACATCGTACTACAATATATAAATTTATGTAAAAAAATATAACCTTCTGCTTATTTGCATTACCTAAAGTAAAGATATTTTCAACTAATAAGGTACTTACATGGGACTTTTTTGATAAAGCCTTGTTTCTGAGCCTGATTATGGCGATGTGTCTGCTCATAAAAAAGGAATGTATTGGAAAAAAAAAGGTTTTAGAATCTCAGGATTATTTTTAACTAATTAAAGAAATGGAATTTGAAACTTCCAACAATTTTGAAAGGTGGTTTGATGAGCTTTCTGCATGAATATAAAGAAGACAGTCATCCAGTTTAATCACAGCATGACACACAGATGGGGTCAGAAGATTAATTAATATTTCAGCAATGAGTTGAGAAGAGGATGCTGGACTCTGAGATACCACATGACGAGTAAACAACTCCAAGCAACATAGGAAAAATTAAAACAGGCAATTTTGAACATGTGAAACAAACCCATCAAGTTTTCCTCAATTATACAAGACAACTTACTGCATCTATAAGCAACTTCTTCAAGCTTACCACAAATGACATGAGTTCCACAATATATTCAGCAACAGATGCATCGACTGTACCAACCTTTTAACATCACCTTATGAACTTTGTTGTCACATTACTCTCTCTCTCATTACCAAGGACATTTTAAACTTTAGCAACTAATGTAACTCTCCATTTTATTATGAACATTGTTTTCTACCTAGCTTTTAAGTTTTTAGGTTTTCAAAAGGATATTACAAGCAAGATTCTACACACAATTTGTTTTTCACATAAAATATTATTGCAAATAAAAAATTTCTTTCTGTTTTATTTTGAACTGAGTAAGAGTCAATTTTTTAATGTGCACCTAAAACAATATTGATATTTTTTGCATATGGGAAAATTTCCATAGCAGACACCATTATACTATAATTTCTCGATGACGTCCCAACTAGTCCTATATGTATAATTTTTGTAGATGGGAATGATAAGAACAACATTTTAAAATTTCTCCATCTTTAAAAATAGATGTATATTCAGAATCTTTAGGCAAAGAAGTCATGTTTTGACCAACCAATCAGAAACCATCCTAACCAGGATACAAACACAATAGTCTAGCAAATGAATCAAAAACAAGAGCTGCTCTCAACCAGTATGCATGGTTACTAATCATGTGACAATGAGAAGAAAAGTGGCATTTTTGAAGTGGATCTCTATATATGTATATAAACGATATGGAAAATCAACCTAAATGAGAATCAACAAATTAATTTTATTTATTCTCTGATGCTGCAGTCATTGTAACATACCCAAAGCTGAATTATTACACTTGCCCGACCCACTGGTGAAACTTAGACATCCACTCAGTCTTATGTTGACACTAAAACATATCCATTCTTTCACCCATATTTTTAAGCAGGCAGCTGCTAAACTTGAATACATACATATATGTTTGCATTCACCCAGGCTCTCTCTCATATGCACCAGGACATTTACATTTGAACTCTTGAACCTCCAACTTTCACTCTATCCTTCAGTATATGTATCTTGTGTTATATAAAAAATTACTTTGTTTATGTTAACATTCTGTGCATTTTCTTTTAATCTTTACACAGAGCCATAATAATAGATATATGATGGAAATAGACATGGTCCTGAGATAACCTCCACTACCTATCTATCCACTCTCTCTCTCTCTATATATATATATATATATACTTTATTATAGGATATTACATTCAAACATGTAGCAACAACACTATATAAATGCAGTTATGTTTCAATGTGTATCAAGACATCTCATCAGGTGTTAGTAAATGGCTGATTATTACAATTGTTAATCAGTTATTTACTAACACCTGATGAGATGTGTTGATACACATTGAAACAGGAGTGAATTTATGTAGCGTCGTTTCTACATGTTTGAATGTAGTATCCTATAATAAAGAATATTACTCTACTATTGAATTGTATTGAGCCCTATTTTAAATTAATGTTGTGAATGTTGGAATTCATATTCAATTCATTCTCATTTCATACAGATATATATATATATATATATATATATATATATATATATATATAGGCTGGCTTATCTTCATTTAAACATGTTTCATTTAATAATATAGACATATTGTGCCTACTTATTTTTATACTGATCCTTTCCAGTTGTCTAATCAATTTCTTGATATTAAGATGAAATTCATCATTAAGATGCCATAATTTTTTTTAACCCAAGTACTTTTGAACTTTTTTAAAATCATCTAAGATGCAAGGGACTACTGGAAGTGAAAGAGATGGAAAAGACTTTAGAAGGAACCGGAAACCCAATAATAGTATAAATTTCAGAGTTTAGGCAAAGATTTTAGAAATATAGAGTTGAAGTTGAATTTAGAAAGAAAATGAAATAAAGTACAGTGTAACCCGGATATAAGAGAGTTGTTGGGACTGGAGAAGAAATCTCTTATATCCGGGTTTCTCTTATATCCGGGTTTGGTCTATTTTGTTTAGGTAAGTATGGGCTCTAATTTGGGACCAGAGAAAATCTCTCTTATATCCGGGTCTCTTATATCCGGGTTACACTGTATTTACAAAACTATGGAAAAATCATTGTTAGTATTAGATCCCCCCCATACCACACATGCTCAATAATAATTGTGGTAGAAGTAATAAAGTTAACTTGCTAAAAATGTGCCAGATTTAAAATTAAATCACTCACATAAATTCAGATACAATAAGAATTATGAAAAAAAAAACCCAAAAAAATCAAAAGGCATCCCACATCTACCAATATAAAAATTTTATTCCCTACTAAATCCATGTTCTTGTGCCAAACACAAAAACTTAGTTTAGTATGAATAGCAAGTCATAATAGGTGCAAAATTACAAATAAGACTCAAAAAATTTTAAAAGGAAAACACATTTATTATACAATTATGAAAAGGTACAAATGAAAAGTTTTCACGAAAATTTCTCTTTGAGCACTTATTAAGGTATGATAAGTATTTCTGTTAAAAAGATTACCACAAAAAAAAAAAATGGAAAAAATTACAGTTTGGGAAAAGAGAAGGATTTTGAAAATGACAAAAAGAGAAAACAATACAAGAAGGCAGTAAAAAACAAAAGTGCAACAACCTTTAAGAAAAAAATGAAAAAACCTACTTTTACTTGCCTCATGAATGTCTCTGAGACATAATGTTAGAAAAGTCCCTTCTAAATTCATGAACGTTTGGGAAAATTTCTTAAAATTCTTTTTTATTTTTCATTGTCCAACCACAGGAGAATTTTCACTTGAACTTCAAAATTCTTTAGTCTCTCTGTAGCTGGCTGGTAACTGGTGTCTTCTTGATGTCAAAAGCCTTCTTGCTCCTTGATGTTGATTTGCCTTGTTCCTTTGCTGAAAAAGTTTTCTCTTCACATCTGCTGACCTGAGATCTTATTTATTCAGAGAATTAGGCTCACAAGCCCCCACCCTCTTCAGGTTGTTACAAGGGCTTGAGATTGTAGTGTATGTACCAAATATAGCATCAGGTCAATTCACTAAATGTAGCAGAAACACCAAAATATATAGGTAATACTACTATTTATATTAATGATTCTTCCATGTACAGGATTCAAGAAATAATAACAACAACTCCAATTTGTTAACCAACAAATATATATTGAATAAAATACAACAACAAGCATGAAATAAAATCATATTCACAATGTAGATTAAAGAGAAGAAAGTTCTTTCCCTTTGACTGTAGATTGATTGTAATCAACCGTTTGAAAAAAAGTTCTCTTGTGAGATAAATGTTCCGAAATAATTGTTAGAGCAAAGTTTGCATGTGAAGAATGAATAACACCAAGAATACAATTGCTTGAAATGTGTTGTGGATAAACTGGTTTGAATCAACAAAGTTCTAGTTAATTGTGCTTGGCGAAAATTACATAGAGAAAATGTAAGTTTGTAGTTATGAAATTCTGTGTCTGTGTGTGTGTTAGAGTGTGATGAGCAAGATCGTAGATTTGTGTTGACGGCTGGGATCTTACTGGATCTTACTGACAAAAAGTCGCCCTATTTAAGGAAAAGAGGTAGGCTCCCATGGAACCGCGGGCAAACTTGATCTTACATTAAAAATATGTGGTTGGTTAAATTAACCAATCACTACACACGTACTAAACAGAATAGGTAAGTATGCTCAGAACCAAAAGATTCAAAGGTACAACTGCGATGGCTAAATTGTCCTATATAAAGGTAGTAGTAATTTATTAGCCAATCGTAGGTGAATAAAATGACTTGGAGTGTATGTGGGTGTGAAAAACATAGCAACCGGTATAAGATCACATCTCTCATTGGTCAATACAGACAGTATTTGGGTAATGAAATATATTGTCACATGGCGCTATATGAGGAAAACAGCATTGTTTCTTCACCAGCTGTACACCATATTGGATTGTGCTACATTTGCTATCTCTTGTTTGTGCCATTTGGGGGGGGGGACTTTGTGCCCTTCATTATGGCTCCCAAGTGTAAGGCAGATTTGTGGGTGCTTATGTAGGTAAGTTCTGACCTACATTGAAAATTGGGTTACGTTGTGCTGTAGGAACAGATCTCTGACATAGGTCAAGGACCCCTGCATATACAAAAAAATAATTTTCCATGAACTAGGAATGGATCCTTAACAACTTTTGCCAAGTTTTAACCACTGAACTGAAAAAGATATACAGGTGTAACAACTTTTTACACAAGCCATCTGGCCTTCATAAAAATACACTTCTCTCAAAAGAATGTGTTATTAAAAAAACAACCTAAATGATTAAATATTTATTCAATGCTCACATTTTTAAAATGGTGAAAATAAAATGTTTATACTAGAGAACTGAAATCTTTGTTATCGTAATGGGGGAGGGGTTAGAGAATCAACACAGACCAAACTAAAACACCATTTACCAATACCCTTTTTGAGTTTTTGACAATCTTCCTATATACGGTGTTTTTAATAGTGATGTAAAAATCTGTCAACGAGTCACGCATGCTCAAAAAGGTCTTCTGATAAGCGCGCCAAAAAAGAATTGTTGCTGATCTGAGAAGGAATTGTCTTTTCTGTTTCCTTTGGCTATTCCAGCGTTGACTTAGGAGGGATCTCAATAATCTACGATTGCAGGTATGAATATATGTACAAATTTCAAGTTAAAGACGAGAGGATATGTTCTTTATCCATCTGTTTTAAATTCTGTTAAAAGGAAAAAACGAAAATTGAACAGAAAATTAAAAGTAAAAAAACATCAACGAAATCAAAGATTTTACGTTTTTTAAAAATTTTGGCGATAATTTTTTTTGTTTTGTGTATTTTTTTTTTCTTCATACTCTTTTAGCGAATATTTGGGGGTACCTACCTAAAAATGTAAATCAAACATTGAATAACACGGACATTTTTTTTTTGTTTTACAATAGTGAATAAAATAGAATCATCTTTGAAAATCTTTCACTATCGGCACTCAGATGTTAGAGCAATTTCTTAACTAATTCACACAATTAAAATTTTTACATATGTGAATTAGTTAAGAAGAAATTGTTCTCTAACACCTGAGTGACGATGGCAAAGAATTTTCAAAGATGATTCTAATAATTAGAATCTAATTGTATAACATTAACAAACAATAAAAAACCCGACTTGTAAATGTGGAGAAAAATAAATCCTTTTTTAGTTTAAAATAAAAATATTTTAAGTTTATAATTCAAATAAAAAAAAATGTTGATTTGTGTTGTAATGAATAAATGTTAAGTTTTAATAAAAAAACTTGATACAAAAAATAAAAAGGTCACTTACATTTTTTTGTCCTACCCAGAAGCTGAATTTATAACTTTTTTTCTAATTTGTCCTCTTAAAATTTTTAGGTTTTAAAAGTATCTTTGGATCTTATTTTATGGTCGTTGATGTAATAATAAAAAATCCCTTTAAATTTCAATTTCATCATGGTATTTTTTCTTTATTCTTCTATTATTGAAAAATAGGACGGAATTCGGTAAATTTGCAGATAATGCTCCAGTGACCAATTTTAAAATGATGCATTATTCCTGGTGTAAAAAAAAAAGCCTCATTATTGCAAAAATAGCAATAAAAATCGAGAAAACTCTACCGTTTCAGAGATATTGCCAATTTTGGTACAAACCCAGTCTCCGCTGCTTAAGCAATTGCAATATGTTGCTTGATTTATGTTCATGAGGCCAATCCCACACCATACCGAACGCCTTCATAGATTTCTGACTGAGGTGGTCAGGTTGTTCCCGGCACCCAACTAAAATTGGCAATATCTTCTATCTAAACGGTAAAGTTTCTGTTATTTTTATAATAATCAGGCTTTTTTTTAAACCAGGAATAATGCATTTTTTTTAAATTGGTCACTGGGGCATTATCTGCAAATTTACCTGGAATTCTTTGTAGATGATGTTGGGTTTAAACAATACATTACTACAAAAATAAAATACGTAAAACATTCAATCACATAATGTTAAATTTCAAAAATATTTTGATAAAAATGCGATTCTGAAAATGACCCTTTTTCCTATTAAAAAAAAGTGGTGGGGGGTCGTTTGATCCAGTCGAGTGGTTGAAACTAGTGTACTTGCGTGCTTTTAAAAAATTGTCCAGTGGTATTCAAATATGCCAAATTTCATCAATGATAAAATAATTTGACATTCAACCATATTGTAATGATTGTGTAAATGTGTAATTCTTAATTCCTGACCACAAAAACATTTTTTATATCTACGTAGAAAATTTTTTTTTTTTTTTTTTTTATTTAAAAATTTTTTGTATATATATATATATATATATATATATATTTTAATTTTTAATTTTTTTCCTTAATCTTCCCCATTCTTAGTCTTCTTATTCTCTTTCACTCCCTCTAACCCTCTGTGTTATAGTGGGATTATCACCTTGCTTGGAGTCAAATGGTTTTTTTTTGTTTGTTTTTTTAAAAGAAGAAAAAAAAAAAAGGGTACCAGAAGACCTGATGAAATGATGGTACTTTCCTTTTCTGTAACAGATGGTGTAATGAATAGCAAATTTGAAAATTCATTTTCTTTCAGAAGAAAATAATTCCTTTACCATGAATATCGTCATCTCTGTAGTTGAAAATAGAATTGCTAAGCTGATGACTCTGAGTGAGATTTGTATTTTTTATTATGAGTTATTGTAGAATATTAGTTAGCTTGCAAGTGGTCTGACACAAGTAGACTGGTGTAGTCACCTTGAGTCATTTAATGGAGAGTTATATGGGTGAATAGTGTCTACTCATGCTAAATGTGTTGGACAGGTCCATTCCAGCAAAGTGGACCAACCCACCTGCTGCATTAGGTACTCTCCTATAAATGAGGTAGATTAGCTGGCTTGCCTTTACTAGGAGATAGAAGAATGGGGCGCGTTTTGTAGGTTCCACTTGAGAGGATGCGGTATTGTGGTGTATGGAGGATTGATTAGTGACAGATGGTGAATGAGGATTGTAATGAGTGAATGGGTCGTGAATCGGATTAGCTAAGTTAGTGTCGACCAGTCTGAACCCCTCCCCATTTTTAGGCCATGTGCCACAATATACTAGGAGATACAAGAAGGCAGCCATGTTAGCAGGTAAGTCATTTGACTTCTACAGTTATCAAGTAATTTTCAATGCATTTCTGTAGTAAGTTGATTGTCGGTGCATTTCTGTAGTAATTTCCTGTGCATTTCTTTGGTCATCATTGACACTCACTCACATCCGAGCACTGAGATCATCATCCCCTCTCCCTATTCTGTCACACTTGATCAGAAGCACATCCTTCATGGCTCAAAGTAGATTGAGACAGGCAACATCTAGCAAACCTGGTTGCATCAGGCTGTCAGATGTTTGGTCTGTCAAGATCTGCCTTGGTTACACCAGTTGGACTGGCACTGCCCTCTTCTGTCAGTTTGGCCATTTTGATTCTGTAGGTTTGCCAATTCTGCCGTTGAGATTTTTGAGGGCTGGTCATCTTCAGTCTGGTCCTTCCTCTTCAACCTTACCACCATAGGTGGCCCTATGGGGGTTGGAACTCCAGATGACTTTGCTGTTGTGATCACTTGGACAAGTAAGCCCTCTACCATAACAAGGAATCACCATATATATTTTATACTGGATGTTGGAATGAAGGAAAAATTTATAAGTAATAAAAGATTTCTTTGGTAAATTGATTTTTCGATGCATTTTTGTCAAATGATTTATGCTTTAAGTTTTCCCTTCTTAAGTGAAAGAGTTTATTAATTTCAACTGACAATAACAATAAGGGGCTTACTTGTCCCAGTAATCTCAAGAGTAAAGCTGTTTGGTGTTCCAACTCCTGTATGGCCATCAATGGCAATAAGGTCGAAGAAGGACTGGATTGAACATAACCAACCTTTAAGACCCCAACAGCAGAATAGGCAGATTTACACAATCTCAAGGGTCAAACCAACAAAAGAGGGCCGCATCAGTCAAGCTGATGTAACCTAGGCAGATCTTGATAGACCAAGCATCTGGCAGCACAATGCAACCAGATTTTTCAGATCTCGCCTGTCTCAATCCCCTTTGAACCACAAGGTGCTTCTGGTCAAGTGTGTGGGCTTCTCCATTGTGCAGTGTTATCCACTAAAATCAAATTCACATGAATGGTCTCATCAAACTCTCTTTGATTCCCAGCCAACTCCACCACTGCCACCAGGGGAGAGAAAGGGAATAGGGAAAGAGGATGATGATCTCAATGCAAGTGAATGCCAGTCTGATTAGAAAGAATTCGCTAAGAAGAAAATGTATTGAAAGTACACCAATTCTCTCTGGTCAACCTCATCAGACCAGGCTCATACACAATATCACCAATCATCAAAAAAGCATTAGTAACTCTGTGCCATAATCGAAGAAAATCAATCTACTTGGAGGGAGCTAATTTAAAATCCAGCTGATGTTAACATCAACAAAAGATATTGGAGACCAAAGCATTTGCTAAGGATATTTATTTTATTACTTCTTCATGGTCCTACCTAGCTAGTGAATCACTGACCCAACCGTGTGGGTGCTTTCCTGAGCACTTCAATGTTAACCTCTTTGAGTTCAGGGTCAATTGTTTATTTATTTATCCTCTTTATCCTCATAATCTTCACTCCCTACCACCCCCTCTTCCATTCCTATCACACACCTCATTCATCACAATCATTTTGGCAGTAGCCCTCTACACTGCAATCTTGACCTCTTCAAGCCAAAGGTCAGTCGTTATCTATCTTCCTTATCTTCACTTTCTACCACTTCCTTTTTCATTCATATCACACACTTTCTTCATCATAATCATTTTGGCAGTAGCTTGCTACACTATAATCTTAACCTCTTATCCTCCTAATTTTCACTTCCTATCACCACCCCACTCATTCCTATCACACACCTCAGTCATCATAACCATTTTGACACTAACCTTCTACACTACAATCTTAACCTTTTCAAGTCAAAGGTCAATCATTATCCTCTTTATCCTCATAATCTTCACTACCTACCACCCCCTCTTCCATTCATATCACACACCTCATTCATCACAATCATTTTGACAGTAACCCTCTATACTACAACCTTAACCTCTTAAAGTTCAATCATTATGTATCCTTATCTACCTTCCACTTCTTCCTTCTACTACTACTACTACTACAATAATAATAATAGGTAATGTTAGTAACTTTAATAATAATGATAATAATTATTATAGTAATTGTAGTACACTTTGAGAATCCTTTACCTGAAGTTCTTGAACCCAGAAGTGCTTTGGTTTTCAGATTTTTTTCAAATTTTGCAATACAGACTCTTTATTTTGCATTTAGCATCTATAAAATAGTCCTGCTTGAGAATGGAACCCAAGCATAAACATGATGTCCCTTTACATTTCATAACACAATTTATACCCTGAAAGTAGTTTTATATAAAATTTAATAAATTTAGTGTACATACATATAGTCATACTAGTCATGTAATCCTCACAGGGATTTTTAAGTGGTGAAATTATTATTTCACGTAAAAATAATGTTTTGTACTTTCTGTATTTGTGCAAAAAAAAAAAAAAAGATCACTACTTACAAGAAATTTATAAATGCAGGACTTTAGAACATTTTGAATATCTTTACTGAGCATGAAACATCTCTTATGTAATCTACAAAGGTGTTGTGACAATCGCTTGCAAAAAAACTGTCGTCAACATAGGCTATGAAGCTGGGCTAGAGAGCCTCCACCCAGGGCAAATGAGGTCACTTACAACAGCTGCATATCACCTAGGAACCTTCCCCAGTGCTTTCTTAAATTTTCTATTTATGGCACGTCATGTCAGCACCTGAAAACTTATCAGATTTTGGATAAAGGATACTCAACCTGTAATAATGTGTATTGAGCCAGTGTTACATAGCTGAGGAAATGCCATCTAGGACAGATGAAGTCACTTACAACAGCTGCACATCACCTAGGAACCTTCTAAGTGTTTTCTGAAATTTTCCATTTGTGTCAAGTCATATCAACACATGTAGACATTTCAGATTTTGGATAAAAGATGTTCAAAAAGAAAAGAGAAAAAAATGACCCTGTCTGAAGTGAAGCTTAATCAGCCAAAGGTAAGTCAGGTGATTTAAGAGCCCTGTATGATATGGGGTACAGTAATAAAACTCTTATTTACATTGTGATTATTTCACATGCTGTATGAGCATTATTGAATCAGTATAAATATAAACAGATTTAAAAATTCATTTTCTTTCAGGAGAAAATAATTCTTTTACTATGAATACCATGTCTTATGGAGCAAGAATTGCCAAACCTGCAAATACAATGGCTGAACTGACATCCTTGAGTGAGTCTTATAGATTTTATTATAAATGATTTCATGTAATTTCCAATGCATTTCAAGAGTAAAATCACTTCCGGTTCATTTATACATGTACTTTAAGTATTTGCTGTCAATTTCAAATGAAATTGCAATCCCTTAAAGGCATTTCAATTTACTCAAAATTAAATATATACTAATATATATGGATTGGAATAAATTATCACAATAGCTGGCCACTTGTATTTGAGGATACCTGTCTACTAGGGCAGTTAGTCAATCCCTATTGCAGATGCTCACTCAGACACATTTGTCTTTGCTCAACACCCATACAGCCCACCTGTGATTTATACTGCAACTATGCTGAGCAGACCTTAGTTACAGTTTCTGGGAGAGAGCGTGTTATCTAGCATGATCAACAATTTGAACAAGTCCAGTACACTCAAGCCCTCGGCCACGATGACTTGTGGCTTTGTGCTAGTACAGCTATCGACAACCCTCGAGTTCCATCTGCCAAATTTCACTCACATTGCTTGGATCAACCTGTGGTATAGTTTTCAGGCACTTTCCAAAGGTGCCACACGCTGGGATTGACCTCAATCCATTCTGATAACATCAGGAAGTCTCCTTCCTGAGAAATTGACCATGTTGAGATTGGAACCTGGGTCTCCTGTATCACATATATAGATCAGTATACAGGTACCTCAAGAATTTACATGTAAAATCAACCAAACCAACATAAAATAATTTCCACTGTATTTGTCATAGTAAAATCACTTTCGGTAAAAGGTCTGTCATAAAATTTCTTTCAGTAATGCTTTTGTCATAGTATAAATCACTACCAATGTGTCAATCATAGTAAAGTAATAGTCTTTCAATAATATATTTGTCAGAATAATCCCCGTCAATATATTTGTCATAGTAAAATCACATTCCATGGGAGACAACTCTGGTGATGATGCTGACTAAAAAAGTTAACAGATTGCAACAGTTATTAGGAAGATGTTATTAAATATATTTTAATGTTTAAAAAAAAATTATTCAGTATTATTATTGTTTGGGTAATAAGCATTATATAGTGGAGTAATGGCTAGCAGCTCAGATTGAGGGATCAGAGAGCCGAGTTCGAATTCCATTTGAATCCATTACATTCACTTACATGCTAATACCCATGGGAAAGGTATGAATCCTCTTCTTCTCCCCCCAGATATGGGTAAATAGCAGGACAGACCGTGTTCTATAGCCTTGGATGGCAACTGGTCTACTGCAGAAAGAAATGGCAACCTACTGCGGGGAAAAATCTGCCTCATCAGTCATGTATTGAAGGATACATGATCGCCTCTGTGTATCACACATGACACATAACTAACTGATGACTAGCTATATTGTAGAAAAAGGAATTTTTGACAATATATGAATTTTTTATGTATTTATGGTTATTTTTTAATGTTTATCTAAAACTACATTCTTGTATATGTAGTTATGGATAATATTATACATTAATTACTAATTTTTGTAATTAATAACTTTGTGCTCGGTTGGTTGACATTAATAGCTATCTGCTGATGTGTTAAAATTTTGGAATAATGCAATAATAAAAATATAAATTTCATATCTTTGATAGATGTTGTGATCTGTAAATATATTGCAGAGCATATTGAGTAGTACATGTATAATGTGACAGGTATCATCCTGCTGGAACGGCAAATTGTCTTCCTTTTGCAAGAATGACACCAAAATCGTTTGAACAATATTTTGGATGTACAAGGTGCTGTTCAATTTCATCTCCATAGACACCAAAGATTGGGGAGAATTGTAATTTATGACACCCCCACATTATGATACCAGGGGTTGGATCTGGGCTGTGAGCACACTGAAAATACCGGTTCTTGTTCGATTAGAGAAGTTAAGCAGCATTGATCCTGGTCAGTACTTAGATGGGGCACTGCTTGGAAATACTGGGCACTTCCTACAATCTAAAATGTTTCAGCTTTAAATAACTCTCAAAGTGTTGATAACCTGTAAAAAAAAACAAATCAGTCAATCAAACCTCTGATCTACATCCTCCTGCACAAATGATCATTACTTGCATGAAGACAGAATTTGTTCTTATCAGTGAACATTAGAGGGTGCCATTCAATTCCTCATGTCATCCTTTTTACAATACCAATAGAAATACATGCCGGTACAGTGGTATAAGTGGAAGAATGATGTAAATGTCTATTTGACAATTGCTATCAACATTGTAGCCCCACTGTGAACATAGACTTTTTGGCCCTCTCTCAGTAATTAACCAATGTTGTGCTTCACTTCACATTTGCATCAGTGTGCCTGAAAACTGGGGAAGCCCCATTGTACATTCAGAAAGAAGCAGAAAGTGAAATTAATGCCACGGCAAGAAATGAAAACAAATCCAGTTTTCAATAATTGGTCATTTATTCAGTGGTTGAGTTATCAGTATCCAGTCTCAATTTAATCGCTCTCAAACTGCACAGATAGTGTAATGGCTAGCAGCTCAGAATGAGAAATCGGCTGTTTAAATTCCACCCAAATTCATTACATTCACTTGCATGCAAATACACTTGGGGGAAGGTATGAAACAATCTCTTCTTCCCTACCTATGGGTTAAATAGTAGAACTTGTATCTGCTAGAATCGTTATCTCCAAAAAATTGTTACTGCAATATTCACTTGCAAAAAAAAAGAAAAAAATTCTCACACTATAAAAAGTTTTCATTTTCAATAAGCTACAAATGTGCGATAAAGCCTAAAAAACAAATCAGCTGACCCTCTCGAACTGCTCTAATTGGACAAAAGAAGCACTTGTGCATTTCTGATGTATGTCACATCCTTGCATTAGGCTATTTTACTCCTCTGACTGTCACCAAAACTTTATGTTGATGACACAACTATTTACTCCTGTCTTAATAGCAAGTCTGATCAGTTCAATAAGGTCAGATTGGCAGCTGACCTAAAAAAATGACCTACAATCTCTTGTTAAATGGGGCAATGAGTGGCTTGTTAATTTTAACACCTCAAAAACAAAACTGCTCTTTTTTTTAATCATCTCGGAGAACCCTTTTTTTTTCTTTTTTTTTTTTTTTTTACCTTCCATCAGCATGGCTGATGCTAACCTCCAGAAGAATGACTTATTGCACCTTGTCGGACTCACTATTTCAGCTGACCTGAAGTGGAAATAGTATATTGTATCAATTGCTAATTCTGCAGCTAAGGAACTTGGTTCAATATGTTGTGCTTGACAATTTCTCTTGCCAGAATCTATCTTACATATTTATAAATCTACCATTCATCCTTGCTTTGTATATTGCTGCCACATATGGTTCAGTGCTCCAGCCATATATTTAGAGATTTTTTTATAAAATCCAAAGAATCTGCAATGTTATTGGTCCTGGAATCTCAACTTCATCACTTTCCCACTGCCATAACATAACTTCCTGTGCTTTATCTGTAAATACTTTCATGGTAATTGTTCTGATGAACTTTCCATTATGGTACATAGACTATAGATTTAAGTGCAGTACTAGATTGGCAGCTAGGTCTTATCTTACTGTCGAAATGGCTAGAAATAACCAGAAGTTCTATACTAACAGTTTCTTCTATTGCACTTCTCATTTGTGGAACTCTCTTCTGGCTTCTTGCTTTCCACTCAACTTTGATCTTCAAAAATTAAATGCAATGTCAATCATTATTTTCTGTATCTTTGAATACAGCTTCTTTTATTGTCCTCCCTCCTTTAATAGTAGTTTTTTTCTCATATTCACTAACACTCAGTAACTCAGTAATGGCTTTATTGCCTTGGTTCAGATGTAATGATTAAAAAAAAAAAGTGTCTGAAAAACATTGAAAATTTTATCAGTGCATTTACTATTATCCCAACATAAACACATGGTGCCTAGATCAATAAGCTTCATCCATCAGTGTTACAGTTTTTGACATATTTAAGAGATACTACTTATGATATCACAAGTTATATAAATCTCAATGCTTTATTAATAGTAAAATAATTTGGAATGCATTTCTGTGTATGCTTTTAGTATTTGTTGTAGCCATAAATGTAATCATAAAAGTGAATGAAAGTTTAGATACATTTAAGAAATATCATAGATTGCATAAACAGTTATTAAAATCATTGGCCAACGCATTATAATGGTAAAAAAAAATCATTGTCCAACGCATTTTCATGGTAAAAAAATCATTGGCCAACGCATTTTCATGGTAAAAAAAAATCATTGGCTAACGCATTTTCATGGTAAAAAAAATCATTGGCCAACACATTTTAATAGTTAATAAAAAAAAAAAAAAAAAAATGTCTGTGGCAAGCAGTGCATTTCTACATATGCTTCTTATATTTCCTGTGCCACTTAATATCTGATCATTAGAGTGAATAAAAGTTTTAATTTGTTTTTAGTATTTATGTCACTATTAAATCCTAGTCCTAGGTATGATGATAAACTACATCTGGCAGCATGGCCTCTGATCAGGAGATTGGAGGTTTTGCAGAGCATGGAACCACCTCTTAATAGCTGTTGTTCCCAGGTTCAAACCTGACCTGATGTTTTAGCACCTGTTAGGGTCCCAGCTAGTGAATCCAAATACAAAACACTATGAAAGTATAAAAATACATTTTTATATAAAAAAAAAAAAAAAAAAAAAAAATGCAAGAATACATATTTATAGTAAAAAATTTACCAACAATACATATTTATATTAGAATTACCAACAATACATTTCATAGCAAAATGACCACCAATACATTTGTAGTTGAAGGCATGCAATTGCGTTCAAATTATTTAGATTTTGGCATTAAATAACCCATAGAGGTTAATATGCCATTAAACAAAGTCAGCCAACCAACTATTAAATCCTACCTGTTATATTACAGGTTAAATAGCTAATTATATTTTTGTTTTTTGAAGGTGAAAAGAATTGCAATGACTTTAATGAAAATTTATATATAAGAATCTCCAGGCTGGAGAGCCAAGTTACTGAGCTGTCATCAATGAATGTGACATTGTTCAATCTCACAAACTCTCTTCAAGAAGATATCGCTGAACTGAAGTCGGCCAAAAGAAAATTTGATTCCGTCAGTGTGGATGTCTCTCAGACAATAAAAAAAAGGAAACTTTCTTCAGATTTTAATTTCACAGGTAAGAAATTTTATATAAAGTATATTTTGGAACTAAGTTTTTCTTTATGCCAGTGGTGTCAAAAACTAACAAATGTATTTTTTTATCAACTTTTTCATATAAAAATCTACTTGTTGGATAATAAAAATGTAACCAAAAATAAGGTTTATTTTCTACCGAATTGACCAGCATTAACCATAAATAACACAAATTTTGTTGATTCTTATAAACATAGTTCTTATGTGAGTATTAATCAGCATTCAAAGAGCTTCCTAAAGATATACAATTTGTTCATATTATGAGATATGAAAATGTTAGCATAGCGGCAGATGCACAGATCTGCCATTTTGAATTTGGCCCAACTCAGTAAAACACTTGTAACTCAAGCCACAGTCAAAAGTCAACCACAAAATTTTGTACATATCTTGCCATAAAGGAGAAAAATATTAAAGGACCGGTTTAGGTCAAGGTCAAATTATCTTATTTAAAATAAATAAATCTATCCATACACTTTAAAATGGTATATAATTTAGCTTTGAAGGTGAAAAAAAAAAACCAACCAAGATATTGATATTTAAACTTATTGACTATTTTCCAAAGTTTGCTTTTTTGTCAAGGGTTATATCTCAGGAATATTTTGACCAAAAGATGTAAAATAGGTACCATTCAATTTCTATCATGAAGGTCTATAAGTGTACCAAATTTGAAAAAAAATATCTTTGTCAGTAATGGTCATCAGACCCTTGTTGATTTGATACAGAATAACTAATGCAATATTCACTTGCAAAAGGAACAAAAAAAAAAAATAGAATTTTTCATCCAAAAAAACCCACAAGAAGTTGATAAGCCATAAAAACGAAATTAATCAATCATTCTTTGTCTAAAAACTTGAAACAGAATTTATGGCTGCTCTTTATTCAAGATTTCCATTTTTTTTTTTTCCTTCATTGACTGCAGGTAAAGCATTTGAAGAGATTGAAGCAGTGAATGTCTACACTGATGGAAGTTGTTTTCATAATGGCAGACATGATGCATCTGCTGGCATCGGAGTCTACTGGGGGCCAAATTCACCAGAGTAAGTCTCAGCTTTTAATCTTTCTTTTTAGTATCATGGCTTCACCTTTATTTAATCCTGTTATAATTGTGCTTGTCCCACTTTCATTAGTTTGTTTGAATATTATGCCTTGCCAATACCTCATAAAGAATAGACTATTCCATTTTGATCACGTGGAAAAACAGGAAAAGACTACTTGATTTTGGTGAGAAAATAAAAAACAAAGTGGAAATATGTATTTATAAATCAGCTTAATCTGATTCTCAAGAGAGAATCAGATTAAGCTGGTAGGAACAGATACTACACTTTGATCTCGGCCAAAACGCTGAGATGAATGGCAACTATGATAAAATGCCATATTTTTGGTTTTTTCTAGATACACAGTATCACACAGTGGAAACTGAGTGAGGTACTTACCATAAAGAACATCATCTGTAGAATTATTTCTGAGTCCAACATTTTGTTGTGGATATTTTAGTAGATAGCATGTTATTCCTAATTTCAAACACGGACGTTACTAACATCTGCAACAAGTTGGGAACTGCATACGCCAACTTGCAACAACATTTTGCCTTAATTACTGATTTGCTTTACATATATTGTTTACCTACTTAATATTATTTCTACCCTGTTCTTTTTTTTTGTTTATTTTGCAAATAATCTTTTCATATATTGTAGATCTCACAATATACAGATAACACTACTATTTATTACTGCCTAAATAGCAAATCTGGCATCGCTGACAAAACTAACCTGGCTGTTGGTCTCGAAAAAGGACCTCCAATCTATTGTTGACTGGGGCAAGAAATGGCTGGTTAACTTTAATGCCTCAAAAAAAAAAAAAATGCTCTTTTACCCACCACGGAGAACCCTCTCTGCCTCCCACTAGAATGTCTTTTCTACAAATACTTTCATGATAACTGCTCCAACGAGCTACTTTCGCTGATTCCCAAACTGCATGAATTTAAATGTGCTGCTAGGTTGGCATCTCAGTCCCACCATTTCACTATTGAAATGGTTAAATGTAGCTGTCTCTTCTACTTCAATAACTTCATGTCTTGCACTTCCTGTCTGAGAAACTCCCTTCCTCTTACTTGCTTCCCTGATAGTTATAATCTCCAATTATTCAAATGCAATGTCAATCGACATCTCCAGATTCCTTGATCTATTCCCTGTCCTTCTCTTCATCCTTTTCTCTATCATGCCTCTTTACTCTTGCTCCCACTCTCTGTAACCCCTTGTGTGCTAGTGGCACTCCTGCCTTGCTTAGGGTGTAATGCTTTTTTTAAAAAAAAATCCAATTGTTAGATGGTTATATACACACTTTATAAAAAAAAATTATTATTTTTCATCTAGTAATATTAGTGAAAAATTGCCTGGCCGACAGACGAACAACAGGGCAGAAATATATGTAAGTATAATTTTGTATAATTATTCTACAAAGAACATTGTCAGATTTTTAATTTTTAATTAAACTTAGTTGGGATGGACAGGTGGATTTTATGGAATATCAAGCCTTATTGGATTATTTAATGTTGAAATCTGTTTTTTATTATACTTGTCTATAGGTAAACCCTAGTCTGGTTTACATTTGAGCCAGCAAGCATACACTCAATGAGATGTAGGAACAGTTTAAGTGAACATTTTAGTTTAATTTGTTTCTCTCTCTCTCTCTCTCTCTCTCTTACTCACATATATAGTGATTGGTTGCTTATTTCAAAGTTTGTCCACCTAGCAAACATGAATAAACATGCCCACCAAAAGATGAAGTGTCAAAACAATGATTTTTTTTTTCCCATGACACCGTTTTTTAACGACCTTCACTTTTCAGCAATGTTTATTGTTTTAAATATCGATGATTAGAATTGGAATAAAACGTAAACATGCAAAAGTGAATTTATACATTTTCTTTCTTCTTGAGAATTTACAACAAAAATAATAAATGCTAATTATTTTTTATCAGGTTGTTTACGCTATTTGTTATATTATTTATTGGAATGGTTAGCAAAAAATCAGCTAATTGCCAATTAATTAAAACTTTATGAAATGGTTAATAATAAGGATTTTCTTATATTTGGTTCATATTTTTATAATCTAGTAAATGTTTTATAAATTTATAAATAAAAAAAAACGTTTTCACATTTATTTCTTAAGAAATATGGCATTGCATTTGGTTTCTCTGTCGTTTGTGATGCCAATCCATCTTTGGTTTACATACTTGTCTACCAATATGACTTGTAGTTTATGAGTTTGGTGATGATTTTTGGTTCACATAATCTTGTCTTAGCCTAACCTCTCTGCTCTCTTAAATGACCCAGATATTATGCCTCAAAATGTTTAATACCTTGATGACAAGAAGTTTTTCATCTTGCACAGGTTTGCGGACTATTTTCCTTATCTCTTCATTTATATTCATTACAATGTTTCGACCGTTGTACGCTCTGGCTTTCTTCAGGTGGTTGGAATGTCAAACTGAACCCTTTATTTTGCTCACTGGGGTAGACTGTTCTAGTTCCATGTGCCATGTTTAATGGATGTCAGTAATCAGTTATCTCCTGTTAATTTCCCTCTGAAAGTTCTCCACTGCCTTAACCGGGTATTGAACTCACACTCTTTGGCTCCTGTCACTGGATCTAACCAACGCCTTTATCCACCTTATTATTATTATTTTTAGAAAAGTCTACCCCAGTGAGCAAAATAAAGGGTTCAGTTTGACATTCCAACCACCTGAAGAAGGTCGGAGCGTACAACGGCCAAAACGTTGTAATGAATATGAATGAAGTGATAAGGAAAATAGTCCGAATAATGTAAATAAAAATTAATATTATTAAAATTATTATTAATAACAGCTAAGGAGTAAAAAAATTAATAATTAAAATCTAAAATTTTAAATCTTAAATTCATAATTTAAAATTTAAATATAAAACAACCTGAAAAATTTTAAATAGTATCAAATAAATATATAATGTTATATGTGTGTGTGT
The DNA here is from genome assembly GCA_903632075.3 of Acanthosepion pharaonis. Classification (NCBI taxonomy): domain Eukaryota; kingdom Metazoa; phylum Mollusca; class Cephalopoda; order Sepiida; family Sepiidae; genus Acanthosepion; species Acanthosepion pharaonis. The sequence continues at coordinate 466,478 of CAHIKZ030000422.1, read as the reverse complement.
GTGTGTGTGTGCGCGCACACATGCGCATATATGTATTATGTATATATGTAATATATTATGTATATATGTATTACATTATATATATATATGAGAGAGAGGTATCACCAAGCTTAAATTTTATTTTAAATTGCATTTTTCCAATTTTTTAATAAAAGCTACATCTGGATAAACTGTCTGAAGTTCATGTTTTGTGATTTTATTAAAGTACTTTCGGCTATCTCGGTCACTATCAAGAACTGGGTGTTGTCAGTATGCTAGACATGCCAAGATGTAACCAACAAAATCTGTCTACCATACTAACAACACCAGTTCTTGAAAATGACTGAGATGCTCAAAAGTACTTGAACAAAAACATGAAATTTGGATAGCTTCTTCATGATTTTGATCTTGACATACAATGTGTTCAAAAATTGGAAAAATACAATAAAACGTTAAACATTGTTAGTTGAATTTAATATAACTTGTTTGGATGATTTCTTTCTGCGTAAATACACCCCTACATGCAAGCCAACAATCTGCTACTGGGTTGCATGCCACTAGCATTTACTGCTGTTGGACCGCTGACATGTTCAACTCGGCAATGTCTCCACTGGCAGGCAGCTAGAGGACTGCCACCAGAGGGCCATTGGCGTTGTCATCAGTGGCCCATCATTGGGCCACTAGCAGTTTGCATGTAGGGGCCTTACACACACCAAGCTTGATATTTTTTTTTTTTTTTTTTTTTCCTCTCTCTTTAATCTTTAATCTCTCTTTTCAGGCAGCCATTAGAGCAATTCAGCAGGCCAAACAGAAAAACATAAAAAACTTGATCATTCATACAGACAGCATGTTTCTCATTAATTGTAAGTAACTGCTTTATTCTTAACTACTAGCTTCATGTTGGGGTAATAATGGCCAGTGTTCCCCATGGTACTTCAAATGCATTATTTTTTCATATATAACCTACACTACCATCCATATCCAAATCATGACCAAAAAAAAAAAGGAAAGGCTTCGAATTTGTTTTGTATTTACAAAACAAATTCGAAGCCTTAGAATCAATGGATGTCGAAGGAGAGAATCCTCGACTACACACAGGAAAAATATATGAACAAATACAGAACCAATTTGAAGTCTTGGAGCCAAAATAAATGGCTTACAGAATCCTCCAATGGAAAGGGGTGAGAAGGTCAACCATTGCGAATTGATGCTTCTCATTGCCATTTTCTGCCCAGCAGTCATATGTTTACAGGAAACGCATCAAAAATCAAAAGACTCACTACATAAATGATCAAAGAGATAGAGCCTCAGGTGGCTCATCAATTATAGTTAATAACTCAAAGCGAAATCAAATTAAAGACAAAACTGCAAGCAATTGCAGTATTAGTAACACTACAAAAAACAGTGACTTTCTGCTCACTATACCTACCTCCAAATGATACACTGGACAAGAGAGAGAGCTGGATGAACTGATTCGACAATTACCTAAACCCTTCATACTGATGGGGGATTTTAATAGTCACGGTGAAACCAATTGCCCAGAGGACCAAAAAAAATACTTACTCAAAAGCTATAATGATATCTGGACTACTGGAAAAATCTCAAATATATGGAAACAAGCTACAATAATTCCTATGCCCAAACCTTCCAAAAACCCTACGGATCCAATGAACTACCGCCCTATTGCACTCACCAGTTGTATATGCAAGACTTTTGAAAGAATGATGAATAAAAGTCTGGTGTGGTATCTGGAAACAAACAAACTGATCACAGAACATCAGGCAGGCTTCAGAAACAAGAGGAGCCCTATTGACCACATAGTAAAATTAGAAACATACATATGAGAAGCTTTCATCCAAAAAAAACACATCGTATCAGTGATTTTTGATCTGGAAAAGGCATATGATGCAACATGGAAATATGGGATAATGAAAGACTTTATGGGTCTGAAGGGCAGAATGCTAATACTGATAAAAATTTTTATGAATGATAGAAAATTCAGGGTGAAATTTGGAGATACCTTTTCAGCTTGGAAAGAACAAGAAATGGGAGTGCCACAAGGCAGTATACTCTCTGTAATACTTTTTAATATAAAGATTAACAACATAATTAAAAACATTAATCATGGAACAGAATGTGCCATATACGTAGACGATCTAATGATATGCTATAGAGCAAAATATATGCGCACTATTGAAAGGCAACTGCAACTAAGCCTAAACAAAATTAATAAGTGGGCTACAAATATTGGATTTAGTTTTTCTAAAGAGAAAGCCAAGTATATGCATTTTTGCTAACATCGTAAAATGCATAATGATCCTATACTGAAGCGTGGTAAGGACACAATAACTGGGGTTAAACAATATAAATACCTCAGTATTATCTTTGACCAAAACCTCACTTTCATACCCTATATTAAGTAGCTGAGGAAAAAGTGTAACAAATCTATCCAGCTACTGAGAGTCATAGCTCATACAAACTGGGCAGCTGATAAAAAAACACTTCTGAAATGCTATCGAACACTGATGAGATACAAACTGGATTATTGCTGTTTCATTTATGGATCGACAAGGAAATCATATATCAAAGAGTTGAACACTATTCATCACCAAGGGCTAAGACTAGTAATAGGAGCATTTGCCACTACCCCAGTCGAGAGCCTGTACGTAGAGGCACATGGACCACCACTGGTAATGAGAAGAAGAAAATTGGCATTACAATATTACATCAAATTAGCATCATGTCCCTCAAATCCTACATACAAGTGCGTCTTTCAGCCACAACACAGTTTTGTTTGAAAAAAAAGAAAAGGCCATCAAACCATATGGACTACGAATCAAACAAGGTAAAGATGAAACCGAAATAGATATATATCCATAATTCACAAATCTGTTAGCCTGAAATACTCACCTTGGTTGGCAAAACAACCAACAATAATACTTGACTTAATCAAGTACTTAAAAGCAAAAACCAACCCAATTATATACCATGAAGAACTTCAAAGTATTAAAGACAAATACCAAAACCACATGGAAACATACAGATGGATCCAAAGTTGGGGATAAAGTTGCATGTACCACAGTGCACAACAAAGACAGACTATTAAAAAGGTTCCCTGATAAAGCATCAATCTACAGTGCTGAAGCATCAGTCATAGAACTGGCATTGAATATAATTGAAAACAGTGAAGAAAAGAAACACATCATCTTTACAGATAAGAATTCAGTACTAACTGCATTGGAAAATAGAAAAACAGACAACCCTTTAACAATCAAAATCCTAAACAGGATCGATGTAATTACTAAAAATAAAGAAATAGTCTTCTGCTGGGTACCCAGTCATATTGGTATAAAGGGGAATCACAGAGCTGATCAGGCAGCAAAAAAAGCACTAGGACTGGAACCCTCAAAAGATAAAATTCCCTTCACAGACCTAATAGCAACAATTAACAAACATCAAATGAACAAATGGCAAGAATCATGGAATGCTTACACCAATAACAATTTACATGCAATAAAGGAACAAATTGGAGAAATAAATGACTACAGTGAAATGACTAGAAAAGAACAAGTAACATTATCAAGACTCCGTATGGGTCACTCAAGCATCACCCATTCTTAACTCCTTAAGGAGGCGGCAGCTCCAATCTGTATACCATGCCAGGAGGCTTATACAATATGTCATATTTTGACAAATTGTTTAGAATTGAAGTGAACTCGCCAAAAGTACTACAAAGAAACAAACCTGAAAGAAGTATTCCTCCAAGTAAAACCTTTAAAAATACTTGAATATATAAGGGAAACTGGTCTCTATAGCAAAATCTAGAAAAGACTGAAATAAACACAAATATACCAAGCTATATACCTCCATGAAGCTGCTTACTTCAAGATGCCTACTCAAACCAAGAAACAAGATTCTTTTAAAGTCACTCAAAATCATTTTCGGCATAAAGTGACCACTAAGGTTGGAATGCCGTTAAACAACCAAACCAAATCAAAGTAAACTTAAACTGAATTTTCTGTGAATTTCTAATTTCAACTAAAATTGTTTTCTGTTCTTATCAACAGTTTATTACTACATGCTATTTTGTGAGAATTTCATCACAATTTCCGACACATTTAACCACTCAGTTACAGTCAGAAAAATCATTCACACTGTGCCAATTTCTATGGAGTCTGATCAAGTAATTACATACAGAACCCCAGCTAACTATGTGCCTAACTGATCATTGTGAGTTCAAACTATTTCCTACACATGCCTATGTTACTTCATGTTATTTGTGCACATGTTACAAATTTCCAGTATTCCCTCTGAGTCCTTGGTCCATTCTGTCTGCAGCTCATAATCATTCCTGCCAATCAATCAATGAAACAGGCAAAGAAGTTGTTGACAAAAAAACAAAAAATCTGCCTAACTGTCTCAAATATTCCAAGTGTCTTCAAAGTAAACTTAAACTGAATTTTATGTGAATTTCTTATTTCAAACAAATTGTTTTCTGTTCTTATCAACAGTTTATTACTACATGCTATTTTGTGAGAATTTCATCACAATTTCTGACACATTTAACCTCTCAGTTACAGTCAGAAAAATCATTCACACTGTTTGTGTCTATTTCTCTGGAGTCCGCCCAAGTAATTGCATATAGAACCCTAGATAACTATCTGCCAGTGATCATTGTGAATTCAAACTATTTCCTACACGTGCCTATGTCACTTCATGTGAAGTTTTTCATGTTATTTGTGAACAAGTTACAAATTTCCAGTATTCCCACTGTATCCTTGGTCCATTCTGCCTGCAGCTCATAATCATTCCTTAAGTTTTGTTGTCATCACCCTGATCAGAAGGTGTTAAAAATAGAAAAATACATCAAGCCATTGGTCAAACATAGCCTTAAAAAAAAAAATTGATTTTTTACAAGGTGATGACAGCTCGGTATTGTTGGATGGCTGGCCTTTGACCCAGCAATGTCAGTCAATTTTGGCTTAATTTAAATACTGTTTTCTTTATCGCTGATTTAAAAAAATAAAAAAAATAAAAATATTCCTGTTCTTCAGTGTTCAGGAATAGTAATTATTTTTTCATATATTAACCCCAGAAACATTATTTATGATCATTTACACCAACCAATTTCACTTAGAAAGGTAAGAGCATTCTTTGCTTCCAGAAAATACCTAGTTTCATGGGATGTAGATCAAGTTTCCTTGATATTTTGTTAAGATGATGACAAAAGTCATTTCTCAATATTTTTTGTTTTTTCAGAGCAAATAGGCTGTAGTGTAACAAAATAACCTTTGACATTTTTGTAATTATGCTTACTTGGGATAGAAATGTTTTATGAAAGCAAATCTGTATTGACTTTAGGCGGCTATAGTTGCCCTCAAAAAGCTGTGCAGCACTTGTATTTTAATTTATTTATAGTATTTATAATTTCTACAGATAGTATCAACAAACTTATGGTTTAAGCTACAGTAATAAAATAACAAAATAAAAGAAATTAAAATGCTGAAAAAAATTTTTTAATTTAATAATTACGGGGTAGTACATAAGCTGGTTCACGTTTGGAAAAAAAAAAAAAAAAAAAGTTACATCACGTATGACCTTCCGTATGATAACTCGAATCTCACATTAGCTGTCATCACTCAGCACTTACAAATTGACAACGATGTTAAGATTGCCTCCTTTTTATTTTGAACAATATTTTTCTTCGAAGAAGGTAAGTAAAAGTTTATTTCAAAATATATTAAATAATCTTTAAATTTGCTAATTTTTGTCAAATAAATTTTGAAAGACGTAGAATTGAATTTTGGAAGAATTTTAAACTAGGATTTTAACTTGGTTTACAAAATTTTTAAAAAAATGGCTGATAGCGAGTTTTTTTTTAAGTAATTTTGCTGACAAAAAAAAACAAGATTTTTAACTAAAATTTCGGACATGCTAAGAATGAGTTAAAAAATTTTAAAAATAATCAAAAATACTTTGGTGTTTCTTAATGATATATATACTTAAGCCGATATAATTTTTTTCATCAAATTTAAGGCCGTTTTTTTTTTTTTTTTTTTTTTTTTCATGCTATACTCTTTTTAGCAATTTCGTGGAGGTACCTGTGTGTGTGTGTATATATATATATATGTGTGTGAAAATATATAGAAAATAGGAAGGAACTGGCTAGGTAAATAATCCAAAGTTCCTTAGTATTTTAGTTATTATTTTTAAAAAATAGTGCTCGATACAAAAGTAGAGCATAAATATAATTATTTATTTAAAAATATGATTCCAACTCGAGGCATAAGAGGTCTCATGTTTCAAAACAAGAGCCGAAAAATTCAACATAATTATTTGAATTAAATTGAGTTAAAGTAAGCTCTGTTCCATCATCAAGTGAAACTTTTTTTTTGGAATAACGTATTTCTGAAATTTACGTGTTTTAATAATTGAAATCAAAATTTCCATGGTAACAGCTAGGGCGAATTGTTTAAATTGGGTAGGCGTGTGTTGGGTGTTAATAATAAGTATCAGTATAGAGTAACTTTCCTAGATGTCAAGTCAGGGAAAGGTGGAGGTGTCTAAATTTGGAACGGAAGAAGTATAACTCTAGTCTGGTTTGCGTGTCTATGGAGGTTTATTTATTTTTTTATTTTATTTTTTTATGAAAGGGATTTGTGCATATAAAAAATTTGCCGTAACGTTTGTTTTTTGACAACTTCATAAAGGGTTATCTTTTTTGTAGGGTATTTAAACTATTTATTTGGGCCATGGATTATAAAAGTTATTGTATGCTTGTTTTTAGCTAATAATTCAAACCATGAATCTGATGATGTCGACAAAAAACCATTAACTCATGTCTATTGTTTAATAGATTATTATTACTTAGAAGCTTAATAATGTGCAATTTCTCATGGAGGCACAAAGGACATGGGTCATCCCAAGTTTTACATGTTCTAGCCTTGTTTATAATTTTCCATTTTACTTTAGGTGTTCTATTTGTTTCCTTCAGATGCCAAAAATATTTAGATAGGAAAGTCTGATTTCTTTTATTTATATTATTGAAAGAGCACTTATGCTGCCTCCATCTATCTTTAAAATCATTCTTCGTGGACCCAATGTATATCATATTAGTGCTAGGGCTCTCAGTGGATGATATAGTACATTGGTATACCACAGATTTAATGCAGCATTTATTTTCTAATGGGCAGTCTTCTAGGTTTCTACAATTACATAATTTTTCCCTTTTATTGTCCGATTTAAGTGCAGGGTTTTTATTAATACTATTCAGGCATGGGGGTTTGTTCAAGATCTTATTGTGTTTTTTTATTATATGTTCAAGATTTTCAGAGCAGCTGTAACTCAATTTTAGGGTGTTCTTATTGACATGTAAATTTCAGAAATACGTTATTCCAAAAAAAATTTCACTTGATGATGGAACAGAGCTTACTTTAACCCAATTTAATTCAAATAATTATATTGAATTTTCTGGCTCTTGCTTTGAAACATGAGACCTCTTATGTCGCAAGTTGGAATCATATTTTTAAGTAAATAATTATATATATATATATATATATATATATATATATATATATATATATATATATATATATATATATATATATATACAAAAATATATTACAAAATTAAATTCAAAGCTTTTAGCTTCCATTTTTGAAACATGGTTAGAACTGTATAGCGAAACAAACTATATTTTAAATCGGTTAATTTATAATATTAATACTGTAAGTTTCCATTGAGCACTATTTTGTAAAAATAAAAATATCTATAAGAACACCGGATTATATATCTTACTGTTCATTCTTTTTATTTATTGATATATATATATATATATATATATATATATATATATACACACACACAGCGTCCATAAAGTCTCTTTACAACTTAAAAAATTTATTACAAAAACAAATGAACAGAAAAATGTGTAAATTATTAAAAAATGTGAAGTATAAGGGCAACATTAGGTGCAGAAAGCACATCAAGACGCTATTTGATTTCTTGCCATGTTTGCTATAGCATAATCTCATCAATGGTGGCAATATCATCAGTGGTCTTTTTGCTTTAGATCAGTCATGTCCCACATTTAATGGGTGGTGGGAGTTGAAGTGAATGTTGGCTTGTGGTATACAGATGTCTGGAACTGCTGCTCTTTTCAAGATATTAGTACATCCAAGTATACAAGTTTGTTGTCATTTTCTCTCTCCATTGTGAACTGTACTGATGATCTTATTGAGTTCACATGATTCAGTAGTAGCTGGACCTCTTCCTAGTGTGGCCAGTGTATGAAGGTGTCATCTATGTATCTCGGCCATTTGGTTGGCTTTAGTGATGTGGATTCTAATGCCATTTCTTCAAAGTATTCCATGTACATGTTTGTCATTTCTGGTGATAATGGTGAACCCATTGCTAAGCCTTCATCCTGTTGATATATGTCTGATCCCATTTTGAAGTATGTTGCTTGTGTACAGATAGTCAGCATCTCCATGTTATTTATTAATATACTGGTCTGTTTTCCTAGAGATGAGTCTGAGGCCAGTTTGTCCCTAACTACCGATAGTGCTTCCTCCATGAGTACTTTGGTGAACAGACTCAAGTCCAGGCTCTCCATCTGGTTGGATTGGATGGATACATCTTTGATTATTTCTAGAAAGTGGGTGGAGTTTCGAACATATAAAGGTGACTTTCCTATTAAGGGGTCAATTATATGTACAAGGAAGCGACTTGGATAATGTCACACAGAACCTTAGCAGCTAACAATTGGCCTGAACAGAATACCATCTTTGTGAATTTTGGGGAGACCATATATGTGGGATAGCTTGGTGTAACTCTGCAGTCACTGTCTTGGGTGTCAAGTGGTCCTTATTACTGATTAGGATCTGCGACGGTGTTCATTTTGTTTTCATTGTTGGATCTTTCTTTTCTGTAGCTACCATTTCTAATGAGGTCTGAATGAATGGAATGAATGTTAATTTTTTTTATCAAAGATGCCAAGGAGCTTGTGTTGTCCCACTACTGGGATTTCTGTTTTAATTTTAAACAGGGATCGTTGTGCAATTTTTTTAATTTGCAGAAATGTAGGCATTTGGTTTTCATTTTTGAAAAGGTCAAACCATTTCCTATTGTATACAGTCTGCTGAATGACTCTCGATTCACTTGTGCTCGTCGCACCCCACTTTTTATGCTGTTCTAACACACAGTGCAACAGTATTGATAGAAAGAAAATAATCAACAGCAATGTATATATATTAATACATATCTTTAAACAACGGCAAACATTTATTGACGTATCATACAAAATGAACAAATCAAACAAAAGAATAAAATAAACAGAACAATAAATAAATGTCTCTCTCTCTCTCTCTCTCTCTCTCTCTCTGACACAAAGTTCCTATATATCAAAAATGTTCCTTTTTTTTTTTTTTCTCCTTCTTTTCTTTTCTTTTCATATATCCTCTTTTCTTTCTTTTTTAATATCTTTTCCTTGACACAAAAAAGATCTTTCATTTTTTCTTTTTTTCTCCTTTTTTTTTTTTTTTTTTTTTTTTTTTTTTTTTTTTCTTTTCTAAAGCCTTTCAACTTTCGAAGAGGATATGATTAAGGAAAGAACAGTACTTATCTTATCCCCCTTTCTGGGTGGGGTGGGTCATTCCTTTTCTGCCAATGAGTCTTTTTACAAGGATCTGGGTCTTGCCTCGCAGTTATGAGAATTTGGTCCTTTCCTCAGCGAACCTCGGCTCATAACTAACTTTAAACTTCAACAATTGCCCACACGTGGATCCCTTTTTGGTGCGACTGTCATCCCCCCTTCCGGTTGACCTCCATACTCACTAACACAACTGGATACGCACTATTCACTAAGAGAGAGTGGGGATTGTTGCTCTCTTCATTCCCCTAAGGTTTGTATGGAGAGGACATGATAACTCTTACATATTCAGTGGCCGATGAGTTGAAGGGAGGGTGGGGGGTGTCTCTCCTTCTCACTTTCTACGATACATCATCACATCTATAAATTGATATATAGGCACTAGAGCTTGACATGACCAGCCGAATGTTTGGATCCGGCCTTTCTGACCACCTGTCTAGTCATAGTAAGGGCCAACGTGGTGCATTTGGAATCACAAGTATCTAACTTTGACTCCTGAATCCCTCAACCAGAATGATCTAGTCCCCTGATATTATTGATCACCACACACAGCAAACATGTGGCCTCATTAGTGGAGGAGTCTTACCCCTCTGCAGGAATGTAGTCGGCTTATTCTGAAGACCCAGATGCCTATAGATATCAGGGGATTGGACATTAACAACCACCTTTATGGACCTCCCGGTTGGGAGGATTGAGAAAACTTTTCCAGAGATTTTCTGGAGAGCTTGTGTAGCAACGCATCTGTGCCACACCTAGTCAAATACCTTTTATGAGCACCTTGTAGTCATGTAATGGTTAGCAAACTTTTCTCGCTAGAACAATTATGACTGAGTAGTGAGTTCGATCCTCACTTCGTGCCCCATACTTTTGCCCTTGTTGCGCATCTAAGCTGCACCTAGAAAACACCTATATCTAAGGCGATCATACTCATGACATATTTATTGTCTAATGCCTCACTAATTCTGTATGTAATGACAGGATATCAGCAATGGACTGAGTATGTTGAAATAGATATTGTTTGTCACTGAGGAGGTTGTCCCTGTTGAGAAAGGTGCACCGGGTTAAACCCAATCTCTAAGCAACAAAAGCAATAATTTATAAAGAAGAGTCAGTCTATATTGGTTGCAAGTATTACAACTGAATATTTCTTTTAGTTAAATACCTTAATGAAGACTAAGTAGGGGGGGTCCAACATTACCATGACTATTATTCCCAAGCTGCTCCAATCAGAGCATTAGAAGCCGGTTCAAGCCAGGATATACAAGTGATAGAAATTAGTAGGATTTGAGATATATAAGGTGTCCCAAAATAATGTATACACTCTTTGGATCGTTATAACTTATTCAATTTATATATTTTGACTTGTAAATAAGATTGATACAAGAGAAAGAATATACTTTTAAAAAATTTGAGAATAAAATATACAAAAAACATAGAAAATGAACTTTGATAAGATAAAAGCTACTTGGGGCAATGGCAGAATGTTCATATAATGATGAGTTCACATCAAGTGCTCATACAGGTTGCAGTTCTGTTCAATATACTTTTCATATCTTGAAGAAATAGACCTACAAACATCCTTTTAGGAACCCCCACGAAAAGAAATCCAAGGGTGTCAAATCTGGTGATTTTGGTGGGTATTCAACTGTCCCTTTTCTTCCAATCCATCTGCTTTGCATATTTTCATCCATATATTAACTATTAATATTTAAAGAGTTTATACATTATTTTGGGGCACCATATATATATATATATATATATATATATATGGCAGTGTGTGTGTAACAAATGCATGGCCGCAGTTTTTGACGGATTTGCACCAAAATTTACATGCACATGCTCCAAGTTAG
>CAHIKZ030000422.1:395000-452500 GCA_903632075.3 Acanthosepion pharaonis | reverse complement strand
AAAGATGCTTATGCTTTTTACCTCTAGCAGCATCTGCACTGCTTGCATGGCACTGTGAATGCATAAATGTGCAGTTATCTATCAGGCATGAGGAAGACCGTATCACCAAAACACTGCTGCTGTCGGCTGCTTGCAGAAAGTTGTTCTAAAGTGTTTTGGCTTTAAAGAACCTATAAAGTGTTGATAAGACATAAAAAGCAAATCAATCAACATGTTCCCTAAAAATAAAATGGACATCATTCCAGTAATTTTTAAAAGTTTTTTTTTTTTACCATGTGTTAAGGGATCCACCCCTTTTTCATACAAGTGGACTCGCCCAGTGTGTACTTGTACTGCTGCCGGTGAATACCCAGTGAGTGATACAGAGTGACAGTGATACAGTGAACATGTGAGGTAACCACTCTAGGAGTCACAGTTGCAAGCACATAGACTCAGAAGGAAGTCATACTTCGATACTGAATTTCCCAGACTGTATATATATTATTATTGCTACTAACCGCATTTCTGGATCTACTAACCGTATTACCAATTGTATTATTACGTCAATACATTTATTTGCTATATTTCATTCCTGCGTTTGTCATTCATTTGAGACCGGATTTCATCCCAGAATCCACAACACCATGTCATTTCAAAATGTAGATAAATCATAACCCTCTGCAATTTCCTTTTGTTTATTTATAACCATATCACTTCAAGACTAAAGTAATCATGGCCCTTTACAACTTCCTTTTATTTATTTATTGATAATGACAGGGTGGGATGGGTAAATTGTCGCCTTTTTATATTCTTAATTTTGTGCATACATGTATGTTTTTGATTTTGTCAACTGCACAGTATAATAGGGTCTGTTGGGTATTGTCTGCGAGAGAGAGCACCATGACACAATTCACTCTGCCAGAAATTTGGAAATGACATGCTGTACTGCTTGCCATTTGTGCCAGATGCTCCAAGACGAACATTTCAGTGTTTGGGTGTCACTCTGAGAACAGGATTCAGAAAGAGTTAGATGAGTCTAATGGTGATTACGAAGATATGGCAGTTCAGAACATTTACTCTGATCATTCTGATAAGAAAAGAACTTCCGAATTTGTTGGTGATGGTTTCTGACTCAACATGGGGGCCTACATCAAGTTCCTTGACAAGTTAATGCTCTGTGTCAAGAAAGATGGTGGCTGCTGGAAGACACTGTCTGCCAACAGGACTCTGTTACCATGCCACACAAGCAGGAGAACCCAGTCATGGCTGTCAAGCGATTTCTGCAACCACATCACCTCTTACATCTGGCCACCTAACTCCCCAGACTGAACCCCCCTCCCCATTATTATGTGTGTGGCGCAGTTGAGTGAAAGACCAACAAAACTCCTTGTAACACTAAGATGAACTAAAGGTAGGGATTATGGCAGCATTCATTAAGTTAAACAAGGAGACCGTTCAGAAGAGTTTCAGGAGATTCCAAAGTCATCTGGAGGCCGTGGGTTAAAACCAATTGTGATTTTATCGAATAAATTTACTCTTTAGTATTTCAAGGTATTTTTGTGTAATTTTGCTAAATATATCTGTTAAAATGAGATGTCAGTATTATTTTCATTTTTACGTAATTCATACGACAATTTATCCATCACACCCTGTATATCATTTGAGTACTAAAGCAATTATGGCCCTCTACAACTTCTTTTTATTTATTTTTTTATAATAATATCAAGACAAAAGCAAAAGTGACCAGTCTGTCCTATTATTCACCTGTAGTTGAGGAGAGAAGAGGTGGATTTATGCCTTACCCAAAGGCATCATTTCAAACTGAATGTCACAGCTTGCCAATTCTTTACTGATAGCGATTTTCCAAGCGTAGCTTAGATGTGGCACAAGGCCGAAAGTATGGAGCACCCAATGAGGATCGAACTCGTTACTCAGTTGTAACTGTTCTAGCGAAACAAGCTTGCTAACCATTACACCACACCGAGGTGCCCAAAGTGATTTTCTAAGTGTATCTTAGATGTGGCACAAGGCTGAAAGGGGCACCCAGTGAGGATCGAACTCACTACTCATTCGTAATTGTTCAAGCGAGACAAGCTTGCTAACCATTAAACCAGCTCGAGGTGCCCAAATTCTTTACTGATAATTATTACAGTCACACAATCTTCCTTTTATTATAACTCCCATTTGCCACTACCAACTCTTTTTTCAGTTACTAGCTTTCCAGTCTCATCCCCAAAATGCTTAGAAAACTTTTGGTATCAAGTAACACAAAGAATGCTCTGGAATAATCCATTTATTCTTTGAAATTTTGATTAAGAATGCATGTTCCTTAAAAATAAAAATGGTCATCATAGCAGCAATTTATAATTTTTTAATGATATCACTTCAGGACATTGGCAGTCAAGGCCCACTCTTTTCTTTTCTTTTTTTTTTTTTTTTTTTTTTTATGTTGCTAAATTGTAAATTGCTGCAACCATTCTTGGGAAAAGGTAGTATCCTGGTTTCTGTTGTCCTTTCTATGTTGTTATGCTTGCTTTTTTTTTTTTTTTTTTTTTTTTTTTTCCTCTGCAAAGTTATCCTTCTTCCAAAGTGGTTTCACTAGAGAGCTGGCATGTGGGGGGATGAGCTGATGCCTTTCTTAATAATAGCAAAGGGAAGGCAACATCCTTGATTGAAATTTGAATTTGGTTTGCTGATTTCCTTTTCTGTGCCCCATTTTGGGGCTGGTGGGCATTAATGGGTTATAGGGGGAACCTTATAATTAATATTGGATTTTTTTTATAAACATATCATTAATACCAGATTTTTTTTTAATTTTTATAATTAATAACACATTTTATAATAGGCATTAATGGATTAATTATTCATATAAAAATCTGGAATTATAGGTTTTGACTTCTAACCCATAAATGCCTACTATCCATATATATATATATATATATATATATATATATATATTTGTTATCAAACTGCTCCTAGGGTTTTGGAGATACATCCTCATAAATATGTATAATCTAAAACTATATTACCCAGGGTATTTGGATAAATATATTTCATTTTGATCAAAGGGGGTCCCTGTGGGGCACAAACTGCCCATTGAAAATTTTTTCCCTTTGATTTAATTTAAATTTGAACAAGGTAATGACTCCTATCCAAAATATAAAAGGAGAAAGCCAGAAGATGGCAGTCATATCAGCACGATCATTGAGTAATATTGAAATGCATCATTATTCTTCTTAAATTATAGCAATGATTTAAAACTAATGATTTTCTTAGAAAAAAGTTTAAAAAATTGACACACAGCAAGGTGCAGGTAATTCAGCTCATGTGGTATAAATAAAGGTTATCTGGTGTAGATAGGAAAACATTTGTTTTTATTTTATTTTTTCCCCCATTTGGATTGCTAAACTGGGTGTCTGATTTAAAAAAAAGAAAAAAAAAAAAGTGAAATTACTTAAAAATAACCCTGATCTTCTCAAAATATTTTACTAGGTCCATGTTGATGGCCACTGCGGAATCCCTGGCAATGAAGCAGCAGACCAATTGGCCGTCCAGGGAGCAAGATGCAATAAGAGCCAGCCAAAGTTTTTCAAGAAGCAAAAAAGATCCAGAAGGTCCAGAGTAATATCTACCACAACAGTTTAACTTAAAATTGACATTTTAAAAAAATATATATATATATATATTTCTATATTTAAATTTTTTTTTTTTTTTTTTTTTTTTTTTTGTTAAGATGACAAGTTGTCTCCCTTTTGTAAACAAGCCCAGCAGCCCAAACAGCTTGTCATGGTAGCAAAACATTTTTAAGCTACTATATTTTATTTAATTTTCATTTACTATTTCTATTTTGGCTGTTTTATTTATTTTTAATTAACAAAACAAGGAATGTCCTTATTAAAATTTTCACTTTTCTTTTAGTTTTATGGAACTTTTTTGTGGTCCCAAATTGATATATTTTTAACTACTTTAAACATTATTTTTTTGTATATTTAGCTTTTAAAAGTCTTACATACAATGTCACTGTGGGATATCATATCAGCAAAATGTCTCATCTGTCACTCAAGAACAATAAATGCTTTCCATATCTTCATTTGTCACCATCTACAAAAAATATTTTAATCACTATCCAAAGATAAAAAGTAAGAAGTTTTAACACAAAAAAATTTCTATCACTGTTTTCATCACTACAAATTGTCTTGAATCATTCTCCAATTCACTGCCATAGTAAGAAAATCCAGAACTTGTAAAAAAATATCAGATTTCCTCAGAAACCACCATCCATTGAAAAAAAGGCCCCAACAATGCACCACTGTCTTTAGTGATGGTGGCACAGTAGATGCAGTTGATTACAGATATATTACTATGTGAACCTTCTTTTTAGTGGTGTACACATTCTGATACTTGCCAGGCACAGGGCTCCGTCCCTGCACTGATAGTATCACAGCTATGACAAGTACGGCTAGCTCTGACCAGCTTGGACAGGCTCTGACCAGCAAAGACCAGTGACCTGAGTGAAAACACTTTGGTCCCCAAATTAAAAGATTGACCTTGTGTCATAACCTGACTCAGTGGGGCTCAAGTAAATCTATACATATATTACTATCAGCTAGGAGTCCTGAGTTAAATCCTTGGATCAGATAGTGAAGCACTAATTCAATGAACTATAACTAACGTCACAGGCAAAATATCACAATCAGTGGACACGTGATGATGACCAGAGGATATTTGGTTGGAACATTGTGTTTCTAATAACATCTATATCATCAAAGATAAGAACAATAATTTGGAAGATTAATTGACGATTACTAATCTCAGAAACAAGTAGTATGAAACTACCACCATAACCAGATATCAAAACCAACTTACAATGAATATAAAAGGACACGTGCACAGTGGATAAAGGTGTTGGTTAGATCCAGTAACAGGACCCAAAGAGTTGTGAGTTCAATACCTCGGAGAGTTGAGTTTGAATTTCAATTGAATCCATTACATTCACTTACGTGCTAATACCCTTGGGAAAGGTATGAATCCTCTTCTTCTCCCCGCAGCTATGGGTTCTATAGCCTTGGGTGGCAACTGGTCTAGGAGAAGGACAACTCTGAATTCAAAACCTGATCCCCCAGATTGGGGATTGTGCAGTAGGCTAACAACCTACTCACTTAAAAACTGACTTATAAAAACTGCAAAGATATCGTGTGGCTCTGTGTTCCTCAAGGATTTAAAGGCATAATATATTTATTGTCTCATTTCAGATGGTTGTCTCATTCCCTTCAGGGTGGATTAGACCAATATAGGAATGGAATGCTTTTCCACAATTAGGGCATCATAGAATTCAATAGATGGGGTATGATGCCACAGCTCTCAATATGCTAGACATTGCTGCTATGGTTTCTATAATAAGTACTGTAATTCTCCATGTATAATGTGCCTTTATCCATAATACACACACCTAAAATTGTGCTGAAAGTGTGGGAAAGTACTTCTACTCATGTATAATGCACACTCCTTGTTTGGTAATCAAACCCTATAAATTGTACCTCTTCATTTCCATTACAGCCAGTGTTTCTTATTTTTATTTTTTTAAAAATGGTTTTAAACATAGAATAATATTATTCTAATTTAGTTTTATGGTAATTCTTATTTTATTTTACAGTAATCTTTTTAAAAAAAAATTTTTGGAACTGTGCATAATCCATACCCGATATATATATATATATATATATATATATATATATATATATGTGTGTGTGTGTGTGTATTATACATGGGGAATTATGGTAGGTTTTTATGAGACTGTTTCAGTTAGTTATCTTTTCAGACTTTAAAGTTGAACCCTTTATTCAATCTGCAGAGGTAGGTTGTTCACATTACAATTAGAGGGAATATAGCTTATCAATTCTTATTCACCTTTGTATCACTTGTTTCTTCCATTCAGCTAGAGTATGGGACTTCTCAACTACCAGATCCAGGGATTTGGACAACCTCATAGTGAAATTCCAGCACTTTAAACCTTAATGATTAAAAGTTTCATGGACAGAATTTTAAAAAATTTTTCAATAAGTTGCCATGCTTAAGTTTTTAATATACTTGTGTTGCCAAGGTATATATAACCTTCTGCTGCATTAAGCATTATTTCTAGTGGACCCATGTATTTGAATAGATGACTTTTTTTTTTCTTTTAATTGGCCTGTGTATTCAAGAAACTTAAAGAAAATGCACTTTCTCAGAGTAATAAGTAATATTGAATTAAAAATAAAATCCATTAATTCCTTAGAAATTTTACCTATATGTTGCAGCACTACTGAAAGTGTGTCAGTTGTAATTAAAGAATGAATTATGACAAATGCCAGAAAATATGCACTTTTCCATAATTTGGTACAAGTTGGTATAACTTGAAAAGTTTTTGACATTTTTTTTTCTGTCAATAGCAAAAATAAATATTGATACAATCAGCATTAACAAACATTTTTTCTTTTATTGTAATGATCAACACAAAAAAAAACCCACAAAACTTAGAAATAATAGCAAAACCTACAAAATAAGAGTACCTTATGCTCACCCACCTGAAGTGAAACCTTTTACTTGGTACCCTTTGATTTAACATTTTGTAGATTAAAGATTTTTATTACTAATGTGTGATAATAATTGAAACAATATTCATACAAAAATTTATATTAAAAAGGAGGCTCTCAGGTAAGGAAGAATTTAATTTATGTGTTAACTCATTGCAGCCACTCCTCACTTAATGACCAGGTTCCATTCCAAATGGTCACTAAATGAGAACTTGTACCTGACAACTATATCAGGTATCTTATTTATGTGGCATGTCCTCTGGGGACATAGGGGATCATGGCTCTCCACAATTTCTTAATAAATTTTGTCTTTTTGTTATCTCTCCCAAACCTTGTTCCACCATCAATTTATTCAGGCTGGCTTTTCTTCTTCTATAGGCCGTGTCCCTTCAAGACATTGGTGATCATGGCTTCCCACAGTCTCCTATCCTTTGTAGCTTTTAATACATTTTGTCTTTTTCTCATCTCTCTTAAACCATGTTCCACCATCCATTTACTCAAACTTACTAGTTAGTCACTAAACAAACTGGTCACTAAATGAGAACTTGTACCTGACTACAATTTCAGGCATACAATGCATGTAATTGGTTTGAGTCAACCAATTTCAAATAGCTTTAATGTCATTTTTGCACCATTTATAAGATTTCTAAATGTTTATACAGTACAGCTGTGTACTGAATAGAAAACTGAATAAGCAAATTCAAAATCCAGCTCGATATTATGTACATTACGTCAGTTTGAAACAATCATAATCAAAGTTTTCTTACAACTTAAAAAACTGACCAGTTATTTAAGTTTAAATATATTCAATTATAATGGGTGTAACAGGAAAATTGTCCAAAGCATGTAACAGCATAATTGTCCATCCCACAAAATGTCTAATATCTAAAAAAACACTAAACTGAGTTTCTTTTTTCCAGGTTTTCAGAAAAGATGTTTAGCCATCTTGACAGTATTTGTCATAAGAATCACTGAAAAACCCTTTGAGTTATTCAGCTAGAAAGACAACAGTTTAAAATACAGTTCAGTAGTGTATTGAATAGTAATTGTAATAAAAATTTGAAATCCATTTTATATTCTATAAATTTCTATTTATTTTTTTATTTCATTTTATTTATTTTGATTCATTCAGAAAAATTTTTTTTTTTTTTTTTTTTTTTTCCCAAATAAGATTCTTTAGTCAGTTATTTATGAATTAACTGAGAAATACAACACTTAGAAAAATGCCAAAACCTACAAAATGAGAATTTCAGGATATCAGTGGGGTGAGGGAAAAATCTTACATAATTTGAGATGACAAAATGGAGAGGGAAATTGCGGAGAGCCATGATTACATATGCCCTGAGGGTATACACTACATAATGAAGAAGATGCCTGAAATAGTAGTCAGGTACAAGTTCTCGTTTAATGACTAACTAATAAGCTCATCATGTTTGCCAAAAAACCTCCTCTCTAAAAATAATCCAAAAATGTATATGTACTAATATGGGGTGGGGGTATGAAGATTTTCAATAATATATGCATATTATTTGAAATGCGCTTTTTGAGTCAGACAATCTTGGAAAAGGGTAGGGGGATGACATTCTGGCTTAGGGTGAAAAGAGTGCTTTGGGGCAAAAAAAGGTTGAGAACTAAAATCTGCATTTTTGTTTATTGAATTCAATACCCTGGCATTCTGTTGAACTTTTTTAATTATTGACGTATTGAATAGCAAGGCAGACTAGCTTCTATAGCCTTGGTTGGCAACTAGTTTATTTCAGAAAGAAATGGCAGCCTACTTTGAGAAAATCTGCCTAGTCAGTTCTGAATTGAAAGACTTGACCACCCAAGCATGTATGCCACCTAATGTCTTGGTGGCAGCTGTGGACAGAAGAGTGAATACATTCTGTGGAGACCTTATGTGCCACGATGCACCATGTGACATAGATAATGGCAAATAGAAAGATTCATATCTCTCCCAAGTATATTTGTGTGAAAGTGAATGCAGTTAAGCTGGAATTTGAACTCATTTTGCATTTCATATTCCATGTTGATAGCCTTATATCAGCTGCATAATAATTTAATATTTGTAATAAAAAAAAATCTGTCAAGTAGTAAATTTTTTATTTTATCCCAAGCAAGGCAATAAAATCACTAAGATGCAAGAGGTTACTGAGTGAGGGAATATGAGAAAAAGAAAACATTAAGGAGACAGAACAGGAATTAAAAAGATGATTGGCACTGCGCAGGGTTTGTACAGTTTTTTTTTTTTTTTTTTTTTTTTTTCCCCCCCAGTAATATTTAGCAATTATTGCAAACACTGGTTTGTTTCCTTGATTGGAACGAGTTCATGACCTTGGAATTTTGCATTTTCTTGTTTAGGTGACGTATCTTCTAACTGCTACCCTCACATAATGAGAAAAAAGGAAAAGCAAAGATAAGAGGTATCGGAGACAAGTATCTTTGTCAAAAATAATTCATTGAATTTGTAGTTGAAAGGAAAATAAATTATTTTACAATAATAAAATACATTTTAATAGAATTTCAAAAAATTTATCAGTGATTTTTTTTTTTTTTTTTTTTTTTAATTTGAACAATTAAAATTTTATTAACATGGCAATTTTAAAAGTAAAAAGTCCTTCTCATCTGTAGACATCGATGGATGAGTTTATGCTGAGAAAATAGATACACATTGACATGGGCACATAAAGTATCTGTAAATGATATTTGTCTAAATTGTTGCCAAAATTAAAATGTTTGAATTAAATTTGACTCAAAGAAAATGTAGACAGGAATGATGATAGAATAAAAAATGTCTTTGAAGAAATGTTATTTTTCAAGTTTGCAGACTAATAATGACTTGTACATCTAGCTGAGGAGGCACAGTGGAGTAATGGATAACGGCTCAGATTGAGGAATTGGAGAGCTGAGTTCGAATTCCAGTCAGATCCATTACATTCACATACATGCTTGTAAAAGGTATGAATCTTCCTCTTGTCCCCCAGCTATGGGTAAATAGCAGGACAAACCAGGTTCTATAGCTTTGGATGACAACTGGTCTACCGCATTATTTGGCCACAGTTTTCCCACGACTGAGGCTCTTCTCTGCTATGTTTCTAATGCCAGAACAATATACAACCAATACCTTGAGCTTGAGAAAAATGGGGGGGGGGACAGGGAGAAGCAACTATAGAAAAACAGAATTCCATACTTATAGAAATTGAAGAACTGAAGACCAAAAAACAAGCTTGGAAGTTTCACACAGGATTTGCTCAAGTCAGCTGACGGTTATACAGAGAAATTGAGCTGACTCAGAGCTTCACCCTTATTGCAATGTGAAGATCTCCAAAGGGTAAAGTCCATAGAGATATCAAAATTAGAAGAGGTGCTGAATGTTAAACTAGATGAACTGAAAAAATGGTAACATCATTGTGTTCTGTGTCATGTGCAACAAAAGCCATGAGTAGTAAGGGTAGCTAAAATGTGTAGTTTATTGTGAAAATTTCTGTTCATTAAAACCATTATACTTCACTTCAAAGGAAATGTGCAGCAGTCAAGAATTTTTGTGACATTCACAACCATGAGTCATCTAGATGGCTGAAATGTGTAGCAGTAAGAATTAATGTGTGTAATTCAAAATTTTCAAGTGTAGTAGAACTCCAAACTGTAGAATACTACACAAAATGTGTAACATAACCAGGTCTGCATTCAGTTGTTCTTTAGTCTTCAACACTTGGATTTCTTCATTGCTTTCAATTGATCCACATGACACGAATTAGAACCAGCTGTAGCTTTTCTTCGACTATCTCATCTGTCCAAATATTAAAAGATAAATTACAAAATTTATGATTTTGAAATTGATAACCATTCACTTTGTGTTTGTGTGTGTGTGTGTGTGTTGGTTTCAGTCCTTGAAATATACTCCTGGAAATTTTTTTTTACAGATTTGTGGGAACCCTGATTGCATTTAAATTTTTGAATATCAAAATTTACTGGAAAGCAAGAGGTTGGCAAGGAGTTCCACAAGTGAGAGAAGAAACTTAGCGTAGAAGTTACGGTTACACCTTAGCTATTTAACTGTAAAATGATGAGACCTTGCTGCCAATCTAGTATTTTGCTTAAATTCATATAGTCTAGGTACCAAAGAGAAAAGTTCATCAGAACAAATACCCTGAAATTGATTGATGCTGAGATGCCAGGTCAGGATCAAAAACATTGCAAATTCTTTGTATTTTATCAAGAATCTCTAAATAGATAACAGAAGCACGAGACCAGATGTGAGAGCAATATCCAATGCATGAACCAATGATAGACTTATAAATATGTAAGATAGATTCTGGCAAGAAAAATTCTCAATTCATAATGTAGGATTTGAGAACAATTAGGAGCACAAGGAATTTGACATGCAGTTCTGTGAACCAAGGGTTTAGCATTTATTTTACTATGTGAAATGTGGCAGATAAGTTAGACTTGTTTATCCAAGATATAGTGGTTGGTAACAAGAAAACTTTAAGGAAAATGGTAACAAAAAGGTCACTTGTATATAGAATCAGAAAGAGACAGTTGAAATTTCTGGGACGCATCATGAGAAAAGAAGGCTTGCAGAAATTGACACTCAGAGGGAAACAGTAACCTATCTAACATGCTTATAAATGGATAGCAGAACACAAGGCAAAGGATAGTAAAAACATACTCTAACTAGCATAGTAACTGCTTGATCAATGAATGTATCTGCATAAGGAAACAGCTAATATCAATATTAGAGATGGGAACAGATATTACACTTTGTTGGCCAGGGTTTGTAGAAAAGCATAATTCAAGTAGCACTGGCTGCTCATTCAATAAATGTCGAATGTTTCCATTTTAGGAATCAGCTAAAATTGTCATTCATATTAGAGACCAGAACAGATACTACACTTTATTTACTGGCCATCGGGCTAGGATCAAAGAAAAGTGTAACACAAGCAGGAATGAATGGTTCTTTATAAGGAATGGCTAAAATTACCATTAACTTTAGAGATGAGGAGAACAGATACTACACTTTGATCCTAACTCATTGGCCAGAGATTGAAGAAATGCTTAACTCAAGTAACAATGGCTACTCATTCAATGAATACAAAATGTTTCCTTATAAGGAAACAACATATCATTACTATTACAGCTCATCTGAGAACATTTTATCTTTTTCACATAAATGAAAATCAACTTTATTTACTTATCATTGTTTCTCCATTTGAACTTAACGTTTTTTTACTTTCTAACCTCTTCTTGGTTCCTTTGGGATGTGGGCAATCATGGTTCTCCACAACTTCTTATCCTTAGTAGATCTTAGGTTTCTCTTTTCACTATTCCTCTCCCTGTTTTTTCATCCATTTGCAAAAAGCTAGTTAGATATGTAGTAGGTAGGTTACTTACTGCTTTCCTCTGTCCTCTGAGTGTCAAATTTTCCAAGCCCTCATTCCTCACCATGTGTCTTAATAATCTCAACTGTCTCTTTCTGATTGTAAGTATCCCTTTTATTTCCATTTTACTTAAAACTTCCTTGTTACTCACACGTTCAGTCTGTGGTATTCTCAGCATTCTTTAGAAACATTTTTTAGATGATGACTGATATTGCATAAAAGTCCTGCACTCTTGGTCCTGTTTCTTAATCCTTTGCTTAGTATGTGGAAGGCAGCTTTCACTATTCCAATGTATCTTTGGATTTCAATGTCAATTTTTCTATTCTCTATTAAAACCCTTGCTAGACATTTAAATTTTCATACTTGCTTGATTTTAGTAGCGCCAATTTGTGTAGTTCTCCTCTTGTGTTGTTTCTGTTGCTGTCAACTATACATTCTATCTTTTTACAATTGATGTTTTGTACTTTCTTCTTAATTCCTTTTTAGGAAGTCAGGGATCAATTTTATTCTATATCAACATTATAAACAGGACCCCACCTCTAGAATGATTAAAAAACAAAACAATATTTTTTTGATTCTGACAAATATAGCTTGAAGAATGTCTAACAAATGCTAATTTACAGAAAAAGCTTTTTCTTATTTTTCATGTGTGAAACAGTCTATTTAAGTAGTGTCCAAAACAGTTTTCTGTGTGTATTTTCTGCATGGATTGATACAACTCAGTAGGTAAACATTTGGTGTTTCACACTCATCCTCTCTATGATTGGCTAAAAATCTTCCAATCAGCATCAAGCAATGTGTCATGTCAACATACCTTTTCAGCACTAACTTCTTTTCTTTCCTTGTTTCTTCCCAAAATTTCTTTTCAAACATTTCTTGGATGTAATTCCAGCTGCCCAGTTAGAAGTACTGGAGTCGCTTGAGTGTTGCAAAGATCACCTCCTGCGGCACCTGTACTTAGAACTGAACAGCAATTCTTGGAAAACAACTTCATAGAATTCACATGAAAGGAATGCAATTCTTTGCACCAATTTTTGAGTTAATATATTTTTCTTTGTTCGTTTTAAATAGAAGTATTGGGTTGGAGCAAAAGTCTGTAGAGTTTTTCAGATGATTTTCAAAGACAGTATTTAGATGTTTGTACACAGATTTATTCAACAACACATGTACTATTTTGTTCCATTGCTGTTAACTATCTTTGAGGCAGCTTCATGAGAGTATCCTCCCAGAATTTGACATCTTAACTGGGCAGTGAACTGGTGTATGTTGTTTTTACAGACTTCCAAATAATTTAAGTTCTTCCCATTAAGAGAATTTTGTAGGAATCAAAATAAATGGTAATTTGATGATGTAAGGTCAGGTGAGTACATCAGGTGTAGTAGGACATCCTAACCAAGCTGTAGTAGATCTGCAAGGAAATGGGTGGTCTGGCGTTGTTCTGATGGAAGATGACACCATGCTGATTGGCCAGTTGTGGACACTTTTCATTGATTCCTGTCTTTGATTGGCCCAATTTGGAACACTACTGAATTCAACATCTGATTTTGCAGAAAGAGCTTATAATACACAGTACACTTAAAATCTTGCCAGATATAAAGCATTACCTTTTTCAGATGCAGACCATTTTCCTCAAGACCTATTTCACTCAACATTACTGTAAGCCACCAACTTTTCATTTCCTGCAATCATTTTTTTTTTTCAAAATGGGCTGTTTTGCTGCAAAATCACAGATAATAATGTGGTTCATTAAATTTTTTCCATTAAACTGCTAGGCACCCAAAAAAGTAATTTGTGTGCCCAGTTTTCTAATACCGCTCATAAGATGTATGGAATATATAATGTGATGTTCCATATGAATAAAATTTTGAACAAGATCACACAATGACTGTAATATCATCAGTTACACACATCTATACAGAACATTTAATGTGAATCCGATTAGATTGAATCATAGTTTCCATTTTTATTTATAAAATTTGTTCTTCAGAAAATAAAGCACAATTACATTTTATTCAACTATATATTCACCATTATTTGCAATGATGTGTTGACACTTAACAGGTATTTTTTTGATAGCTTTTGAGTAAAATTCTGCTAAATGCAGAAAAGTTTCCAATGAACTATTGAATCTGGTTTTCATTAGAGAAAATTTTTCCTGTCAAATCATTTTGATGTGATTGAAAAAGGTAATGTGGCAGGTGGAGTGTGACAGATCAGCAAAATCTTTTCTTGTATTATGTAATCATGGGTTGTTATTAGCAGGTAACAACATTTTTCCTTTAATCCATTGTGTATGCTGCCATTGCCATAAGGTATGTTTGTGTACTCTGAATTTATACTTTTAGTAGTGAGAATCATATATTCACCATATCAATTGGTTCCCTGAAACAGAAATTATGTATGACAATATATATCTTTCTGTCCCTCCTGACATATATAAAAAAGGAAATGTTTTATGCACTCAGAACATAAAACATGTAAAAAAATAAATAAATGAAAGTGCTCAATGACTAAATAAGGCAGAGCAATTTTAGATCGTATAAAAAAAATAAAATGTCTAACTAATGTATGTGTGTATAATTAATAAACAATAAAATTCAAAATTACCTCTTATGGGGAATAGCCTATTTTAGCTGACAATGATAGCGGTCATCTGTCTTATCAACCTTGGTGTGGACTGACAGTTTGTCGTATGAGGTAATTTTGAATTTTATTGTTTATTATATTGCTCTGTATTAAATACATTGAGCTCTTGTTGTGGATCAATTTTAATATATTATTTTACGAGTGTCCACTTGGATTATATACCAATGGATTTGTTACCTTTATTTTATATATATATATTAAAATTGTTATTTAAAAATATGTATTTATTGCAACACAGAAATTACCATGTTTCGAAACTAAATCTTAAAAATTAAAATTTAAAGTTCTGTTTCATTTTCAAGTGATGCTGAGCAACTTTCAAAAGCCAAATTTATTATATATTTTAAATTGGTGGTGGAATGAGGATTGAAATTTTTTTTATTAAAGGGCTATTGTTTTTTTTTCTTTGAGGAATCAAGATACAAGTTATTTTAAGTGGCAAAGTAAAAATCTGTTAAGGTTAGGTTAGGTGTGGCTTTGAAATTTTTGTCGATATTGACTTTTATGCGAATGTGTTATCACAGTCTGTTTTTTTTTTTTTGGTTTACACTACAATACAATTAACATTTTTATTTATTTTGTAAAATACATTGAGATTTTCTTAAAGGGGCCTTCAAATATGATTAAGTCATATTATTTTGAATCCTCATTACCCCACCAACTTAAACTATATAATACTCTATACAAATATATATATATATATGTCTGTGTATGAATGTGTGTATGTGTATGAATGTGTGTGTGTGTATATATATATATATATATATGAATATATATATATATATATATATCGCCTCACTGATTCTTACTTTCCAGCCTGTTGGAAGTCCTCATCTGTTGTCCCTGTTTTTAAGAACTATGGAGATTTTCTGACCCATCTAACTACCATCCTATCAATCTCCTACCACTCTTTGACAATGTCTTCAAGGCTTTGATCGATGACAAAGTGGTTAAGCACTTTACATCTCATGATCTATTCTCTGACAAACAATATGCTCATGGCCATATCTGAATTTGTATACCAAGCTCTTGATAATAATGGCAAAGCTTGAGCCATGGCTCTAGATATCCCTAAGGTGTTTGATAGGGTTTGGCTTGCTGGCCTTCTTCGTAAGATTCAGGGATACTGTATTACCGGACAATTATTTGATTTAATACAATCATTCCTGTCAAATGAAATGAAGGTCGTCCTAAATGGGTTCTCCTCCAATTCCTTTCATACAAACGCTGGTGTTCCCCAAGGTTCTATCCTGGGTCCTACACTGTTTTTGATCTTCATCAACGATCTTCCTGATGTGATCAGTTCCCAAGTAGGCATCTATACAGATGACACTACTATTTACTCCTGTCTCAATAGTAAATTTGGCATTGCTGACAAAGCTAACCTGTCTGCTGGTCTCAAAAAGGACTTCCAGTCTGTGGTTGTCTGGGGCAAGAAATCATTTGTAAACTTTAATGCCTCCAAAACGAAACTGCTCTCATTTACCCTCCATAGAAACCTTCCCTGCCTACTATCAGCATGGCTGATGCCTAACTGAGATGGAACAACTATATTGAATCAATAGCTTCATCTACCACAAGGAAAGTTGGTTCTCTGTGTCTGTGTCCATCCTTTGAATCTACCATTCGTCATTGCATTGAATACTGTTGCCATATATAGTCAGGTGCCCCTGCTGTTCATCCTGAGGTCCTAGACAAAATCCAGAGACAGATATGCAATGTGATAGGTCCTGATCTTGCATTTTGCCTACAGTCACTTTCTCACAGTTGTGATGTGGCTTCCCTCTGTCTTTTCTACAAATATTTTCATGGCAACTGCTCTGACAAGCTACTATTGCTAAATGCCTCTTTTACTCCAACAGCTTCTCTTGCACTTCCCGACAGTGGAACTCCCTTCCTCTTACTTGCTTTCCTGATATATATATAATCTTCAAATATAATGTCAATCGACATCTCCTGATGCCTTCATCCTGACCCCTGTCCTTCTCTATATCCTTTCCACAAGCACCCCTCTTTACTCTTGCTCTCACTCTCTGTAACCCCTTGCATGTTAGTGGCACTCCCACCTTGCTTGGGGTGAAATGCTTAAAAACAAGAAAAAAATACATGTGTATATATAGGTGTGTGTATATATATATGAATATAGATGTGTATATAGAGAAGTGTATGTATGTATATATATATATATATATATATATATATATAAATATGTTACATATTGAAAACTGAATGATCTCAGCTTTTTCTCTTGTTCTGCGATTGCCAATCTTTTCGGTTCTGTAATGAAAGTCTTCAAAAAGAAAATTTTAACTTATCTATTTTTATTAATCATATCCACATCTACATTATCTAACTATCCCGTGGGGTCGCCTCTCCCCCATCACTGGGGAGCTGTTTGGGACACAAAAAAGAACACATCTACATCACTTGATGGGTAAGAAACAACTGAGAGAAGTGCCTTTTTTTGTCATTTCGATGCTAGCTCAGCCAATCAGCATCGAGTTCCTTATTACCCTGAAGTTCAACCTCTGGAAGTCAGAGCTGAGATACACTTCCCCCTAAATATAATAATCTGTTAAACAATTATTTAACAAATATATAGAGGTGTGTGTGTGTATATATATATATATATATATATATATATATATATATATATAATATATAAACATTTTATGTTTAACGTTCTTTTTTTATAGATACAAGTATTTAAGTAAATGCTCTGTTTATAATAAAAAATAGAAAATATTCGTCCTTTGACAGGATTCAAACCTGCATCCTATACGGAACCGTCATTTACGCTGACGTGCCTTACCGACCGGCCACAAAGGAGCGTTTGGTAGACAAGGTCGAATTTACTGCTTATAAACTTCAATCTTCCATGAATCTCGTGCATTCATAACTGCTCTGGCGTATCAAATGTAAACAAATGACGTCATATATTAAGAAATGGACAAAGATTGAAGTTTATAAGTAGTAAATTCGATTTATGTCTGTCATACTGAAAAACGGAAAGAAAATGTTTAAAATAAAATATAACTTGGAACAAGACGAAATAAGTTAAAGAATGGAACGATAGACAAACCGACAGAGTGAATTGCTTTTAATTTTGACAGTCTATTTTTAAGCAGAGACTGCTTAAAAAAAGTGACTTTGTTTTGGGGAAAGATATTAATACAGAGGCCATCTGGAAAAGGCCGGGCTGACAATTGATTGGTGACGCTGCCTTAAAGTGGAAATTACAAAAACATCTAGGAACCTGCCGGAAAAGGAAGCCGATTGGAAAGATAATATTTGGTAATTTGTAAGAACAAGGCAGGATTGAAAAAAAAAAACTCATTTATTTATTCCACGTATCAAAAGGTGGAATTTGTAAACAAGTCGAGAAATAGAATTTCTTTATGACCAGAAGCTAACCCACGCCACGCAGTTTGAAAACCAGATTTGTCAAAATGACAACCGAGGTGACAGGCGTAGGTTAGATACCAAGAAGGACGGAGGACTTGCCTACGTCCATTGGGAAGTAATGGTACACGGCACAAATAAGAGAAAGAAGGAGTTATCGGTGCGAGTCAGTACCTGTGACTGCTTCCCATAGGAAATGGGATCTCCCAAATTTGGAGAGATAATTAACTTTACAAATAGGGGAAAACACTGGATGCCCTTACTACGTCGACCTCATGCCAGTTTTAAGTAAAAATCAATATAAGCGGAACACTGAAGCAACTAGCCCCAATTCCAGAGTCGCCAGCGAGAAACGCAGACGAAACCAGACACCAGTAGGAGCTACTGAATCCCACGTGACTTTCTACCAAAGAGAATTCCCGACTTAAGCCTTTTTCCAAACATAGCTAAACTGAGCAAAGTGTAACGATAGAATTTAAAGTGGGAAGGGTTAATATTTCTGTACAAAGAATGATATAAACCACATAGAATATAAACCCTGAAGAAATTCCTGTATTTTCTTTATTTCCTTTGCAAAGAACATTTTTTTCCCTTTGTGACATAGCTTCGCCGTGATCGAACTAGCGCTACAATTGCTGATGACAACTCGATCTTTTGCCGACTCCGTGATCAAACAACACAACGTGGGGCACAGATCAGAACGATCAACTTTAACGGGTAGCGGCAGTATTAACCAGCGTGAGAAACGATCCAGAATCGACCGACGAGAAGGGCCATAATTGGTTGTTGTGGACCAGGATTGACCCAGCGTGTCATACTAACAGTATATTCTAAGCTCCCCAAACAGGGCAACCCAGATTTGGATAACCATCAGTCACCGATTAAGATATTTCAAAATGCAAGTTGGAGTTAAACCCGTCCACCAACTATTAAAAACTTTTAGATGAGGGAGAATCATCGAAACATACGATATGTAAATCAAAATTACATTTCCATGTATATGCAGTGTGCAATTAATTCCAGAAAATACTAGAGGTTTGGATCGAATTTAATATTAATAATTAATATTTGTTCTAAGAGGAGTTGATCTGTGGCGATCTCAATACGTATTGGGTTTGCCGTAAGAGGGCCTAATCGTACAAATCGTACTGAAAGCACGGGTTTTCACTCGGTCACAGAAGATAAGCATCATCGAGCCCGCTCAGTACTTAGGTAGAGGACTGCTTGGGAAGACCGCATAGTGCAAGTAACCAACAACAATGCTAAAATATATCGGCTTTAAATAACCCACAAAGGGTTTATGAGCATTAAAAAACACACATCAAACAAGGCAATAGTCTAAGAAGAGGTATCTAAGTACAGTTTCCGAAGTCGACTTCATAGACACAAAGAAGATGCAGAATCGGGATTCAAAAGATGTCAATGGTAGCGCTGACATGTAAATCGTGTTTTGACTCAGCTGACCTTAAGATGCCCACAAAGTTACATAGGCGTCCCACACGATAAATAGATGGAATTTTACGTGAAATATTTACTGTCGTCTTTTTTATTGCTCTTTAAAAGCGATGTTACATGTATACAAATAGATGAAAATTTATGTATGAAATATTTAGTCTTGTCTTTCTCTTAGTTACTTAACATTACATGCAGTGGCGATTCTACGTGGGTGGTGCAGAAGGGGCCAATGCCCTCCCCCCACCCGAATTTTGGATGGCCCCTTGGTTGCCTCCCCCACTTTTTTTTTAAAGTTTTGTAGACGAAAAAAATCAGAACAGGCGAATTACACTTTTCTGCTAATATTGACGTTAGTATTATTAACCCTTTGATTTTGTTTTGAAGTTAACCTCTCTTGTGGTCCACCAGCTTGAGAGTGGAAAAGAGGGCAAGAATAGATTAGAACTCCACTACTATGAATGAAAAGCTATTCCGTTTAATTTAGTGAAGTAACATGCTTAAAACTCATTTCGAAGTTGTGTATACGATAGAGCTGTAGTATAAAAATAAAGACGCTGCTTGAATCCCCCACCTCATCCGCGGAAAAATCTCGCCCACCCCAAGTGCCCCCCCTTTAGAGGTCCAGAATCGCCACTGGTTACATGTATATAAATAGTTGAAAATTTCACGTATAAAAGATTTTTTCTCATCATTTTATTAACGATAATGTGAGATGAAAATTTATGAAATATTCACTTGTCCTTTTAGTCATCTTTTGAATGATAACGTTACATGTATATGAAGTGATTTACTTGTACGTTCCAGAAAATATGATAAACGTTTTGTTGTTTATTCAAAAGCGTCAATTGAGACAATCTAAGGAAGCAAAGTACTAAGAAACAGAAAATTATCGTTAGAAACAAAGGTAAGATTGCTGAACTGTTATAAATCCTCCGATATGTCATTGAATGCTGGTGGACGATCTCCTTACAGATGATGAGAAAACTGATGGTAACAGAAATTTGTTTCTCCGGAAGGATGTTTGAGAATTCCATGGATGGAACGCGCAAGCAACGAAGAAGTTCCAAGAAAAATGGAAATAAAACCGATATACTCAGAATAAGAAAAAAAGCAACTGAAATTTCTTCGATACATATTAAAGTGTCAGAGAATTTACTCACGGGACATATCGAAGGCAAAATGGACTGGAGAAGGCAGTAGGGCACCTACCTAACGAGGTTGGGTAAATAGATGACGGAACGAAGGGTGAGAAATATGGCAATGTGTTAAACGTTGCTGAGAGCTATAAAGAATTGGAAGTTGTAGACTGGCATGATCGCTTACTTCCTGAACGACTACGATACGTAGAAAAAGAAGAAACTTCACCTGGTGACATTAACTTTTTGGTATATTGCCTTTATTAAATAACAGGGGCAGATTGGTTTGTCTATCGTTCGGTTCAGACACCTCCTCGGTCTTTTGAACAGGAGTAGAGGTTTATCCCCTGTTTCCTGTTTAGGATTCAATTTCCGGTTCCTGCTAAAGTCTTTTCAGTTTCTTTCACTCTCCCTGTCTTATTGTCATTATCGCTTTGCTTGGAGGTGAAATTATATATTAAAAAAAAGAAAGAAATTCTTGTTGGGGTGCTGAGTCCCTGAAGAGAAAAATAAGGATCAGTTGGGAGGAAGAACTTTCCGTCAATAAATAGTGATTTGCAGGTAAAGTTTTATTTTGCTACCTGCGGCACCACTACTTAAAACGGCCAGTTCTTGCCAATGAAATCTCTTCCGGACATTACTAGTTTTACCATCACTAGTGTTTACCTGGTAAAGCTGGTCATTGTAGTCATCGATAGTCAATCAAAATCGAGTTAAAAAAAAAAAAGAAAAAAAATTAATCTTGTCCCTTCAGGACATAGGCAATCATGGATCTCCACACTTTCCGTTTCTTTATTATTTGTACATTGCCATGAGTTCTTGGGGAATATATTGATATGGTTTTCTTCGGTGTCTTCTCTCCAGTTTGGAATTCAGAGTTTTCCTTCTCGGCTATTAGGTTGTATGGAAACACTCAAAATAGGATCACACGTTTTTTATGCCTTTACGATAAAATTCGAAAGCTTTGAACGCCAAAAAATCTTCTTTTTTGCATCTTTTTCGCTTTTATTCTGCATCTTTTTTGCATCTTCTTTGCAACGGAATGTCTTCTTTTTTTAATCAAATTTACAAGACAGTAAAGCTACTAACACACAAGGGTTCACTGGGTGTGAAAGACTTAGAAAACCGAAACATTATGAATTATTATATCCGAAAGTTCCGATTTTTAACATCTTTTTTCATCATGCTTCTAAGAAAAAAGAGAAACATTATTAAGGAGCGAGAACAATAGAAGAGTAATCAGGAAGACAGTAGATAACGACTGACATTACATTTACATTTTTGAAGATCAAAGTTGGCCGGAAAGTTTGGAACTGGAAGTTTGGAACTGGAAGAGATTTCTACAAGCGAGAAGTACAAGAAAAGAAACTGTTAGCATAGAACTTACGGTTAAATCTAGACAATTTAATTGTAAATTGATGATATCTTGATGCCAATCTTGTACTGCGCCTAAATTCATAAAGTCTAGGCACCATAGCGAAGAAATCATCCGAACAATTACCATGAAATTATTTATAGAAAAGACAGAGGGAAGCAACTTTACAGTGGTTGGGGAAAAATGCAACCGAGACACCAAGTCCGGACCAATAATTGTGCTGATTCTTCTTTGGATTTTATCGAGAATCATTAAATATATAGCAGGAACACCGGACGATATGCGGCAGCAATATTCTAAGCATGGGTAAAAGATAGACTCTGTAGAGAAAAATTGTCTAGCACAACACAATGAACCAACTTTCTTAGCAGCTGACATAGCAATGAATTAAATGTAGTCTTTCCACTTCATGTCAGCTGATAATACTAACCCGAGAAGGCACAACGAGTCACTCTTCTGGAGGTTAGCATCAGCCATGCTGATGGAAAGCAGAAAGAGATCTCTCAGATGATTAATAGGAAGCAGTTTTGTTTTAGAAAACTAAAATTCTTTAAAAAATTGCCAAGATGCTTGAAAAAGTAGTAGTCAATGGGCAAGAGATCAGGTTAATATGGTAGGTGTGGCAAAAATCTCATATCCCAAGTCTGTGAGTTTCTGCAGTAGTATCCTGGCATCATGTAGCCGAGCTTTATCATGCAGTAGAATTGGACCTTGTCGATTAATCAGTGCCGGTCGCATTTTGCTTAACTGAATGTCCATTTCACCTAGTTGCTGGCAGTAAATTTCAGCAGTGATGTGCTAAGTAGATTCTAAAAAGTTCTAATGGATAACGCCAATGGCGGATCACCAAGAAGTCACCACAATCTACTATTGGTGCAATTACGGTTTTGGAAAGTGTGTCGGCCCTTCGTCATGATCATTCCATTGAGCCGATTGTTTACGCTTGCCATAAAGGATCCATTTCTCATCATGAGTCAATATTCGATCAAGAAATGGATCATTCGAATTTCGCAGTTACAGCATCGAACACACTTCAAAAGGTCAAACTCTTTGCCTTTCACTGAGTTCACATGGAACCCATATATTTATCTTCACCTTGCCAATTCTCTTGATATATATATCAAGTAATTCATCAAGTCTAAAAGTATCCTTAACAGAATGCACTGGACGGCCGTTTCGTCCTATTTTGGGACTCATCACCAGTGCGCATCCACTACCGAAATTCGAATGGTCCGATATTGTTGAAATGCTGACACTCATTATCTGAGACTTTCTACTGACGCTTTGACCTAGGTTTTGTTTGACTAATGTTTCCAGATGTTGATTGCCATTTGCAGATTGACATTCTCCACTACCTTGATCTTTAAGACTCGTATCCCCACTGCGGAACTTCAGACACCAGCGCCATACTGTCTGATCATAAG
Organism: Acanthosepion pharaonis; assembly: GCA_903632075.3. Classification (NCBI taxonomy): domain Eukaryota; kingdom Metazoa; phylum Mollusca; class Cephalopoda; order Sepiida; family Sepiidae; genus Acanthosepion; species Acanthosepion pharaonis. The sequence continues at coordinate 429,130 of CAHIKZ030000422.1, read as the reverse complement.
TGGATCCTTCACTTCTCATCTTCTGTTAATTTTGGTAGCAGTTTGAGAAGCATTATGACCGAGTTTGAGCTCATGCAAAAAGGTACATGCATATCTTCTTTTGTCATGTCAAGATGAGGGTTATATAATGTTTTAAGTTAAATTCTGAAAGAGATTGATATAAAATTAACAAAGAGGACACTTTTATCATTAGGAATGAGTAACTTATTTTTGTGCAACTATTATAATATCTTAGAACACAATTAAAAGGTTTGTTCTAAAACCGGACATTGTTTTTCTATTTTCTCGTGTATGCAAAAAGTGCGTCACGTATTTGAGAACAACGTTCTAAAAGGGAATATTATAAAATTAACAAAGAGGACACTTTTATCATTAGAAATGAGTAATATATTTTTGTGCAACGATTAGAATAATATATTAGAATACAATTAAAATGTTTATTCTAAAATCGGATATTATTTTCCCAACAACCTAAATAGTTAAATTCTGAATGAGATTGATATAAATTTAACAAAGACGACACTTAAATAATTAGGAATGAATAATATATTTTGTACAACTATTATAATAACATATTAAAACACAAAAGGTTTATTCTAAATCGGAGATTATTTTCCGAATAACCGGATATCTAGTTGGGGTGGGCGCGAATAAAAGATCGATTCAGCTCCAAAACTCATGGATGACCAGAGCCTGGCAGCTGATCTCTCTGCTGATCTAGCTCTAACATCACAATGCAGAGGAAAAGACTGCTTTGTGATTTTCAATAACTTTTTTCATGATCTCCGAGATGACTAGGAATTCTCACTAGTCACTGTGAACGATTGCACTCTCAAATTTGTCCCTTACTATGGACGTCTATTCGGACTCATGTTCATTCCAAACTTCAAGTGGAGCTCATATATACGATCCATCGCCTCGACAGAGCTCAAAAGCATTTATGCGGCCTTGTTGGTGATGAATTATTTTCCACCATACAACCACTTTCCCCACAGACTCAACGTCACAAGACTATTGCCACTTCCATTAAAAATCTGACTAAAAAAAAAACAAGATTTTTAACGAAAATTTCGGACGTACGAGGAACGATTAAAAAATGTAAAAAAAAATACCCCCAAAATAGTTTGATCTTTCCTCTTAATAATAACATGAACATTTAGACGATAAAATTTTGTTTTCGTCAAGTTTGGCGTCTTTTTCATCATGCTATGCTCTTTTTTAGCGATCTCATAGAGGTACCTATATATATATATATATATAAAATGGAGGTAAGGAATATTTCCCCATTTGTGTTTCTTCCATTACGGGCATCATTATATCGATGATATAGTAACACATTATTTTACGGGCGGAACGGAATAGCTGAAAGAAAATGAATCAGAAACATTCTTTGTTCTCAAAGAGAGAAAGAGTTTTATGTCGCAAAGTTATACACAAAATTATATATACATATTTAGACGTGTCCCATGCAGAGAAACTATAACATGTATACAACGACAATTAGCGTAAAAAGGTACCGAAAAAAGAGTCTTACTTTTAATAATTACCAACGCGAACTGGAGTTGCTGGAGATTCTTCTGTGTTTCTGGAGAAGCCGTATTTAGAATTCCAGATTCGAGCGGGCCGGATTTGCATGCTATGTCACTATCGAAGACATTCTTCTCTAACTGGAAACGGCGAGCCTTGGGTTTCTTTTCAACATGAGGACTGCGAGCCGGAGATAGTTTCTGTATCTGGTGAAGATATATTTCCAAAGGGAAAACGGCATCATGGGCTTCTGAGCTGGCTGGGGGGTAGATTTAGCCTCAGCTCAGGCTAAAAAAAGCAACTGCGCAGTTTGACTCCTAGACGCTGACGGACTGACTAACCACTTTCATCACTCTATAAAGTGACGTCACGCAGCGACCATCACGTTTCCCACGTGAGTTCATCTCGATCAACGGGAGATAATCATGGAATTACTGAGTTTCCAAAGAGTTCCCAAGTACATTTGGAGTTTTTCGAAAACTTGGTGATTCAATTAGAATGATTCCTGGTACATTGGCGCCATTTTTTCTGGGTTAAATAAATTCAGTGATTCAATTAGAATTATCCTTGATTCCTTGGCGCCAATTTTGGGGGTTAAGGTGGAGTAATAGATAGCAGCTCGGATTGAGGAATCGAAGAGCCGAGTTCGAATTCCATTTGAATCCATTACATTCACTTACGTGCTAATACCCTTGGGAAAGATATGAATCCTCTTCTTCACCCCGCCCCCAGCATTTCGTAAATAGCAGGACAGGCATGGCAGCTGGTCTACCGCAGAAAGAAATGGCAACCTAATGCGGGGAAAAAATCTGCTTCGTCAGTCATGTATCTTTCGATACATGATCGCCTAAGCGTATATCACATATGGCACATAACTGACTGAAGTCAATTAGAATGATCCCTGATACACTAACGTAAATTTGCTTAGGCCAAATAAATTAGATACTTTTGAAGCTGCTTTCAGAATTCAAACAGTGAGAGAAAATGAGACAATATTTGCCCGTACTGCCTAGAGGTGGTTTAATTATTAACTGGAAAGAGCGATAAGGGGACAAGTCATCAATCTTAAGATTGATGACTTGTCCCTTTATCGCTCAAGTCATCAATCTTAAGATTGATGACTTGTCCCTTTATCGCTCTTTATCGTCTTTATCACCGAGCCGCTATCCATTACTCCACCATAACCCCCAAAATTGGCGTCAAGGAATTAAAGATAATTCTAATTGAATCACTGAATTTATTTAGCCCAGAAAAATTGGCACCGATGTATCAGGAATCATTCTAATTGAATCACCAAGTTTATTTCACCAAAAGCATATTGTAGCCACTATATTCGGAATCATTCGAACTGAATCACCCAGTTTCGAAAAACGCCAATTGCATTTGGGAAGTCTTTAGAATTTCACGATTATCTCCCGTTGATCGAGATGAAAGAGCAATAAAGAGACAAGTCATCAATCTTAAGATTGATGACTTGTCCCTTTTATTGCTCTTTCCAGTATTGATGGGGATTCCTTCCTAACCTTTTATTTAGTGTATTGTCAAATATGATAATTGGAAAAATATATTCAAATAGTTATTTTTTTTTTTGTTTTTTTTTTTTTAAATAATAAAATTAATGACATCTAGCCTAGATTGAAAGGTCCTACTAATGAAAGATTTTGCTTCCGACAGGAATTGAACTTCATTTTTCATCAGGGGAAACCGTTCCTTTACTAATTCGTCTACAAAGGCCGCATTGATAGAGCAAATTTTGAAATAAGTGTTTGAATTAATTTATAGGAAATTGTTGTATCATCGAGGTGAATGATACACAGAGAAGAATGAGTGCTTAATATATTTATTCAGCACAAGTATCCGGTGCTAACGGATACATACAAAAAACACAGAACAATACGTTACAAAACAATTAACAAGACAACTTACAAGGAATAGAAGAGGGTCACGTGCTGTATAGCCAAACGAAGTAAGATCAGTCCAAATATCAATCAGCTTAGTATCAACTTATTAATCAACTGTTGAAGTCCTTAATAATATACTAAGACTATGAGCTAGGCCATCTGGTAGAGCGCTGAAGGAGTGCTAGCTACTCTACAACAGAAATAAACCCTAATTCCAACACAATTACATACCCACATGCATACCCTATTATAACACGCCCAAACCTTCTACAGAGTAACAGACAATACTTACAAACATGCCAAAAAGATTCCACAACATGCACAGTTAACTCAAAGTGTTTATTGGTTAGTAATTAACATCACCATGTGAAATATTTGACCAGTCAGAGAAAACTAAAACCCTATTTTTCTCGAACCTGCTTTCGGGAAAAATTCTTATAAAAACCCAGAGATTTTGACTTTCAGGAGCAGAGACGCGACTGCCTCCATGTCGTTCAGACACAAGAGAAGACGTGGTTACATAGTTATTTCCTTCCCCATTAATGCTTGCTGAAAGAAACATGTGTCGGCGACTTCAAACCAATCATCTCCAACAATATCATCTCGGACGGTCAGTGAATCTTCGCTGACGACCAGAATTTTCTAAATCACACCTTTTCCTGTGGATCAACTACCCAAAGATTTTAACTCAACTATAGTCTATTTTTAGATGTTTTTGACACTTTCGAATTCAGGTACATTTGTTTGTTTTTTTTTAAGCATTACGCCCCGAGCAAGGCGGGAAGCCACTAGGATGCAGGGGGTTGCAGAAGATTTGGAGCGAGAGCAGATAAGAGTGATAGAAGAAAGGGTGAGGAGAAGGATAGTGGATAGATCAAGGTAACTGGAGATGTCGACTGACATTACATTTGAATAGTTGGAGATTATAGCTCTCAGGGAAACAGTAATCGGGAAGGGTGTTCCACAGGCGAGAGGTGCGAGATATGAAGCTATTGGAGTAGAAGAGACGGCTACATTTAAAAGTTTCTACAGTGAAAGGGTGAGAGCGGGATGCCAGCCTCGTAGGGCGCTTGAATTCATGAAGTCTGGGAACCAGTGAAAGCAGCTCATCGGAGCAATTACCATGAAAGTATTTGTAAAAAAGACAGAGAGGTGACTGTAGACGAGATGCCAGATCAGGGCCAATTATAAACACAAATTATTTATTTAATAGGTATACCCATGTTATCTTTAGTTTTATCTTATTATTTTGTGAAATTTGGACGTTCAGAATTTTTAAGTAAAAAAAAAAAACGCTGGGCGACTGAAAATCCACCAAAATAAAAATAAAAAAGTTTTACATTAGCTGTTAATCCGCTTTCCAATTGGGTTTGTTCTAACCTACAAAATCCTATTTCCATTCATTATCGCTATGTATCAATTGAAACACCTCTTAGGCAATTACCGACGCTGATTGTATTAAGTTGATTGGTCAAGTGCTGAGCACATTTCAAACCCATCTCCTTCTTCTATGTGCTGTGTCCCTTCAGGACGTTAGCGATCAATTGCTCTCCCCTATTTCCTGTCCTTTGTAGATCTCAATAAATTTTGTTTTTTCCGCATCTCTCCCAAGCCCTGCTCTGCCATCCATTCACTGAAGCTCGCCAGATAGGTTATGTGTTGTTTACCTCTATCTCTTGACTTCGATCTGTCCTGTAAATATAAAATTTTCCAAGCCTTCTTTCCTCATTATGTGCCCTAGAATTTTCAACTGATTCTTCCTGATGTTGAATGCAAGTATCCATTGTCTCTAGAACTTCTTCATTGCTCGCATGTTCGATCCATGGTATTCTGATCATTGTTCTATAAAAACCTATATCATTGTTATAAATGGGAATTTTTGTTCGAATTCCGCGTTCCATAACAGTCAACGCTCGCCACTCTTATTCAAATTTATGTCGTTTGAGCGCTTCTTCCATTGAGACAAGAGTATAAAACTTTTCTAGACCACCCGACTCAAAGATTTAACTCACGACTACCATGAAACAAAATATGACGTAAGCAAAGCTTCATACCTGTCTATTCTTTCTTTTTCTTTCATATTTTTTTTTCTTTCTTTTTCTTTCCTCCCATGCGTTTTTTCTTTCTTTTTTTTCTTCCTTCTTTCGATGTTTGTCTCTTTTTTTTTTCTTTATTTTCATGTTTACCTCTTTCTTTTTTATTCTTGACTCTTCTTTCTTTTTGATTCTTTTTTGCATCTTTATCACTTTTTGCTCTTTTCATACTTGTCTCTCCTTTATTTTTTTTTCATGCTTTTCTTTTTTTATACGTGTCTCTTTTTTTTTTCAAGTTTGTTTCTCTTTTCTTTTTCTTCCTATTTTCATGCATTTCTTTCTTTTTCTTTTTTATTCTTTCTTTTTCATGTCTGTCTTTTCTTTGTTTTTCTTTCATTTCATGCTCTTCTCTTCTTCCATTCATTTCATGCTCATCTCTTTTTTCTTTTGTCTCTTTCTTTTTTTCAAGTTTGTTTCTCTTTAATTTTTCTTCTTTTTTTCATGCATTTCTTTCTTTTCCTTTTTTATTCATGCTTTTCTTTATTTCTTTTCATTTTATGCTTTCCTCTCCTTCCATTTTTCATGCCTGTCTTTTCTTTATTTTATTTATTCCTGTTTTTTCTTTCTTTTTTTCATGCCTTTTTTTTCTTTCTTTTTTCTTCTGCTTTTTTCTTTTTTTTTTCATGCCTTTTTTTCTTTTTTTTTTTTTTTTTGCCTGCGTTTTTTTTTTTTTCTTTTTTTCATTTTCTTTTTTTTTTTTTTTTTTTTTTTTCCTTTTTTTTTCTTTCTTTTTTTTTTTTTTCATGCCTGCGTTTTTTTTTTCTTTCTTTTTTTTTTCATGCCTGTTTTTCTTTCTTTTTTTTTCATGCCTGTGTTTTTCTTTCTTTTTTTTTTTTTTTCATGCCTGCGTTTTTCTTTTCTTTTTTTTTTTTCTGCCTTTTTCTTTTTTTTTTTTTTCATTTTTTTTTTTTTTTTTTTTTTCATGCCTGCGTTTTTCTTTCTTTTTTTTTTTTCATGCCTGCGTTTTTCTTTTTTTTTTTTTTCATGCCTGTTTTTTTTTTTTTTTTTTTTTCATGTTCTTTTTTTTTTTTTCATGCCTTTTTTTTTTTTTTTTTTTTTTTTCATGCCTGCGTTTTTCTTTTTTTTTTTTTTTTTTCATGCCTGCGTTTTTTTTTTTTTTTTTTTTCATGCCTTTTTTTTTTTTTTTTTTTTTTTTCATGCCTGCGTTTTTTTTTTTTTTTTTTTTTTTTTTTTTTTTTTCTTTTTTTTTTTTTTTCATGCCTGCGTTTTTTTTTTTTTTTTCATTTGTTTTTTTTCTTTTTTTTTTTCATGTCTGTTTTTTTTTTCTTTTTTTTTCATGTCTGTTTTTTTCTTTCTTTTTTTTTCATGTCTGTTTTTTTTTCTTTCTTTTTTTTTCATGTCTGCGTTTTTCTTTTTTTTTTTCATGCCTGTTTTTTTTCTTTCTTTTTTTTCATGCCTGTTTTTTCTTTCTTTTTTTTTCATGCCTGTTTTTTTCTTTCTTTTTTTTCATGCCTGTTTTTTTCTTTCTTTTTTTTCATGCCTGTTTTTTTTTCTTTTTTTCATGCCTGTTTTTCTTTAATTTCACGATTTTTCTTCTTTCATTCTTTTCATGCTCATCTTTTTTTTTCTTTTTCATATTTGTCTCTTCTTTCCTTTTTCATTTTTGTTTTTCTTTTGTTTCGCTTTCTTTTTTATGTTTGTCATTTCTTTCTTTTTACTTTTTTCTGTTTCTCTTTCTTTCTTCTTCTTTCATTTCATTCTTCTCTCTTTTTTCATTTCGCTTTTCATTCTTGTCACTTCAATTATATTCTTTCTTTTCTTGCTTATCTTTCTCTTCGTTTCATACTTTTCCTTTTTTTCTGTCCGTTCTTTTCAAAGTCTGGTTCTATTGTCTTCGTCTTTCTTTTGCTAATTACTATATCGTTTTTGAACTACTGATATCTATAAGTTATTAATTTCCACACTCGGGTTGTTCAAGTTTTTATTGATTGTACTATATCTGTCGAGTTTCCTATTAGTAAGTCAAGTGTTAAAATGAATGTCATTTAGTATCTAGTTATAAAAATGGCTACTAAAATACACACCATGACAAATATATAAACTTAAAAATTACACACCCTGTCTGTGACACTCCGTATTTCAAATCAGATAACCAACCGCTAAGCCATCACTGGACAAAATTAAGAACTCCTACGGATAGTAGCGAAGGGAAGTGAAAAGAACGAACTAAACATCAATTGTAAAAAGACAAAATGGTTGCCAGAAAAAGAAACGGCCCAACATGCAAATTACAAATTGGAAATACCAAAAATGAAACAAAGTACAACAACTTAAATGAAACAAGTACAACAACTTAAATATCTGGGAAATGTTTTAACAGAGGACGGATACCGAAATCACAAGGCATATTGAGATAGCAAAAGTTGCCCTCTGAAAAGTATTAAGCAAAGTATTAAGATACAGGAGAATTTCGTTAGAAGCAAAGAAAAGAGTATTGAACTGTTATGTAATATCAATCATCCAATATGGCAGTAAATGCTGGAAATATCCTCACAGATGAAAAGATTTGAATCAAAAGAAATGTGGTTCTACAGAAAGTTGCCGAGAATATCATGGACTGAACATGTGAGCAATGACAAAGTTTTAGAAAAAAAATGGAAATAAAAAGGACACTTATACTTAACATAAGAACGAGAGAGATTAAATTTCTAGGTTACATAATGAGGAAAGAGGGATTGGAAAATTTGAAACTCATAGGACATATTGAGGGCAAGAAGAGTAGGGAAAATAGTGCATAATCTATCTAACGTGCTGGTGTAAATGGATGGCAGACGAGGTTTTAGGAGAGATAGCAAAAAGACAAAACTTGATAAGAGCTTCAAAGAACAGGGAATTGTGGAGAGCCATGACCGCTAAAGTACACAACACATGAAAGGAGAATGGTAAGATAATGAACAAGCTGAAACAATGAAAAAGAATAAGTAAATAAAATTTAACAAATTAAATAAGGAAATATAACGTACCCTTTAAAACTTGAAAAACTTGAAACACCGGTACTCGCAAGATCACTGAATTTAAGCAGCCTCGACCCTGGTCAGTGTCTATATGGGTGACTTTTTGGGAATACCAGTTGTTGTAAGCTTGGATGTGAGTGGAGTTTGATGCATAACGGCTCGGAATTGGAAATAGGAGAGCCGAGTTCCAATTCCAGTTGGGTTCTTTATATCCATGTACGCGCAAATACCATTCGGAAATGTATGAATCCACCTCTGCCCCCCATCTATGGGTTAATTAGTAAGACTTGTATCAGTAAATTATTATTATCTCCAAAAAATTATTACAATCTAAAAATATTCTCCGATTTTAAATAACATGCAAATGGTTGATAAGCTGTAAAACACAAATCAATGAATCAATTAAAAAAAACAAACAAACAAAAAAACTTATAAATATTAATTTCGTGAAATACATCAGTAATATTTTTAGCCGAGGTTCATTAGGGGTTCCGGGTCTTTCAACATCTTACCCACTTTCTGCGGTGACTCAGCCGATACTGATGGCGTATCGACTTGTGTGCCATCCGTCAGCTGCAACATTCCTCAATTATCAGTCCATTCATGATAGTCATGAAGGTATCTGGCTCATACCACAACAAAAAGCTTCTTGATGAGTGGAAACAAGTCATTGCAAATAATGACAAATATATAACTGAATAGAACGTAACTGTAATTTATTTGTCTATATCTCAGAAATGGGGTATTATGATTACTTGGATTATTTACATTATTCGGACTGTTATCCTCATCTTCATTGCCATATTCACAACGTTTCGGCTTTCTTCAGGTGATTGGAATTTCGAACCGAACCCTTTATTTCGTCCACCGGGATAGATTGTTCTGATGACCATGTTCACCATAGTCTATGAATATAGAATACAGCGCAGTACGTAATATGTTCAATGAAACAACGTTAAAGATTAACACTCACGAGTCAGACACTCTACTGAATCTGACTATATCGCCAATACCACCAGCAGCTGTTCCGTAATTCTTCAGTCTTCAATATCAAAGGCTGGCAGTGAATATTCGGGAAAAACATGGCCGCCTTTATACACGTCGCATTGAATATTTTGAGCCCTCTGATTAGTTAACCCTTCAATTGGTGAACTATAAAATGAGTCAGCTCATTTTGGCTGGCTCACTAATACACCAGGGTACCCCAAAACTCCAACATGTTCTAGTTCCATGTGCCATGCCTCTTCCGGATGTCTCAGTTATTTCTCTTTAACTCAACTTTCCAAGTTCTTGGTTCACCACTGCTGTGGCTTAGTATTGAACTCACAACTCTTTTGATCTAGATCTAACCAACGTATTTATCCACTGGGCTATGTTATCTGTGTATAAATTTTTGGGACTTATAAACCTGATGTCTCAGCATCCATTTTTTTACCAGTGCTCATATTGCATTTGTTTTCGTTTCGAAATTCCAATCACCTGAAGAAGGCCGGAGCGTACAACGACCGAACCGTTGTGAATATGGCAATGAAGATGTAGATAACAGTTTGAATAATGTAAATAATCCTGGTAATTTATTTTTTTAAAGAATAAATTTAATAAATACAGACGGAAATGATTTATGACTCAACCTAATATACACTGCGTGCCAAATTATTATCGAAATAACTTTTTTTCTAATATTTCAAAAACCGTCCAATCAATTCACACAAAATTTTCATACAATATTGGCAACAGGGACCTGTTCAATCACTGAAATTTACGTAATGATCTGCGCAATGTAAACAAACTGGTGCCATATTTGTTATCAGCACGGTGATTTGAGCGTGCCAAATTATTAGAAAAGTGTAAGAATTTAGTGAAAAGATGGGCCGTAAAAGCAGTTTAAGTGATGCTGAAAAGAAAACTATCACCTCAGAACTCTCAAAAGGTAAATCTACCCTAGAAATTTCTAAAATGATAGGGAGTTGTCATCAAACAGTGAAAAAGTTCACCGCCGACCCTACACAAGTACGCAAAAGGGCAGATAAAGGCAAGCCGAGGGTTATTTCACGTCGTCTCATGTCACGACTTAAACAAGAGGCCACGAAGAACCCTGGACTTACCAGTCAATAGCTTTTCAGTCGCATTGAGGATCCTACTGTATCTAAAAGTACTCGGTGTTGGTATCTGAGGGAAATAGCAACAACAGTCAAACCTGTATCGAAGCCTCCGTTGACGAGAAATCACATTCAAAATCGATTGAAATGGGCCGAGGACAATATGAAGATTGACTTCTCTAAAGTTTTGTTCACAGACGAAACTCGAGCAACACTTGGTGGGCCAGATAGATGGTGCAAAGGCTGGGTAATGAACGGACAGAATCGCCATCAGCGTTTGAGACGCCAACAAGGCGGTGGAGGCATAATGATCTGGGGTGGTATTATTGGAAAAACATTAGTGGGCCCATGGAGAGTACCAGATGGCGTCAAAATGACTACTGACTCACATAGCGTTTATGAAGGAGCATCTTGAACCGTGGATGAAAAGGCAAAGAGTTGCCTTCAGAAGGGCCATTGTTTTTATGCAAGATAATCCTCCCTTACATGCTGCTCACAAGACTACTGAATATTTGAAACAGTTAGGCTTCGATGGACCTTGAAAAATGAAGTGGCCAGCAAATTCTCCGGATTTGAACCCAATCGAAAACCTTTGGAACATCAGGAAGCGAAGACTGTACGCCAACGGACGACAATTTAGGAGCAACGCTGAGTTGTGGGAAGCAATTCTTGACATATCTCGCGGAATTACAGCAGATGACATCCTACAATTAACAAATTCTATGGATCGTCGACTTCTTCAAGTAATTTCAAAACAGGGAAAGCACATTCCCTATTAATTTGTTTAAAACTGTGCCTTTGTTTGTATCTGTTATTATTTGTTTGATTATCTTATTTATTAGCTTCTTTTGATCATAAAATTCATGTGCAACATTAATAAACGTTTTGTTTGCTCAATTCTGGGAATTTTACTAAACCTTTCTAATAATTTGGCACGCTCAAATCACCGTACTGATAACAAATATGGCGCCAGTTTGTTTACATTGCGCAGATCAGTAAGAAAATTTCAGTGACTGCGCAGGTAAGTATTGCCAACATTGGCACACAGTGTATAATCTACGTATTGAATTTACATTTTTAAAAAATGTTGTTATAGGGATACAAAGGGCGATTACCTCCCTTTGTGTGAGATGAATTCACTAGGGTCACATGATGGCCGATGAGTGACGGTCAGTTTGTTTGTTGATGAACCTCAGTTGCGATGTAGCCCGCTAGAAAAAACAGACGTCATTATAAGCCTGCAACTGTAGGGCGAACAGAAGAAACTATATTGTCCGACCGGCCTGGTCTTTTTAAATTCGGAAAATATTACATGTAAGACCCTTTCATAGTGTTCATTGTACATATGTGTTATAATTTCTCTATGTGGGAAAAATATGTCTATACTTGTCACTGTTGCAATTGGTAATCTCTTTCCGTTGCAACCGAAATAAATACCAAAATGACTTAGTTGGTGATAATTGGTCCTGAAATCCAGAAAGAAATGGAAGACAAAATCCAAAAACAGAAAAATAATAATAAAAAGATCCTTGCAGTATTCGTCCAGAGCTGAGAACTGCGCGGAAGTCACGTGACACCGTGACGTGTCGCAACCGGAGTGGCTGATGCGTGTCTTGGTGTTATGATCGGTCAACTGAGCACTTGGATCATGACAAATGCCCAAAATGGCGGTCACAACAAAAAGAGACGCTGCAAAATAGCGGCACGTGTTGTGGACACATTTTGGGTTGCCTCTTCTTTGTTCTTTGTCGAAGACGCAGCGTGAGATGTTCTGAAAAATAAAAATAAAAAAAAGAAGCAAGAAATAAATTATCATCAATAATATCATTTTTACTACAACACAACACTCAGCACTTCACTTTTAGGGGGATTTTTTAATCCCCTGTCCATCATAAAAAATTCATAGCTCTCCATCCATTTTGCTTATTATCTGTGAATTATTATAACTTCTTGAGAAAAATTGTAACTTGAAATAAATCTAAATTTAAATGTAATAAATAATTATTTTAGAGCCAATAAGAAAAGCTAATTTTGAACTAAAATTATTCTAAATCAGACTTCAAAGAATTCAATTGACAACAGCTCTAGTTTGAAAAGAAACGCCTTTCTTAGATTTATTGACCAATCAGAATATCTGGCCTGGTGCTTCTGCTATTCATCTCGAGGTTTTTAACAAAATCCAAGGAAGGATCTGTAATATAATCGACACCAAACATCTCGACTTCAGTCACTTTCTCACCGACTAAATCCAGTGACGAGGCCTCGCTTGAGGGAGTTGGGGAGTGTAGCGTCACCTCTTGTAATTCTTCCAAGGTCCACTCTGACTCGAAGTAGTAGTACCTGTTGTTAGGGTTTTCCTTGATAAGACAAACTATTTACACGCAATCCATTGGAAAATGCAATACAGTGGATTTTTTTACCACACTGTATTTATCAACACGGCTGAAGTTTACTAAAACTCTAAAGAAATGAATCCAGTAAAGAAGATGTATAAACATCAACAAGGCATGGCCCAAGTAATAATCACGGTTGAAGAAAAAAAAAAGCATCAACCCAAGTGGACTTCAAACTACCCATGTTTAATTATTTTGTCTTGAAGACAAACTACCCATGAACTTTAGATTACATGATGACAGGCTTCCAGGGAAAATTATATGGTTCAATTGAAGTAACCACAAAGGTATTTTTTAAATCTTGCACATTCTTATAAAACATAAATAAGGACCAACACTATTAAATTGTACAATGAATAAATCATAGAATGTTGTGTTGGTTGCGTTTGGTTTGGTTTGTTTTATGGCAAATCAACCTCAATGGCTTATTTAATGCCGAGGATTTATTTTTTATTGCTGGTAATATTTTTTTTCCAAAATTGCATTGATGCTAATATTTTTACTCTTCAAAAATCTATTGCTAATATTTTTTTTTCAAAAATTTATTGCTGCTAATGTTTTTGTTTTTTTTTTAAATGTATAGCTGGTAATTATTTTTTCAAAAATATATTACTGGTAATATTTTTTTCCAAAAATGTATTGCTGTTAATATTTTTTCTCTTCAAAAATCTATTGCTAATATTCTTTTCACAAATCTATTGCTGTTAATATTTTTTAAAAAAATGTATAGCTGCTAATATTTTTTTACAAAAATGTATTTCTTGTATTAAAACCTATTTTTACACTTTCATAATGTTTTGACCCCAGTTTAAGGGTTAACTATTTGTGCATAGTTGTGACCCTAACAGGTACTACCACCCTGGGTCAGGGTGGACCTAGGAACACCAGCAATTAAGAGGTGGTTCTACACTCTTCAAAACCTCTTGATCAGATGCCTTGGTGTTGGACGTAGTTTGTCGTCTTACCCAGGACGCGGATGCAGTTTATTGTCTTACCCAGGACACGGATGTAGTTTATTGTCTTACCCAGGACGCGGATGCAGTTTATCGTCTTACTCAGGACGCGGATGTTGTGCTATGAAAATAAATACAAATGACAAAAGAATGAATAATGTCATTTTTAACTGGTATATCTAATACTGTAATACTTTAATGAGGGTAGAAAATAAAATTTTATTAAACAATAAATGTGATAATGTACATAATCTCTAGGTAAGTGTTGTGGAGTGTTTTCGCAGTGGAGGCTTGTATTTGTACTAAGTCGGTCGTAAAATAGGTTCGACGTACAAAACGTTAGGAACTTGATATAATAGGTATTAGGTATGACGCAGAGTAATCTAGTTGTGGTCGCTAACACTTTCGTATTCGACTAACTGTCGTCCGACATCGACTCACTGACTGACTGACTGACGATATTCAGTCACCCCCCCCACGATACATGTGGCACAAGGCCTTTTTAACGTGGGATCTCCGAGCCCGTGGGCTCGGCCAAAAATATGCCCATTGAACCCGTATAAACGGGTTCAGGGTCGGTTTACCTCCCCGAAAGAGAATCCGCCCTTCGGCGTAGCCTCCTTCGAGTTCCTCCCCGCCTGAACGTAGAGATTTCAACCGATCAGCCAGTCGACTGACTGACCGACTCCCGTTTCTATTACTGCTCCTACTTATATTAGGTGGGAGAGTCTATTTAACTATATAATAGGTGTGTTTCACTCTAACAGTAAGAATTTATACCTTGAGAAGGTCCAGTAGAGTAATGCATAGCGGCTCGGACTGAGGAATTGGAGAGCCGAGTTCGAATTATGTGCTAATTCCCTTGGGAAAGGTATGAATCTTCTTCTACCCTACCCACCCCAGCTATGGTGGGGGGGGAGAGGAGAAGAAGAAGCCTTGGATGGCAACTGGTCTACTGCAGAAAGAAATAGCAATCTACAGCGGGGAAAAAAATATGCCTCTTCGTTCATCGAAAGATACATGATCGCTTAACTGTGTATTATGCATAGCACATAACTGACTGATCTAGCAACTAAAAGGGATATAATTCGAACTGAGTTAACAAATTTACAAGTGTCTAAAACAAGTAGGTGAGGACACTATGCATTCACCCATAATTGGCCATAATAATGCCGATGGTCATATATTGCTTTTCTAAGCGTAGCTTAGATGGGGCACCCAGTGAATTTGTAGATCCAATTCATCAAACCTACAAATTCAAAAATTCAATCAAGTAGAAAAATTTAAATATCTGGGAATTGTTCTAACAGAGGACGGAAAGTGTGACATAGAGATCTGAAGACGTATTGGAAAGGACAAAGACGCATTCAAAAAGCTAAGCAGAGTATTAAGTGACATAAAAATTTAGTTGGGAACAAAGAAAAGAGTATTGAACTCTTATGTGAGATCTATTCTCCTGTATGGCAGCGAAGGCCGGGCAATCTCCTCAAAGATGAAGAAAGGACTTGCAACAACAGAAATGTGGTTCTACAGAAAGATGCTGAGGATAGCTTGGAAAATCTGATGCTCACAGGGCAGATTGAGAGAAAGAGGGACAGAGGAAGGCAGCACGTAACATACTTGAAGAGCTTGAGTAAATGGTTGGTAGAACAGAGTTTGAGAGAAATAACAAAAAGGCAAAACTTATTAAAAACTACAAGGACCGGGAAGATGTAGTGGGCTATGATCACTTAATGATACGGCACATAAAAGTAGAAGAATGTATTGTGGGACACGGCACATAGAAGAAGATATATATATATATATATATATATATATATATATATGTATATATGTGTGTGTGTGTGTGTGTGTGTGTGTGTGTGTGTAACACAATTCGCTTGAGGATGAAACAGAGCTGAGTACTTTAATTCAATTTAAAAAATAATTATAATACATATATATATATATATATATACACCGGCTTCTAATGTTCCAGTTAGAGCGGCTTGGGGACAGTAGTCGTGGCTTGTGGGGGCACAGTCCTATGGGCAACGGAAACTCGGATGATTTCCACCACGGAATATGTGATCGAGCGGCGCTATATCGAGTCTAATTCGTTACCTCTTTGTCACCGAGGCCCGTTGGTACAGTTGGTATGACGTTGGCCTCATATTGTTAGTGGGTGCGCACTGATGATGAGTCCCAAATATAGGACGAAAAGACTGTCGAGTGCTTTTCTGCATTCTGTTGAGGTTTTTTCTAGACACGATGAATTACATAATTATTATCTCAAATCCTCCTAATAATTTCTGTTACTTTATATATATATATATATATATATATATATATATTATACACTGTTACATTAGAACATGTAAGTATCCACTACATAATTGTACATTTCGTTTCAACGTTTAAAATAAAACGTCTATTCAGGTGGTTAACAATGATTGTAATAAACAATCTTATTTAAAATTGCAATTAATGAAACATCACTTCATTTTCCATAAAAGATAAAATGGCTTTATATAAAGAAAAAGGAAAGAAAATAAGACATCAATAAAGGAAAAAGAAAGAGGAAAGAAAAGAAAGGCAAGAGAAATCATAAGAAATTAACCTTACTACCAAGAAAAAAGACAAAAAAGAAAAGACAAAAGAAATAGAGAAGTATATTCAAAATTACACAGATACACAGGAAGAGGAAAGGTAAGAAGGTATCATATTGAAAGATGTTGATACGAATTTAAGCCAATTAAAGAATTTATTTATTTTTAATCCGATATTTTTATTATTTCAAACGTTATTTTTAGTAGATGAACGTGTTTGGCTTAGACGTCCCATTTTATCTTATTTTTAAACAGTGTCTGCGCACTAGAGAAAATTGCATATTTTCTTAAAGTTTTTTTGAGTGCACAGGTCGATAGACGTAATACACGCTAGTATCCATTAAAACAACGTTTGAAGTAATATGAACGTAAAGCATTCAACAGGTGCGTAGCCTGATGTCGAAAAAAGCATAACACGACAAATATTTATTTTCCAACTCAATCTTCATTTTTGTTAATGCACTTTTAAGCCCAATATTTCTCCATAGATTATATAGATCCAATATTAAAAAGTGAAAATGCCAGGTCAAATTTCAGCCAATAACTGTGCCAAGTTTCGGACTTATTGATCCAGCCTCGTACAACCGCTCACGCGCACGTGTGTGTGTAAGAGATAGATAGATAGATAGATAAATAGATAGATAGATAGATAGATAGATAGATAGATAGAGTATGTGTGTGTTTCAACCACAGACCTGAAGTACATCGAAAAGAAAGAGAAAAAAAGTAATTATCGATTCAATACCATTTTTAGCACTGTCACTTTAAACTGATTCCGTGTTTACCAAATATCGATCAGCCTTTAGCTTGCAAAGTAACCACTAGTCTGCCACCATTTTTTTTTTACCCTGACTCATTGATAAAAACAAAGAAAGAAATAAGAAGCAGCATTTGCGAGATACTTTTTAATTCTAACGAAGGGATTAGAATCAGGTTTTCACCAGCCTTATCCTCGGCCGCCATTATCATTTTTTTTATCCCGATGTGGCATGCGATGTGGCATGCGTTCCATTTTAAATCAAAAGAATGTTTCCACTCTTTGATTTTTCTTTATTGGAATATTCTGTTCTTATAGATATTTTCTAAACATAGTATGACATAAGGCCACAAAAATGGAGCACAAAGTGAGAATTGAATTCGCTTGTGAATGATATTGCTGTTTATAGATGCACTTGCAAAAATGTGAATGAACGTAACAACTCATCTCTCCTCTGACCCAGACCAGGTGGCTCAACTGGGGAGGGAAGCTACTAGCTTGTAAAATTCATTACGTCCAAGACTAAACTAGTAACATATCCCACCACGACCAAGCAGACCCTGAAAAAATAAACAACGCGCATGCGTGAAATTAAAAATATTAAATGGCATTGATAGAATCCAGATATGGTATGCGTTCCATTTTAAACCAAAAGAATGTTTCCACTCTTTGATTTTTCTTTATTGGCATATTCTGTTCATATATACATTTTCTTTATCTTTTAAAATTAAAAAAAATATTTGTCTATTTTTTAATTTATTTTTTAACTTTTAAAAAAAATTATTTTAAATTTTAATTTTTTTAAAACTTTTTTTTTATTTTTAAATATTATGAACAAGACCCCTTTCTAGATCGATAAAAAATGTCATAGTTTGAGGAAGGTCTATTAGTGCTAATCTATAATTGTTAAAAAAAAATCTTCTCTATTTTTTACAAGAGGGCCAGTCAATTTAAGTCGGGCCTTTCCTTTTCTAGATTTTTATTTTCAATAATACAGTATGTCCCCGGTTTACGGCAGTATCGATCTACGACGATTCGTGGTTACGACGCAATCTCCATTAATCTTGTTTCGACTTATGCTGTTTGCCTCGTACATAAGGCCGCGTGGATCAGTTCCTGTATTGGATTGTTATGCATTCGCTCTCTTTTGTTTGTGTTGTGTTTGTGAAAACTTATTGCCCTTCATTATGGCGTTGCTTCGAAGAAAAGGAAAGCGATCACCACGGAAATGTATTAGACGTTGTTAAATGCTCTGAAAAGGAAAAAAAAAAACAGCGACGATCACTGACTTCAGTCATTCGACTGTCGCTTAAAACATGTACAGATGTGTATAGATACTGAGTTTCCCTGTAAGGGATAAAGTCATTTTCTTGTTAAAGTATACGTTGCTGAATTCCCGATAAAAAGGAAAAACGAACTCACATTTGTTTTTCTTTCTTCTCCAGATTTGCTGCTGTTTCCGAGTACTGCAATGGAGACAAGATCTTATACTTCGTCATCTCATCTACCTACAGCCAATGACATCACTGGCAATAAATATACAAGCAGCTTAAAACAATTTCATTATATGTATTATATATATATATATATATATATATATATATATATATCCTCTATGTATTTTCCTAATTATGTTAACATACGTCACAGTAATGTGTTGTTATGTCCTAGATTATTACTTTTCTATTGTGTTGGCATAAGTGAGTGACGTAAGAGCTTATTCACGAAAAATCGTGTGTACGTTTCGACTTACACGAAAAATCGCGTTATGACGCATCGTAAGAACGGAACTCTGTCGTTAGTCAAGGATCCCCTGTACAAGACACAAGAGCCACCTAAAGTACATGATGTTGCATGAATGTAAGAGGGGGGGGAAGAAATGCAGATCATGAGGATATATAGGATAGATGATGGTTGACCCTAGACTTGAAAGGGATAAGATTGTAATGGTCAAGGAAGCATACTCTCGGGAGTCTGTACTACAATGTAACGGTTTGGGGGAAGAAGCTGTTAGAATGGAATTTACTTCTTACAAAAGGAATTTGGGATTATTCGCCCCCAATAGTGGGTCTTAGCTGTGGGCGTCTGAACTTGTTGAACTAATCAATGTAGCTCGTCAGAATATTTGTTATGGAAAATAACGATAGTCTTGTGACGTTTCGCCTATGGGATACGGTTTGTAGGGTGGCAAATAATTCATAACTTACAAGGCCGTGTAGACGCTTTTGACGTTTACTAAATCTGGCAAGGGAGGATCTAGCAATTCTAGCTCAGACTAATCCATTTTTAGTCGGATCTAGCTCTTGTAAAGATAGAACAGGACAGGAGGGGTCTGGTACTTCCTAGAGCGCTACAGAGAACCGATCATTTTCCCATCATCTTTAGCGATGGATCGTATATATATATATATATATGAGTTCCACTTAAAGTTTGGGGTGAACTTGAGACCCAATAGAGCAAGAGTTTCAAAACTTTTGATGTCATCACCCACTTTCACATGGAAAATTTTTCCACCGCCCACCTGTATAGTAAATACTTAAAAGCATACCAAAATTGTTTGATAAAAGTTTGTTACTGGTTCGTAAACTTATTTTATTATGTAATAAAAAATACTAGAGGGGGTTAATAAATAACGTTGGCTTCTGTGGTGGCTGCTGCTATTAGCGTATTAAAGAACAAGCGAAAGCAAACTTGATCTTTGAAAACTATATATATAATTTAGTTTTACAAGTGCTCACAAAAAAATGAAACGATTTTTGTTTATAATTATAAAATTAAAAAGAATACACACGACCAGCAACTAATAAAGATCCAGTGAATACTTTTTGTTATTCTTGGTCTTCCCTTACCTGATTTATATCAGGAAGGAACGTTATTTCATCTGAAGAACTATTTCAATGTTAACGACCCCTCTCAAAACTATAGGAAATACCAAAATATTCCTTGTTTATGGAAATATTTATAACTTATCTAGGAATGGGAACCAGTTAATCCCATTTAGCTTCCTGATTTTTTTTTTTTTTTATACAGGTTCTGTGCATATTTCCTTTGAATATTTTTTCTGGTATCATATGTTGAAATACCGTTTTAATACTCAAAACCATTGAAAACTATATCGAAAACACCCAAATATTCCTTGTTTGCAGGGATATTTATAACCTTTTTAATACTCAAAATCATAGATTGCCCACCCAAATTTCCAATCGCACACCATTTTCTGTTCGGTTGCCCATCGCCCACCCAACAATTAAAATCGCCCACCGGTAGGCGATATCGCCCAGGTTTAGAAACCCAGCAATAGATGTTCAAAACAAGACACCATATTATCTGTATCTTTTACAGTGCATGTTGATTGGTATTTATTCTCAGTGTGATTAATTGATCGGTTTTAAAACAGAGAGACACGCTTTTGAGATTGCTTTTCTTTAAATTACATCCTCTTTATTGATCGGCCAATTAAAGTTATGCAAATTATTCGAGGTACATTTATGGGACAGGCGACGTCACATACATACTATCTACAAAACCTGTCTGTAAGTAAGCCTAATTCAGGAGTGGGGTGCAAATGATCTGTTGATCATTGAATGGTGCAAATTACCTGTTTTCCCCCTCTTCAATTGAATGCCCATTCCAAGCACTATACAGTCTTTGGACAATTCAGACTAAAAATATCTTGCATTAAAGTGATAAATACCAGACAAATTAGGGACATGTTAAAACATTAATTTTCTCAACAAAGATTTGCTTTTAAAACTGTATTTTTAGATAGTCAATTGTTATTAATTCTTAGCAATTCAAATTCATTTTTGACTAGTATTTCTTTCATCTTATTTCTCTTGCTTTTCCACCAAGTAGTAATAGTCTTAAGTTGTCTGAATTTCTTAGATGAACCCTTGTCAATTATTATTCATTTCTGAGTAGTTTTTCTTTCATCTTATTTCTCTTGCTTTTCCACCACGTAGTAATAGTCTTAAGTTGTCTGAATTTCTTAGATGAAGCCTTAGCAATTATTATTCATTTTTGACTAGTATTTCTTTCCTCTTATTTCTCTTGCTTTTCCACCAAGTAATAATAATCTTCGTTAGCTATTAGTTAAACATAAGGGTAGATTCGTCTCTCTCGCCTGGCGTAGCAAGTAGTCCATGAGAATAAAAACTCCGAATTCCAAACTGTGGAGAAAGTAGTGAAGAACCTCTTTCCCAATAATCCATAACAATTCAAAGACAAGAAAAGGAATCTGTGGAAAGCCACGGTTGGCTTACGGCCTGCAGGGACAGTATTTATTAAAAATAAACACCTTATTTGTCACAATTTCAAATATGAAGCTGTGCCAATTTCTATTAATGTTTTAGATGTCTTCTAAAAGCTAAGCAAAGTATTAAGAAACAATAAAATTTTATTAGAAACAAGGAAAACAGTATTGAACTCTTATGTAATATCAGTCTTCTATATGACAGTGAATACCGAACAATCTTTTCACAAATGAAAAGAGTTGAGGCAACAGAATAATGATTCTAACAAATTCGTAAGGAAAATGTGTACAAAAAGGACAGTTATATTCGAATTAGAAAGAGACAATTGAACTTTCCCGGGACAGAGGGCTTGAAGAATTTAACACTCAGAGGACATATTGAAGATAAGAAGGACATAGGAAAGAAGCGATTATCCAACGAGCGTCTGTAAATGGTTGACAGAACAGGGATTAGGAGAGATAGCCCAAAGACGAGTTTAGAGCTACAAAGGACAGGAAGTTGTGGAGAACCATGATCGGCAAAGTCGTGAAGGAACACCACAAATAGAAGAAGTAATTATCTTAAATTGTGTGCATTTCTTAGATGAAGCATTGGCAATTGCTATTATGTACACATGGGAGTAGAGAAATGTTTTTCAAATTCCGTTGGTCCTGCCTTTAGCATGTCAGGGGCATGTCCCAATGCCCCTGATCCTACCTGAGTGTAATGCGAAATTGGGTGAACAAGTTACCTGAAACCGCACATTATACTCTTTAATCTTTATCTTCATTTTTTATTGTTATTCACCCAATACAAGGCTCAAGAACCACTCAATGTAGATTATGTAGATAAATATGTGATATGAAAGTAAGAGTCGGAAGAAGGAAGTAAGGATTATGTAGATCCTTTCAAATCCATGAATTATTTCGTGAACTTAAAATTAATATATATATATATATATATATATATATATATATATATATATATATATATATATATATATATATATATATATATGGATTCGGGTAAAAGGGAGCTATCATTAAATCTGATATACTCTGGCTAAATGACTTACAAAGAACATTAGGCTTAGGAGTAGATTCTCCAACTGAGCCAATATAGCCGGGTTTCGATCCTAGCTAGAGGCAACCGGACGTCTAACCACACTGATGAACTGTGATACAGTGAAACAGTCGGTCTGTGGATGACTATATATATATAAAACACGAGGGCGAACAATAAATTAAAACTTACCTTACTTCAGCATTGTCATAGGTGTAGAGCACCTAGTGAAAATCGAACTCAGTACAATAATAATAAACAAGAAACTTTTATTTCCGTTTAAAAAATATAATACGCGCATAGATATTTAGTAGATTTCGTCTAGTCTGGCATAAGGTTACAATCCCTCATATGCACTCAATAGGGATTGAACTCATTACACTAGTAAGTGGTCTGCAGGACTTGACTGTCTCAGTAATTATTGATATTGTAATTATGGATATGATCCCACAAGGACAAGTGTGATAATGGTGAAGAGCAAGGGTAACGTGGGTACTAAGGTTACATGTTAGGTGATCTAAAAATCAGAAACTGCTCAGTTTTGTTCTGTCAAGGTGTGTTTCTGAATTTACTCGGCTTCGTGGAAGACGAATACAAACCAAGGAAACAAAATTGAGTTCATTTATAAGAGAGGAAGTTAAAACGTTCTCGGCCCAACAAAAAAGTTCTGCCAAATTCTTCCAGCTCACCAAAAATAAAATGAAAGAAAGAAAGAAAGAATGTAGCCAGATTTTGGGATACGAGTCAGACTAAAAATATTTTTAGCGAGCCGTATCAACCTTTACCTCCTTTTATTCTTTTCTTTCTCTCTCTCTCTATATATATATATATATATATATATATATATATATATATGGGTGGAAGTGTTTTTCATACATAAAAAGGAAACGAAAATTATACAGACCAATATTTTTTATGCGAAAATAGTACAATAATTATCATTAATTTTGTATTAGATTTTACAAGGCTTATTGTTAATATATATATATATATATATACTTTAATTTTGTGACTGTTTTAATACTAAGTTGAGTGGTTAATATTTTCAAATATAGGTCAAGGTTATTTTAACTAACTGAACCAGAAGCTCCCACTTCTTCCATCTTTTAAATCTACGATTTCCTCTTTATTCTCCTTCCTATCTGGCTTTTTCCTTTTCTTTTTACATTTTTCTCACTTCCTCTTCCTTTATTCCTTTAATGTCTAGATTCTCATTATAATATTGGAAATCTATATAAACATATGTCTAGACATTTATTCTCTCTTTCTTTTTTCTTTTTTTCTGTTTTCTTCCTTTCTATCTCCCTCGTCTTTTTCTTTTACTCTTTAAATGTTTAATTTTTAAGCTTTTATCTCATTTCCTAACATCTTTGAATTAATAAAAGGTCCACAAGAAAATCTGTGGATCGAAATGGCTATTTTCTGAATGAGTTAGTTTTTGGATTTTCAATCTATGCATCTTATATGCTGTTATAATAAATACATTGAGCTCCTTTTATGGATCAGTTCTAATATTTCATATTATTAGGGTTCCTTGGATTATATATATATACCTTTGGATTATTACCCCTCTCTCTCTCTCTCTCTCTATATATATATATATATATATATATATATATATAGAGAGAGAGAGAGAGAGAGAAAAGAGAGAGAGAGAGATGAAAAGGACTGAGATAGATAGTGAACAGACTGAAATAGATAATGAACCGGATAGATAGATAGATAGATAGATAATGAATAGAGTATCCATATGATACCACCAGTCGGGATGCTGAAGGTAATATCAATCAGGTAAGTGATGAACTTTTACTTAAATTAATTTTCTCTCTCTCTCTCTCTCTCTCTATATATATATATATATATATATATATATATATATATATAGATAGATAGATAGATAGATAGATAGAACAGTCTTACATAGAAAAATTAGAAAAATACGGTAAAAATTAAACTGACAGAACTTTTCGGTCGAATTTAATAAAACTTATGTTAAAGTACCTTGTCAGTCATTTTTAATGAAACATGTATTAAAGAAGGACTACTGTTCAAAACACAGCAAACTTAGTAACTATATACTGAAGTTACAAATCGGTGAAAACTGTTTTGCAAGTCGAGCATCGTTACTTGTCCTTTCAATCGTCTCAATGTATTGCTTATGAATTTATTTTTACTTTAAAAATAGCGTTGGAAATAATTTTACGTGATGTAATTGTTAAAAAGTTTGTCTCGCTAGAACAATCACGATTGAGTAACGTGTTCGATTCTCACTAGGCGCTTCAATACTTACGACTTTGTGCCACATCTAAGCTATGCTTATTAAATCACTAACATTCTTAACAGAATGGAGTGACTTGATGCACATATACATTTTCAACTCAAACGGTAACTAAAATGGATCTTAGTAAATTCGAAATTGTTACTGAAAAATATTTCTCTTTTCAATTCATATGAATCTATTTTGTTTTAGAATTTCCAGAAATAAGCAGCATCAACAACTTGTTTTGTTTTTTTTGTTTGTTGTTATTTTTTTGTTTGTTTTTGTTTTTTTTTAATCATTTCACCCCAAACAAGGCAATAAAACCACAAAAATACAAGGGCTTACTAAGTGTGAAAGAATATTAGAAATTAAAAACAATAAAAGAACAGGAATTAAGAAAACAGAACATAACGATTGACATTGTATTAAAATGTTTGAAGCTTAATGTCGACTGGAAAACAACAGGCTGAAAGATAATTTTAAAGCGAGAAGTGCGAGAGAAAAAACTGTTAGCTACATCCCGCCATTTCAGCTATAAAATGAGACCTAGCTGCCAATCTAGTATTGTGCTCAAATTCGTAAAGTCAAAGTACCAAAGAGGAAAGCTCATCAGAACAATTTCTATGAAAATATTTATTTACGTTAGTTACATTGTTCGGGCTGTTGTCCTCATCTTTATTGCCATGTTCACAATGTTTCAGACGTTGTAAGCTCCGGCCTTCTTCAGGTGATTGGGATTTCGAATTGAACCCTTTATTTCGTTCACATGGATAGATTGTTCTACTTCCACGTGCCATGCGTCTTCTGGATGTCTCAGTTGTCTCCTTTTAACTCAACTCTCAGTTTTTGTCCACCACTGCCGTAGCCAGGTAGTGAACTCACAGCTCTTTTGGTCAAATCACTGGATAAAACTACCGCTTTTAGCCATGTGTCCTTGATGACACAAGTGTTTGAATTTTGGGGGACTTATAAACTTAATGTGTCAGTACCCTTTTTTTTTTACCAGAGCTCATATTGCAATTTTGTTCTTATTATTACTTTTCTCTAGCACTCCATATTACTAGTTCCCATATTGTATTCATTTCTATGCTTGGCCGTCTTAAGAGATTTTTGTGGCATAGCATATATGCTGATTCTTTAAGTTTTCATATTTTCCAATGATGTTCTCTATCTATTATTTCAAGCTCATCCCATAGAGGGCGGTGATCTCTCCCTCCCCCCCATACGTTAAGCTGGTAGGAAGTGGCAGAAGCCGAAATATCAGGTTAGGATATTTTTTTTAATTGAATTATTCTTCACAAGCTGTCATCTATCCTAATTAAGAGAACGTGTCTGACTTGAACGTAACCCAAAGTTCCAGAGAAAAAGAAAGATCAATTCAAACTCTCATCAAGTGCATTAGTAACATTCCACGCAGCTTGAGTGGCTCTTGGGCCTTTTATTGAACTTTTGAAGATCGTAGTTAACAGGAAAATTTTGTTCTTTTATTGTTCTCGCTCTCTAACAGTGTTTTTCTCATATTCCCTAACACTTAGTAACCTCCCTTTGCGTCTTTATGACCTTGCTTGGGATGAAATGATTAAAAAAAAATGTTGTCAGTAGTTAAATGAGACACTGAGATCCGTAGACCTATTGGGATGGCCAAGGACGCATTCCAAAAGCTGGGCAGAGTATTGCGAGACAGGAGGATTTCTTTGGTAACAAAGAAAAGAATACTGGGCCGTTACGTGACATCTGTCCTTTATGGCAGCGAATGTTGGACAATTTCCTCAAAGAAATTCCACATACTTCACGATTCCACGATTTCTACATAGAAAGAAAAAAAAAGGTATCCCAAACTATTTCTTTTTCAATATATCTAAAAGTTTTTCATAAAAAAAAAATGGTACCAAATTTACATTGTTCGCTCAATTTGCAACTGAGTTATGACCATTCAAAGTTCGTTTGATTTTCCGTCTTGACTGCGATTGATCCAGAAACCTATTTTAACAATGTATATGTGAACATGCGGGCTTTAAACAAGTGAAAAATAGTGGGATGGGTTTGCTTGTCTTGAAAAATGAGAATTCTATAGTTGTATGTTTATTCTTGTCATGTGAATCCATTTTCAGCTTTACTTTTATCTTTTTTTTCTTTATCTAAACAGTTTCTTTCTCTTTTTGTAGGACAGATCTTTATGATCTAATGATCAATCTGCAGTCTTGTGAAATAACTGTTGCTCCTTCAGCCAAAGGTATGTCTGTACATTCAAAATCAGCTCTTTTGAATACGGTAACGTGCAGAAAGGGGTGTTGGTACAGTGTACGACGGTCCGGGCATCCATATCGGTAGGACATCCAATGAAAGATTGAAATAAAAATTTAGTTTTTGAAATTGTCTCTATTAGATTCGTTGTACAAGCGCCCTAGAGTCCCACAAGCTGGTGTGAATGTCGATCCGTGTTTCCTATGTGACAGGAGCGACTGACCCACCTGGCTTTAATCAGCATTGAAAAAGCATTCCTCACAGTTGATGTAAAAAAATAAAGTCGTTCAATTGTTTTTTGACAGATCCCATTAATAAATGGAGCTGATTTATATTTATTTTGAATAAAGCGTTTATTTAATGTTTCATTTGTTTTTACATATTTGAAATGTCTTTATTTCTCACATTTCTCAGTACTAGGCCCTATAGGCCACCTATTTGAGTCTTAGGGGCATACAATCAAGGAGTTGACCCCGTGTATCACCAAGCCTCTGCACACTCCTGCGTCCAAACTTCACATAAAAGACTTTCCAATTTACATTTAATATTACAGTATTGGAAGAAAGGATTAAACATATAAGAAAAAAGAATGCATTGTTGTTAGCTAAAGGAACAGCCCAACATGCAAAATTACAAATCGGAGATACCAAAATCAAATAAGTACAAAAATTTAACTATCTGGGAAGTGTTCTAACAGAGGATGGAAAGTGCGAAACTGAAATCCGATGACGCATTAGAATAGCCAAAGATGCCTTCCAAAAGCTAAGCAAAGTATTAAGAGACAGAAAGACCTCGTTAGAAACAAATAAAATAATACTGAACTGTTACGTGATAGCTGTCCTCCTATATGGCAGTGGATTTTGGACAATCTCCTTAAAGATGAGGTAGAGACTTGAAGCAACAGAAATGTGGTTCTACAGAAGGATGATGAGGATACTATGGACCGAATATGTGAGAAATGACGAAGTTTTTAGAGAAAATGGGGATAAAAATGAAATTTATACTGAAAAGACAGTTGAGGTTTTTGGGACACATAATGAGGAAATAGGACTTGGAAAATTTGATACTCACGAAACAGAGACTAAGGGTGTGAGGGGGACAAAGGAAAACAACGCATAACCTACTTAGAGCATCAGTAAATGGATGGTGGAACAGGGTTTAGAAGAAATAACGAAAAGACAAAATTTATTAAGAGTTACGAAGGACATGGAATTATGGAGAACCATGATCGCTTGCATCTTGAAAGGAAACAGCACAAAGAAAAAGATCATTGATTGTGGCTAGATAAAAGTACCGGTAGTCTATGGCGTCTGGGTAAATATTAGCCTAACAGATACTACAACTTTGCTGGTAAGATCCATTTGAGTCATTTTGGTGAGTAGCGGGGAAGAGGTTGTGGGTTATCCCACTTGACTTCCCTAAAAAAACCGTCGCTAGGGGACGCTCCTTAAGTCTATAAATAGGAAATGATATTCTCATTCATTCTCATTTATAGTTTTACAGCATATAAATCCCTCTTTGGAGGAATTTTAATGCAGACTTATCATCTCTCAGTTTCTCTGTCCTCAGACAGAGGGGCAACTGAGGAAAATTATACTGAAGGGGTGCACAGCCCTGGGGAACAGCTGCCCGAGGCCGCGCCCTCCCATTGCACAAGAGGGAGGAGTCGGTGCTCGCACCGAGGCCAGCGCAACCGACGGTTGCGGAGTCTGAGGGGAATTTTTGTCCCTGCTCGAGTGTACGCGCTCGGGTCCCCACATTAATCCGACCTTGTGTCACATCTCATTCTCGTGGGGGAATGAGTAAACACCGCATTTATAGTTTTACAACTCTGGCTATAAGATGTAGTCGTACGTGGGAAAAAAGTGTCATCCACCGGAGTACGTTCATTTTCAAAGTCTCTCGTCACAAGGTGACTGGAAATAAAATAATGGGGAAATGTCTTGGAAGAAAAGTAATAAAGTGCGCTTTATTTGTGTTTTAAAAAATCCTAAAAAAAAAACCATAAATTCCACATGTTCTTTTTTAATCATTTCACCCCAAGCAAGCCAGGAATGCCACTAGTACGCAGCTGATTACAGGGAGTGAAAGTGGGAGAGAAGACTGAAGATTGAGAAAAGGACAAAAGATGAACAGGATTCAAGAAGATAAAAGATGGTGATACACGTTACATTTAAATTTTTGAAGATTGTAGTTATCAGGGAAGAAACTAACGGAAGGGAAGTGCTAGAAAATAAACTGTTGGAGTAGAAGTAACCGATGCATTTGACTATTTCAACAGTAAACAGGTGGGGCCTAGATGCCAATCTAGCAGCACGCTTAAATTCCTGTAATCGGGACACAAATGAAAAAAAGCTCGTCAAAACAGTTGCCATTAAAATATTTATAGAAAAGACAGAGAGAAACCACGCCACGTCGGTGAGAAAGTGACTGAAGCCGAGATCAGGTCAGGATCGATTATACTGCAGTTCTTTATTTTGGATTTTGTCAAGAACCTCGAAATGAAAATTAGGAGTTCTAGACCAGAATGGCAGCACTAGTCAATACATGGACGAATAGTAGACTTGTAAATGTGCAAGATAGACTCTGACGAGAAAAATTGTCTGGCACGACACAGGGAACCAACGTGTAGGAGGGAGTAGTTGTTTACAAATCTGCCAACTGGTGTAAAAGCCTTAACAATTATTTTACGCCTCTTTTAGGAACAACCACACTTTCACATCTTGAAAATTATGGCAAACTCATCAACAATTTTAAAAGCTATAAATATGAAAAATAAAAATCAAAGCTAGCTTAGATATTAAATCCTTAAAATCGAACGTACCTTAAACTCGAACGTACCTTAACGTACCAATTGAAAAATGTTTAAATTTTCTAAAGAAATATCTTACAAAAATATAGATATCATGTTTTAATATTTTACTTTATTTAATATATTTTGATAAAATAAGTTGTAATTTTTTAAAGAATGTTTTCACCCCAAGCAAGGCAACAAAGCCACTAACACTCAGGGATGGGAAGTATTACTGAATGTGAAAGAATATAAGAAAAACATTACTATTAACAATAAAAGAACAGGAATTAAGAAGATAACGAACAGGAATTAAGAAGATAACGATTGACACTGCATTTAAATTTTCGTGTGCGTGTGTGTTCGTGCGTGTGTATGCATTAAATGACATATGTACATGTAAGATACAAACACAACATGCACAACACAGACATGTACATATACATTACCCACGAACTTTTTTGTTTTTAATCATTTCACCCTAAGCAAGGCAATAAATCCACTAAGACGCAATGGGTTACTGGGCGTTAGAGAATAGGAGAAAAACTGCTATTAAGGAGAGAGGACAATAAAAGAATAAGAATTAAGAAGACGGAAGATAACAATTGACATTGCATTTTAAAATTGTTGAAGATCAAAGGCAATAAAGCCACTAGGATGTAAGAGGTTACTGAGTGTTAGAGAATATGAGAAAAACTACTATTAAGGAGAGAGGACAATAAAAGAATAAGAAGACAGAAGATAACGATTGACATTGCACTGAAATTGTTGAAGATCAAAGGCAATAAAGCCACTAGGATGCAAAGGGTTACTGAATGTTAGAGAATATGAGAAAAACTACTATTAAGGAGAAAGGACAATAAAAGAACAAGAATTAAGAAGACAGAAGATAACAATTGACATTGCATTTAAATTTTTGAAGATCAAAGGCAATAAAGCCGCTAGGACACAATGGGTTACTGTGTGTTAAAGAATATGAGAAAAACTAATATTAAGGAGAGAGGACAATGAAAGAACGGGCATTAAGAAGATAGAAAATGACGATTGACATTGCATTGAAATTTTTGAAGATCAAACTTGACTGGAAAGCGAGAAGCCAGAAGAGAATTCCATAAAAGCGAGAAGTGCGAGAAAAGAAACTCTGTTAGTCTAGAACTTATGTTTATTTTTCTAGCCATTTCAACTGTAAAATGATGAGAGCTTGGCACCAATCTAGTACTGCGCTTAAATTCATGAAGTCTAGGTATAAAGTTCATTCGAACAATTATCATGAAAATATTTATAGAAAAGGTACAGGGAAGCTACATTACGGCGGTAGGAAAGTGACTGAAGCTGAGATGTCAGATCAGGAGCAATGACATTGCTGATTCTTCTTTGGATTTTATCAAAAATCTCTAAATATATAGCAGGAGCACCGGGTGATAAGTGGTAGCAATATTCTAAGCATGAACGAATAGTAAACTTGTAAATATGCAAGATGGATTCAGGCGAGAATAATTGTCTCGCGTGGCACAGAGAACAGATTGTCTTAGGTGCAGACCGAAATTTTAGCGTTAACAATCCCTTATTAAAATATTATTTATCTACTGTAAATGTACAGAGGAGTAATGGATAGAGCCTCGGATTGAGAAATCAGAGACCCAAGTTCGAATTCCAGTCGAGTTCATTGCATTCACTTGCGTGCTAATACCCTTGGGAAAGGTGTGAATACATCTCTTCCCCTCTGGGTAAATAGCAGGACAGACTGTGCACTATAGCTTTGATTAGTCTAAGAGAATAAAAATTCTGAATTCAAACCATCTGCTGTCTTGTAAATCCTGTCTCTTTAACTTCTGAGAGGAGGTAACTTCAAAATCCCCAGTGCCAAAGAAACCGGCATGCCATTGCAATATTCGGAATCGATTGCCACCATGAACGATAAATGTGAGATGGGTGGGGGAGTAGTGAGCACAGCGATGCAAAAAGCGCGAACTGAACAAATGATTAAACACAAACACTTCTTTAATATTTTTTATTTATTCTAAATTAAGAATTCTATCGCCAACATTTATTAAAATTATTTACTTACTTCATTATCATAAATTAATTTACTCTTATTTTATAAAGATATAATTAAATCAATTTAATAATTAGTTTATCAAAAATATTACCTAATTTTAGATATGATTTATTTTCCTTTTGATTTTTTTCCTACTCAGAAACTAAAATTGTGGTTGTATTTTCCATTGCTATTTTCCCCCTACTCAGATAAAACGGGTTTAATAAATTTTACTTTTTTCCACTTCTGAAAATTTCCTACAACTAGAATAGAAGTCGTCTTATATACCAATAAGTAAAGCGACAATTTTCGCAAGTAGATTGTATTTGTAAAGAGAATAATGTTAATATTAATATTAACCGTTTCCCCACAAGGAAATATTCGGCATTCGTTGACCGAGAATTTTGTACTTCTATCAGTTAAAATTTATGACATCTTTCTTTTAAAATAATTCTAATAATAGAAGTAGTGTGGAACATCAACATCTTGATTATGTCATTAAGGTAGAATTCTAATGGCTCCTTTCGCTTCATTATACCTAACTGTGAGCAGATTAATGTTGCGGGTTATTTTGGTGGGGGGTGTACAAGAGACACTGTAACCAGAAAAAACCGTTATTTTGTTTTTTAGTGATTTTTTTCAATTTTCCTTTCTTATTGCTATCGATTAAACACTCCAGATCACGAATATGAAAAAAGTTATATAAAAGTTCATAATTTACTCTGTAAATTCATTGTAAATTGATCGTTCTACGGAAACCAAAACAAAATATGTTCGTATGACGTGATTTCTTAAGGATTTTTTTTTTTAAATTTGTAACCAGGAGTTCTTTATTCATATACAGGGTTATTGAAAAAGAAAAAGTAAATTTCGAAAAATTAATATAAACAAATGCTAAGTGACAGAAAGGGAGGGACGGTGGTGTAATGGATAGCGAAATCGGAGAGCCAAGTTCGAATTCCAGTCGACACCATTGCATTCATTTACGTGGGAAAATGTAAATAGCAGGACAGACCGGGTGGTAACAGGTCTACCGAGGAAAGAAATGGTGACCTACTCGTCAGTCATGTATCGAAAAATACATGATCGACTAAGCGTGTATCACGCATGGCGCATAACTGACGTGATAGAAATATATTCAACACATTTCTGGATAGGAAAAGCTTCAAAGTTATTAAAAAAAATTTAATCACCTTTAAATGCTTCTTTTTAGTTTTTTTTGTTGTTGTTTTTAGATTTTGTATAAATTTAAATTGTTATATGTCAACCCTTAAATGCGAAGTGTAACCTTAAAATAATAAACTTCGAAACTTTTCCAGTAATATGTTGAATGTGTTAATATAACTTAGCATTTATTTTTATTCAATTTTCGAAATCTGCTCTTTCTTTTAATCTTTTTCAACAACCGTGTATATGAATAAAGCTCCGTATATGAATAAAGCCCTGAATATGAATAAAGCTATGTACAGTGTAACCCGGATATAAGAGACCCGGATATAAGAGAGATTTTCTCTGGTCCCAAATTAGAGCCTGTGTTAATGTATAAATAGACCAAACCCGGATATAAGAGAAACCCGGATATAAGAGACTTCTTCTCCGGTCCCGACAACTCTCTTATATCCGGGTTACACTGTATGAATAAAGCCCTGTATTAAGCGCTCCAAATTACGAATTTTTTTTTTTTTTTACCTTAACGCACGTCGTATGAACTTTATTTGTTTTACCTTCCGTAGATGAATTTAGTTGAATTAATTTACTTGGTAAACTAGATCTCCTACTAACTTTTATAAAATTCAATTTTTTTTAATATACGTGATCCTAAAATTTTGGGGAAAAATGATTATTTCTGGTCGTAGGGCCTACAACTTCGCCATAGTCTCTGCTGTATATAGAGTTTGATACTCACTCATGCTTGTTACCTTGTATCTGCCTAAAAAAAAAAGGTCCACTAAACTTAGTAAATCATTTTATCAAGTCCTGTAAATCGAAATGGGTTATAGCAAACAAGATGAAATAAAGCAAATTGAAAAAATGTATTTTTAAAGGAAGATTCGATCGACTCACCCAAATTTTGGAGCGACGTGTCTGCCTAATGAATAACCGTCCCATTCGAATAGCGATGCCAACTGAAATCGTGTAAAAAAAATAATTAAAAAAACAAAACAAAAACGAAAGGGTTCTACCTGTTCCCCCCCCTACCACCCCAACTCCTCTGTC
>CAHIKZ030000422.1:285000-392500 GCA_903632075.3 Acanthosepion pharaonis | reverse complement strand
TTTTAACTACAATTTTAAATTTTAAATACAAGTTTAAAACATTTTTCCTGCCATTCCAATAGACTTTTTTTTTATATATATTATTTAAGGAAAATTTTGACAATGACGGCATACAATAGCTATTTCATTTCTCTGATTCAGTAAATTTTTATTTTTTATAAACTTAGTAATATATAGTTTCTCTTGTATGCATAGAGGACACGGGTCGTTTAATGATCTACAAATTCTAGCTTTTCTTATTAACTTCCATTTTACTGTAGGTGTTTTATTTGATTCTTTTAGATGCCAAAAATATTTTGAGAGAGATGTTTGATTTTTATATCTATTCATTCTAAATGAAGTTTGATGTTGGTTGAATCTTTTTTTGAATTCATGGCTAGTGCAACCTATATATATTTTTATGTTATCAGGACTTTCAATCGAAGAGATATTGCATTGGTATACTAATGATTCAGTGCGACATTTATTTTGTAGTGGGCAATTTTGAGGGTTTCTACAGTTACATAGTTTTTGTTTATTTCCATCAGTTTTATCTTAATTTTTCCATTGTCTAAACTTTTTTGGTTTTGGTATAAGTGTTTATTTAAGATATTAGCATTATGGTTCTTAATGATTTTTTCTAAGTTTTTTGTACAGCTATAACTTAATTTTAGTGTGTTTTTATTGAAAATAGTACTTAGTTTACTTTCACTAGGAAAATGCTTGACTATTAATGCGAGGAATTTATGTCCTAATCTGTTCTTTACCATTTGGTTATATGGGGGAGTATACCAAATAATTTTTCTACATCTGTTTTTTCTATGCTTTCCATTTTCATTTTTTATATAAGCTAGTTTTGGGTTTTTGTAGCCACTATCTTTTAGAGCCTTATTATAGCAGTTGATATGCTCATCAAAAATCTTGTTATTTGCTGAATTTGTACTAATTCGTTTACTGATAGATAACGGTATATGTTTAATTATAGATGAGGGGTGATATATATATATATATATTTATCATATTTATCATATATATATATATATATATTTATCATATATATATAACTATATATATAAAAAACCTTCACTCAGCACTTGACGATTGCATTGTGCCTGAAACTCCAACTTGAGCTACCGGTAAGGAAAATGTGTATAAGTATTAAGTTAGAACTCTGTTATTCTACATTAAGCACTATTCAATTAACACCCGCACTTAATGTACGTATACAAAATATATTTATCATATATATATATATATATATATATATATATATATATATATATATATATATATATATATATATATCTTCTACTGACAAACAACTTCTGTACAGTTTTTTAAATGTATTTTTCTTGTATACAAACTCGCGATTTCTGCTTTTGTCCAAATGATTGTTTATTCGAAACACTTCCAGCTAATCTATTAGATATTTTCAAGGATTTTAGTTGTCCTATTATAAAAATGGTTCGCTGGTCGTATTGTAAACAGTCTGAAAAATTGTTAAATGGTAGACATATTTTTAATTCTTGAATACAGCCAGTGCATTATGGCCGTGTTCATAGTTTATTTCATTAGGGGTTGTTTTTATGATAAGTACATACAGAAAATGTAATAAAAAAATTACAGAAATATATTTTCAATCATTTTTTAAAAAACACACACACACATATATGTAAACAGTGTATATATATATATATATATATATATATATATATATATATATATATATATATATATATAATATTTATATATTTATATGCGCGGTACTTAGTAGAAAGCGCTCAATATCAGAGCTAACATATTTAGTTGGATTGATGTGAGTTTGTGACCCTGGGTTTCACGCTTTTGCGATCGTCAGACAGGTTAATTTTTTTAAATGTTTTTTTTTAACATGTTTATATCATGTTATTGTTAAGCGGAACACTTCTAAGTTAACTCACTACAACACACGTTAAACGTTGAAGACAAACTAATCACAAATGTACACGAATGACAAATGTAACCTAGTCTATATAGCAACACAGCGCCATCTACTGGAAACTTTCTTTAAATTTAATGGCTCAAAAAAATAAGGATTTGAGAACATATGTTTATGTTTTAGTGTGAGGAACCCGCCCTCAAAGTTTGCAAATTTTTTTTTTATACACTCTGCTATATATATATATATATATATATATATATATATATATATATAGAGAGAGAGAGAGAGTGTGTGTGTACCCAGTAAAAAAGCGGTAAATTCCGTTATAAATTTATTTAGCTATCATGATTCATGCACAAACTGAACAATCATCGTAGATGTTCGAAATGTTTGCCTGAATGTTCAACACAAAGTTGTAAGCGTGATAACCAAGAGGAGGCAGGAGGATAGTGTCAAGAGGAATTTCATTCCAAGCTTCACTTATGTTCCACTTCAATGATTCAATATAGACGATGTTCCGACGACGGTTTTGCAAGTGAGTTAGGAATATACTCCAGATACAGTAATCCATAACATTCAGATCTGAGCATTTCGAGAGCCACTGAGATGGACAAATTAGGGCTGGTGTATTTTCTCGAACAAATAATAATAATAATAAATTTGCCGCTTTTTTATTGGGTACCCTGTACATATATATATATATATATATATATATATATATATATATATATATATATATATATATATATGTATTTATATATATATATATATATATTATAAATTAATTGATTTAAAATGTTTTTTTCGCTACACAGTTCTAACCATGTTTTTGAAACATGGTTAGAACTATCTAACAAAAAAAAACATATTTTGAATCAATTAATTTATAATAATAATCTCTATAAATTTACATTGAACACTATTTTGTAAAAATAAAAATATCTATAAGAACACCGGATTATATATCTTACTGTTCTTTCTTTCTATATATATATATATATATTAAGAAATGGACAAAGTCCGACAATTTATTTTATTAAAGACATTTTTATGTTTAACGTTCTTTTTTATAGATACAAGTATTTAAGTAAATGCTCTGTTTATAATAAATAGTATTAAATAACATTTACCGGCCTGAATGTCCGAGAAATTTTCATAGAACATATTCGTCCTTTGACAGGATTCGAACCTGCATCCTATGCGGAACCGTCATTTACGCTGACGTGCCTTACCGACCAGCCACAAAGGGCGTTCGGTAGACAAGGTCGAATTGAAGTTTATAAGCAGTAAATTCGACCTTGTCTGCCTCACGTCAGCGTAAATGACGGTTCCGTATAGGTTCGAATCCTAGTCAAAGGACGAATATTTTCTATGAAAATTTTCAGAAAATACGCTCATATAAATGTTATTTAATACCATTATAAAATCATTTATTTAAATACTTGTATCTATTTAAAAAAGAACGTTAAACATAAAAATGTCTTTAATATATATATATATATATATATACACACACACACACACATACTCCCAACGGATTGAGTCCTCTAGGTCACTGGCGTGTTTATGAAAAAATAAATACGCAAAAATTCGCCTATCTCTATAGCCTAGGGTTTAGTATCTCCGACTGATGCCAAATCGGTCCGGTTTCGGTCCCGGCTTAAAGCGATCGGATGTCTAGCCGCACAGATGAGCTGTGATACAGCGAAAATCTTTTGTCTGTGAATGGCTATATGTATAATCATAATTAGCCCGAGTGTTGTTTTTTTTTTTTCGGGGCTTCTGCCAAAAATCTTAGTAGATAATTACAGAAATAATACTCAATAAATAAATAAAATTATAGCATAATATAATAATAATGTTATGAAGGTGCTATAGTATATAAAACAATGCATATTCTTTATTAACTCGAGAAAGTCAAGGTAAGAATTTGTTTTTTACAGTGAGTTACACTCTGTACAAGACCCGGGACCACTCGATGTAGAGCATTACAGATTAAGAGGCACAGTTTATACGGATAGGTCGGGAAGATAACGGTTAATCCTAGGCTTGAACAGTTTAAGGCTGTAGTGATCGAGGATACATCCTCTTGGGAGTTGGTTCCGCAGAGCAGTGGTTCGCTGGAAGAAGTTGCTCGAGCGGAACTTCTCGCCAAAGGAATACGGAGGGAATGATGGGGTGGTTTGCTACAATGTGGGTGGCGTGGTGGATCCTACCCGTGAAGGTTAAAACTGGTTAGAACTAAAGAATGCAGTTCGTCTGAGCACGTTCCGTGGAAGCAGCGATAGAGCAGTAAGAAGCTTGCCACACCCTGTCTGTAAGAAAGAAACATTGAATTTAAAATGATAATAATAATAATATTGTTTAGCACTTTAACTAAGTGAAAACACAATCTCTCTCTCACACGTACACACACACACACACACACACACACACACACACACACACACACACACACACACACATATATATATATATATATATATATATATATATATATATATATATATATATATATACACACCAGTGGTTTTCAACCAGGATTCCGCCAGTAAATCCCAGGGTTCCGCAAGAAGTTACACAAGTACTATGATTGACAGTAATTTTTAATTCTCCTGTGCAGATATGTGTGTTTAGCTACCTCCACTAAATCAATAACAAAACAACATAGTATGACTAAAAAAAGGTCCCAAACTTAATAAAACAAACATGTTCCATCAAAATATATATATATATATATATATATATATATATATATATATATATATATATGCATGTGTGGGGAGTATGTATGCGTACGTACGTATGCGGATGGTCGGCGACTAAGACTAAAACGGCACCTCAACTACAATTTATTGCAAGTGAGGCGGGTTGTTAGTAACCCTGTAGGAAGAAAAACAACACCTATTAAAAGGTGGAAGAACTCTTGACAACTCAACGGTCAGCTAAGTGTGCCTCAATAAAATCACTGTGGAGAAGACAACAGGAAACTACTCCACTATCAATCCCAAGAAAGCTCCTGTGTTTTAACAATCAAATTATGAAAGATAACGGCGTGAAGGGTGTTAAAGCTACTGGAATTAACTCCTTGCCCGGTAAAGTGAGACATATGCAATAGGTGTCACGTGACCGTCATCCAGCGACCGTTAGCAAAAACTGCGTAAAAGAGGTCAAACACCTTGGAATTGATCCCTCGCCCGGCAAGGAAAGACATGAGTGACAGGTGTCACCGGAATGTCAACCAACGACTGTTCGCACCAAACAAAAATAATTCTCAGGACATAGAATGTCAGAACATTAAATAAATGTGGCCAGTTAAAAAATATAAAGCAGGAAATAAATATGTTTAATGTTAATATTTTAGGCGTATGGGAAACAAACAATGGCGATTTCGACAGTGGCAAATACAGAATCACATATACAGCAGGCGGAGAGAAAAAATGAAAGAGGAGTAGGACTGATACTAAACCAAGATATGAAGAAATGTGTTATTGGATGATGTCAACTATATGAAATGATTCTTGTCCTTAAACTCAAAGGAAAGCTTTTCAACATAGTTGTATATGTACCGACAGAACAAAGTACAGAAGAAATTGAAAGGTTTTACTGGACGCTATACAACACTAAGGCCCGATGCAATCGTAAGAAATTACAGACATCATGGGAAATTTAAATGCCAAATAGACAAAGAGATAAAGGGTGAAATAATTGGCAAATTCGGACTAGGGTATCGTAATGAACGCAGAGAAAAATAGGTCCAATTTTGTACGGCAAATGATCAGTTGATAGGCAATACCTGATTTCAAGTATAACCAAGACGTATATGAACATGGAGGAGCCCAGGAGGGGAACCAAAAAACGAAAAACCAAATCGACTATATAACTATCAATAAGAGAATCAGTAATGTGGTTTTCCACTGCAAAACATATCCAAGTACCAACTGAGAGAATAACCACCTTCCATTAATGTGTAAATTAGAGTGAAACTACAGAAACTGAAGAGGTCTAAGGAAGCGTCCAAATTGCAATACGACAGACTCCCGAATGACCCGAATGTGAAAGAGCAGTATATGGGCAGTATTAAATGCAGATACAATTTACAATATGAGAATGGAAATTCTAAGTGGGATATATCAAGAGAAGCTTTGGTAATATCAACAATCGAGATCACCCCCCCACCAAAAAAAAAAAAATTAGACAAAGAAAAAAGAATGATGATAAATGAAATTCTTTACACGATAAAAAGGGGACAAAAATGATTCCAGGGGACGGCACAGTATATAGGACTCGGCGCAAAATAATTAAGAACAAATATAGGCGACCTAAAGAGGAATGGCTCAACAAAAAATGTGCATAGATAGAATGTTTGAGTATCACAAATACAGCAGATGTGCATAAAAATGAGAGAACTAACCGGACAAAAGGTATACTTATCAACAGGGTGCATAAAATCCAATAATGACACACTGATGTTACAGAAAGAAAAAAATTCTTCAGAGCTGGAACGAACAGATCGGAGAAATCTTCCACGACGAAAAAGAACAACCGGCAATATAGAGAAATATCGAGCGACCATTAAAATATGAAGTGAAATAAGGACTGGCCAGAAATAAAGCAACAGGACCAGACGGAATTTTAAAAGAGATACCGGCAGTCATAGATGATTTCTACATTG
Source organism: Acanthosepion pharaonis (assembly GCA_903632075.3). Lineage (NCBI taxonomy): Eukaryota > Metazoa > Mollusca > Cephalopoda > Sepiida > Sepiidae > Acanthosepion > Acanthosepion pharaonis. Next base: position 385,925 of record CAHIKZ030000422.1, on the reverse strand, counting down.
ACACAATTATAGGCATAATAAATGACCGTGGTGATATAACGGAAGAGTCAAAGAAAATCTATTTTCATAGCACTGCCTTAGAAACCAGGTTCAAACGCATGTGAACTTCATCGGAAAACCTAATGAGCCATATAACGACAGAACTTATCCGGATTCTGATGAAGAGAGCCCACCGTAGAATTAGACCGGAAATAGGACAAGAACAATGCGGGTTCGTTAAAGATACTGGAACAAAGAATGTAATATTTATGCTCGGAATGATATGAGAAAGAGCAGTACAAATACAGAATCTACTCGCTTAAAGAACTTTTAGGCGCTCAGGGAAATATTTTGAGCAAGCCATTTTTCTTTTATGAACATTTTTTCTTCTTTTAAAGTTAAAGGACTTTTTCTTCCTTTCTTTCTCTCGTAATTGTGTTCATCCCTTTACCCTTTTTTTTCGTACATGTAAATAAACATCTTCTTTTATTGTTACACACCGAGCAGGAGTTGGAATCTTTCTTTATTCGTCCGCCTAAAAGAGAAAGTTTTGTCCGCTCTAATCTTTCAAGTCGTAGTTGCTGTTTTTATTTAATTATGTCGCATTTTTTAACCTCAAGCCTTTCATGTGGGAAAGCCGGGATAAATTTCTCACAATGTTTTATAGATTATGCAAACGCGTTTGATAAAGTACCTCACAAAGAACTGTTGGAATTGCAACGCGGCCATTACAAATTTGGGAAGGATGTTAGGAAAATCCAGAATCTATACTGATAGCAAACAAACTGCATAGTATATAAAATGAATTCAGTAAATATTCAACCTATACAGTGTGGCGATTCTGAGAGAATTAGTAGTCCTAACTATATTGGCGGCTACAATCTTAACAATATAAGATATGCATACGACGCAGTGTTGATAGCAGACACAGAAAGGAAACTACAAGAACTCTTACAGAAGATAATGAAGAAAAGTGAGGAGAAAGGACTAAACATCAAAAAGACAGAATGCACGGTTGTTAGCAAAAGGGGCAACCCAACATGCAAATTACAAATTGGAGATACCAAAAAAAGTACAACTTAAATATCTGGGAAGTGTTTTAACAGAGAAAGGAAAGTGCGACACCGTAATCCGAAAGCACATTGGAACAGCGAAAGATGTCTTCCAAAAGATAAGCAAAGTATTAAGAAACAGAAACAGAAATAAAAATTTCATTAAAAACAAAGAAAAGAGTACTGAACTGTTATGTAATATCTAATCTTCTGTATGGCAGTGTTTGCTGGACAACCTCCTCACAGATGAAGAAGAAGCAAGAGAAATGTGGTTACACAGAAGGATGCTGAGAATGCCATGAAGCGAACTTTTAGAGAAAATTGAAACAAAAAGGATACTTATGCTTAACATCAGTAAGAGACAGTTGAAATTTCTAGGACACATAATAAGGAAAGAGGGCTTGGAAAATTTGATACTCACAAGACTGATTGATAGCAAGAGAGACCGAGTAAAACAACGCATAACCTACCTAGCGAGCCTGAATAAATGGATGATAGAACATAGTTTAGGAGAGATAACAACAAGAGAAAATTTATTAAGAGCTACAAAGAACAGGAAATTGCGGGGAGCCATGATCTCCCAGTTCCTGAAGGGACATGATACATTGAAGAAAAAGATATTAGTATACATATTGCATAACATATATTAGTATGTAATATATAATACATATAGTATAATAGGCTATATATATATATATATATATATATATATATATATATATATATATATAAATAGTAATATCAATAATAAGCATTTTAATATTTAAATGCAATGTCAATCGTTATATTCTGTCTTTTTTATTCTTGTTTTTTATTGTCTTTTTGCTTAATAGTATGTTTTCTCATCTTCTTTAACACTCCGTAACCTCTTGCAGCCTTTTTTTCTTGGGGTGAAATGATTAATATATATATATATATATATATATATATATATATATATATATATATATATATATATATTATTATATTGGCACAACTCCCGATATTCAAAAAACTTCTTTCTGTTACCAGCGTACTTATTGGGATTCATTTCGCGATGCCTCTTTGAATTACATCTTTTACATGGAGTTCCTTCTTAAGTGAAAAACGGCATCGAAGCTGACATGCCTTCCAGATAAAACTACACTCTTTTCCTTGGTTTACAATTACTTGTTCAGCCGCTATCACCCACAGGAATCACTTTTTCTATACCAATATGATAGCTCTGATGACAACAGACACTTCTTTATGTCCACTCGTAATTATTGCAAACATGTCCTCAGGGAAGCTAATTCATTGTTCGTTGATGGTGTAAGACATCGCATAGCTTATCACAAGTTCAGTTCTTGTGGGGACTGGCGGCTCTGTAAGAGTGTGTTAAATAAGTGTAAGTCATTTTCATTTTATCAATTTGAAGTAGTGTTATCATCTGCCGATAAAGCAGAATGCTTTGTCTGTAAATTCTTTTCAAATTCAACTGAGAACTGAGTTTCTACTGTGAGATATGCATATAACTACGTCCATGAATTCCGATACCATTTCCAAACTTAATACCCCAAAGTATTTGGATTTGATGCTATCTCTGCAATTTTCTTTAAGAAACTTGCCTCCTGAATTGACTCTGTTCTCTTCAAGTTCTAAAATAGAAGATTGTTAGAAATCCTCTTCTATAGTTTTTGTTTTTAATAAATGGTGAACCATTTGATCCTTTGAACCAGTGGTGGATTGGCTATAGTGTCAGTTTGCCCGATGGCAAGTAGACCCCTGATGAAGTGAGCCCCTATATCAAATAAAAATACAATATTGAAATAAACACAGACAACTGTTTTAGTCATAAAATGGAATAGGAAATTTATAGTCATCTGTACACGATCATTTACTCAAGTCGAATATGAGAAGACACTTTCAAATCATAAAGACAAGGTTAAGAAATTCACTGTCAGAGGAGAATTTGGAATTAGACATGTTATTATCAATTGAAAAGGAATTGTTAGATGAATTGGATAGCAGAAGCAATTATTGGCAGATTCACACTGTCATCTATTGAACACAAACGATTGCTCTTAATATAGTGGACTGTATGCAATGCGGTTAAATGGCCACATCACGTTGAAACACGAGTTCATGTACGATGTTAAGCAACGTCAATCCTCGTTAGTACCTAGATGGGTGACCGCTTGGGAATACCAGGTGCTGTAAGCGTGGATGTGCGGATAGTGATGTTGCTATTCATTGAAAAGGAATTGTTAGATGCAGAAGCAATTATTGGCAGATTCGTATCATCTAATGAACACAAACGATTGCTCTTAATATAGTCGACTGCATGCAATGTTCTATTGTGCTTTTGAACGATCTGTTAATTTGTCAATTGTGCAGTAAACTATTACAAAATATCAACCAATTAAAATTAAAAAAAAAAAGATTCCATTATAACATTCTGTAGTTATATTTGCTCTCTACTGCCAATAATATGTACAGTACATGTACATTGTGATTACTAAGAAATACATATTATTTTTTCGACAAAAGTTTTAATTGTACCCTTTTATCCAAATGTATTTTTGAAAATGTTATTTATTCGTTATGAAAATTAAATAATAGTATTATAGTTGAACATAGGCCCCTTTGTCTCCTAGTGTTATGGGACCTTACCCATAATAACATAATGGACTATTTCATACGTAATAAATACTGCGCCTCAAGAGGAAGCAGAGAGTTCAGTCCGAAGTCGGACGACGGGCTGACCGGCTGATCGGTTGAACTGTCTGCCTTCGGGCGGGAAGGAACCCGAACGAGGCTACGTCGAAAGGCGGAGTCTCTTTCGGTGAGGTAAACCGACCCTGAACCCGTTTATACGGATTCAAAGGGCATATTTTTGGCCGAGCTTTCTCGGACTAACATTCTCAGCTGACAGGAAGTGGAAAGACAAAACTGAATCCATTGCTAGGTTAGCAGCTAAGAAAGTTGGTTCACTGTGCGAGATAGTTTTTCTCTCCAGAATATCTGAGTCTACCATTTACCCATGCTTAGAATATTGCTGCCACATATGGTCTGTTGCCCCTGCTATTTACCTTGAGCTCCTTGATAAAATCCAAAGAAGAATTATTGGTCCTGAACTGGTGACTCGGTTTCAGTCATTTTCCCACCATCGTAAAGTTGCCTCTCTGTCCCTTTTCTATAAATAATTTCGTGGTAATTGTTCGGATGAGCTCTTCATTGGGGTTTAGCTTTTAAATTGTTATTTTATCCCCCCCCCCAAGACAATGAATTGTATATATGGGGACTAGTTAGAACTTCATAGAGACAATGAGGTATTATGGTGGATGTAGTAAGAAAGGTAAGATTGCGTTGTTGTGGTGTAAGGAATATTGTTGTATATTTGAGCCAGTGTTTGTGGCTAGCTAAGTTTAACGCTAACACAGAAGAAGACCGTCTTTTTCCTCATTCCACGTATTGGCCTTGTGCCATATTTTATATAAAAATAATTTTCACTATGGTGCCTAAACTTTCTGAATTTAAACGTAGCAGTAGACTGGCAACCAGGTCACATCAATTTGTAGTTGAATTGGCTAGATGTTATCGTAAGTTCTACTCTAACAGTTTCTTTTCTCGCACTTCTCGCTTGTGGAACTCTCTTCTGGTTCCATGCTTTCCAGTCAACTTTAATCTTCAAAAATGTAAATGCAATGTCAGTATCTATCTACTGTCTTCCTGATGACTTTACTAAGGAGAGAGAGCAATAGTAATGCTTCTGTTTTCTAATTCTTCCACGCCCAGTTACCCCTTGTGTCTTAGTGGCTTTACTACCTTGCATGTGTTGATACCGGTTAAAAATAATATCTGTGAAATAAACATCAAACTAATTTATATTTTTGCAAATCAAGTCTCGGCGATTGTCGAGAATGTGAATACTTCAAAAGTTCATGCATAATGTGGGGGGGGGAGGAAGGAAGGTAAATATAAGTTTCAGTACCTTTAAAATAAGGGTGTAAAAAGTTCTGGTTCCGTCTTCTTGGTAAATAATGGTACTCTAGTCAGGAAAAATTAATTGGTTTTTAGGGTCTTTTTGCGAGATCCCATGCGTTATGCAATGGCATAAAGACAAACAAAATAAAGAAAGATATTTAATGAATTAAGAGTAAAACGATCTGAAAAAAAAATAAAATAAAAACCACTACATGACTAGTCCTGGGTAAGACGATAAACTACATCCGGCAGTAAGACTTTTGATCGGGAGATTGGCGGTTTTGAGGGCCATGGAACCACCACTTAATTGCTGTTAATCCCAGGTCCACCCTGATGAAGGGTGATAGCAACTGAATCCCCAAACAAAAACATAGAATATAAAAGTATAAAAATACATTTTTATAGTAAAAATACCAGCAATATATATGTATATATTTCATATAAAATATTATCAACAATATATATTTATAGTAAAATTACCAACAATACAATTTCAAAGCAAAATGTTCAGCAATACATTTTATAGTAGAATTACCAACAATACTTTTTAATGTAAAATGACCAACAATACATTTTATATTAGCATTACGACCTATACATTTTTAAAGTAAAATAAACACCAATACATTTTATCGGTAGCTGAAGGCATACAATTGCATTCGAAATATATTTAGTTGAAGCCATAAAATTATGTTCAAAATATTTAGATTTCGGCATTAAATAACCCATAGAGATGTTGATATGCTGTTAAACAAAATCAAGCACCCAATCAACTAAATACTACATGACCATTATATAAGAGTCAATGTGCCATAAAATCGTTTTTTATAATCCTAATCAGAACTTTGGATATTAATTTAAACTAGCAGAATTATTTTCATTTGTATCCTCTTACTTCTTTAAATAATAACCTCCGTTCATAATTATGATTGCAATATTTTGTTAAAGTTTGTTAAGCTCAAATATTGCAAAATAGCCATGGAAATTCCATTGCTTCAATATTTGAGCTTAACAAAATATTGCAATCATAATTATGAACGGAGGTTATTATTTAAAGAAGTAAGAGGATACAAATGAAAATAATTCGAAATTGAAAACAAATTTCGACTTCACTGAAGTAGACTTGAAACGCCTGGTGGCGTTATCGCTTCTTCCACACTCCCTTTCTTTTTAATTTCTTCTTTCTTTCTTTTTTCTTCTTTCTCTTCGTCTTTTTTTTTTATATTCGTCTTTCATTTTGTTATGTATACTTTCTTTTTCTCACTAAAACAAGACAGCGTCTCTGGTATACATTTTTTTCTGTCTTTCCTCGCGATCAAAACGAAATGGTCCATTATTTATCTGAGGCAATGTTAGGCCGTAACGGATGAAAATTTACTTAAAAAATTGTTACTACATGACCACAATATAAGAGTTAATGTGCCATTCAACTACATTCATACTTCGAATCAGGTTCTTGAATAGACGTTTAAAAACTGATCATTTTTTTTGTGTTTGGTAGTACATGACCATTATATAAGTGTTGATGTGCCATAAAGTTATTCACTTCGTATACGTATGAATGTGAATCTGTTAGATCATTGCAAAAGTTCATGTCTGATTCGAAAATTAAAAACAAAAAAAGATACTCACAAAAAAACATTTATTAGTCAAGTACATAGTTTCCATTGTTTTTATCAACTGTCTCCATCGTTCTACAAACTTATTGACGCTATTTTAGTAGAAACTTCGTGTTTTTTGTTCGAAGAAGGTCGTGAGGTAGCTTTCGATTATACAGAATCAAATCTTTTGTCATTTGAATTGTTCTGTAGAGCCTGGAACAAATGAAAATCCGAAGGAGCCAAGTCAGGAGTATAAGGTGAGGGTTCGAAGGTTTCCCATTTCAACTCTAAGCTTTTGCAAGTCAGTTTTGCAACATGCAGTCTTGCATTGTCGTGTAAAAAAATCCTTTTCGATTTGCCACAATCGGCCGTTCTTCTTGAATCCAAGTCTTCTCAAATGGCGAAAGGCAGTTGAGATATCGATTTTCAAACACTTAGCAATCTCTTCCGTCTAAATCATCAATTTATTCTCCGCGGTGGCATTATCAACGTCGGAAGGTCGCCCGGAGCGTGGTTGGTCGTTTAAGGTTAAAAGGACACTTAAGAAATCTGCCAAATCACTTTTTGACCGTCCAAAGAGCTGAAGCATGAACCAAATAAAACTTCTAAGTGGTTTTTTGTCGCAGTTTTCCGTAATTCATAGAGCATAATATGACGAAAGTGCAACTTTTCATCCGCCATCTTTAAAAAATTCATTCGTGGACAAAACGTTAACATTCAACAAAGTCTGACTAGCAACTAAACGATGCAAGGTTTCAATCTAGAACACACCAGAAATCAGAACCCAAACAAATACTAGTGCCGACTTGTGGTCATTTTATATTAACAATGAAATTCGGACATGAACTTTTGCAATAATCTGATATATAAGGAAATGTATACCTTCGTTTTGTGGATGTCATTGCGAAGTGTCTGTCTACTGTATACCTGGAAGTGTGTGTCCGTGTGTAGCAGGTGTCTTTCAAATAATCGATAAGTTAACATAAAAAAGCCAGTGTTTCTTTTGGCAACAGTTTAGTAAGATTAGATGAAAAAAAATCTCTGGTGACAAACAAGATTTTGATGTACTCGCAATATAATAAAGCACAAACTGAAATCTAGGAAAAGTAAAGGAAGGTCAGAATAAAGGAGCGAGGGGTAGTCTGGAAAAGAAAAAAAGATGGTAGAGAGGGTGAGAAAAGAACGCGAAAGAGGAAATGCATAAAGGGAGAAGAGGAAAAAGGGGGTAGAGTAAAAGATACAAGAAAAGAAAAAGAGGAAAACATAGGGAGAATCTTTCTTTTATTCATTTTCTCACTAAACCCAAGTAGGGTCTCTGATGTGATTTTTTTTTATCAAAACGGAATAGTCCATTGTTTATGAGGTATTAGCAGGAGATATTAAATACTTCTGTCTTTCCTTCTTTCTTGTCAGATTTATTGCATATAAAATGCAATTGTGGCACAAGGCCTAAAAAGGAGGGAATGGTCGTCAATAATTATTTTATACCTAGCAAATCAGAATCACGACCCATTCATTCATTACAATTTGCACATCCACCACAAGAACTCATCCATCACCATTCAATCCTACATATATCACAATACCATATACTCGCAGATAACATACAAAACACCGCATGATATAAAAATTAATGAGTATAAAATTCTATATAAAAATCTGTTGATGATACACAATAAGGGGCTCGGGGATGAACCCCCCCCCCAAAACAAACTAAAATAACACAAAAGCACACAAACTAAATAAACGGAATAGTCCATTATTTATGAGGTATTGGCAGAACATAACGGTCGTGTGAACTAACGAATGATGGGACAAGCACAATTATAATAGAATTCAACTGGACTTAAAGTGGGTGATCATCTTTGTATTGTTATTAAGTAATATTCTGAACCTCCATTATTATTACATCTATATCTATAATTCTCAAAATGTGTGTGTGTAAGTAGGTGTGTGTGTGTGTGTGAGAGAGAGAGAGAGAGAGAGAGAGAGATCGGATGTTGTTTATGCGTTTGCATAGTTTTCATACGATTTCGATGAATTTTTTTTTGTTTGATAGATAATTCTTCACTGCCGGTTTTGAGTTCAAATTGATTGAAAAAAAATTACAACCTTCAAGGAGAAAAATCGAAAAAACTGATTTTTTTTACACTTTGCGCAAAAATCAAAGGCAAAATTTAATGTCTGTAAAAACAGCATACAATTAATTTAGAAAGTTGAAATCTAACGCAAAAGAATTATAAGAAAAATGTATTATAAATAAAAATTATCGTATATTATTATGACGGTCCATGAAAGAGGTTCCTTCCTTGCAAGACTGAGAACGCAAAAACGGCACTTTTCACACACACCCCGCCATTCAAATCGTTAACCCTCCATTTAGGGATGTGCCTCAGTTGCACCCAATTGTTGTCACTAATATTGATTTTCGGGTTATCTGACTTTGAACTTAAACTGTTCTAATTGAACGGCAAAAATTCCCAGTATTGAAACACCCGGTCGTAACCTTCAGGTGGGGCAAAGCAGATTTTCCCGACTGTCATCGGTGTGACCCTGGCTTAGAGGAAACGGCTTCGCAAGCCTTCTACCATTGTCCTCAGGGGTGCCCTTTCTGGGATTATGTCGGCGAATTTACGGCTCGTATCGCTCCCGAACGGCTCGTGTCCATCGATCTCGCGTACGCGTGTGACAATGTGTCGCCCCCGTTCTCCGGGGTAAAATGGATGGTGCTTTTTACGTTGCTAGCCGTGACAAGAATGGTGGTGTGGACGACACCTCAGGAGGGAATCTTACGAGATGAACGTTATTCGCATCAGGATCTGGTTGTTTTCTTTAAGCATTAGCTTAGGGTAAAAATCAGATCTGATAGAAAGCGTTTTCAGCGAAAGGTGGGTGACTGAGGAAAATGAATAGTATATATATATATGTATATGTGTGTGTGTGTGTGTGTGTGTGTGTGTGTGTGTGTGTGTGTGTGTGTGTGTGTGTGTTATTTTCTCTCTCCGTGGGACACGTGTATATAAGCATATATAGTTGTGTGTATGCTTTCGTGGTATAAAAGTCTCTCTGAGAACCAAACATGTTTGTCATTCCTTTTCCTTTCAGCCATTCCGTTCCGTCCGGATATAATAATGCACTTAATGGGGGAAATGAAAATGGGAGAATAAATCTTTCTTCCGTAGCTCTCTCCTGTTATAATGCGTACCGTATGGCGATGCGCAAAATGTTAGTGTCGTAAATTTTGTTATAAGTTCAGTTGTCATTGAAGGTCCTGATATTTTGGGCCTGGTTCAAACTCAGATAAGATTGGTAAATAATTATTATACCTGCCATAGGTTAGAAAATTATTCTCTCATAGTTTCTACGATATTTTGTACCTTGGATATATATTATTTTGTGTGTTGGATATAGTGCTATTATATGCCCTAGATACACTGATAATTTCTGGCTTGTATCTATTACTATTTTGTACCTTGGATGTAATGATACTGTTGTGCCTGAGATGTATAAATATTTAGATATAATGCTATTTTATGCTTACGATATAGTGCTATTTTATGCTTACGATATAGTGCTATTTTATGCTTATGATATAATGCTATTTTATGCTTATGATATAATGCTATTTTATGCTTACGATATAGTGCTATTTTTTGTCCCAGCTTTAATGTTATTTTGTATTTTGGGCAATGTTATTTTGGGATTTGGATATAATCTTATTTTATGACTTAAATACAGGTAACAATTTCTAAAAAAGAGCATACCATGATGATAAAAGGCACCAAACGATAAAAACAATTTTTTGTCGTCAAAATGTTTATGTTATTATTAAGACGAAAATATTTTTAATCATTTTATTAAATTTTTTAACACTTTCTAACACGTTCGAAATTTTGGTTCAAAATCTTGTTTTTCTTGCATCAGCGGGTGGGAAATTTAGCGTCTTTTTTGCCGTAGAAAACACATTGAGTTGGAAATTTTTGTAAAAATTAAATAATTGTCGGCTTTTAATGAAATTTTCAGGATTTATTCACAAATGAATAGCATTATATTTCTTGTTTAGAAAATCTTGGTAAAAATATTTTTACATCTGTTACCCCCACTCTGAAATTAAAATTCATATTTATATTAGTTAATAGCAGAACTCCTTGGAGGATTTAAATCATCAATTTATTTTTGTCAAACAGAAACACCATTTACCAAAAATCTACTCAGAATCTTAAAATAAAGAATTCAATAAAATGACATTATTTAATTAGAAAATCTTGTAATTGTTTTTATAAATAAGATATAAGGACACTATTTTTTAAGAAAAAGTTTTTGTTCGATGAATATTGAATTTTTACAAGAATCGTTTTCATTTTTTAAAATTTTAATTAGAATAATTTGCTAAGTTCTAAATCTTTTAAAATTCTGTACTGATTTCAACCTTTTAGATGATATTATTAAATAAAAACTATAGTTGCTAATCATAAACGAAAAAGCTTAGTATAAATCATCAAACACCAATATTTTTAAAAGAATTTTGAATGTGTATAAACGTGTTGGTTTTTTTTTAGATACGGATGTCCATACACGACGTTATCAGAAAATAATAGTGATAACTATAGTAAATTTAAAATCAGAAAGTATCTAAAATTCAATAAAACATTAGATTACGGGGAATATTTTGTTCGATTTTTAAGATTACTAAGTACTTAAAAATTATATATAAAAGGCGCTTACATCATATTAAATTATTTTTTACAACTAAAGCTCCCATAGAACAACATTAAGCATCAATCTGTCAAACACGGCAATAGCTGAAACAAACAGCTACCGCTGTGTTAAAAAAAATGAATTTCTGCGATATTTTAAACTTAAAGTAAATAATATTTGTTTCAAATCAGATTAATTGTTGTTTAAATCAGCTAATATTAACTCAAATAAAGTTTCAGAAAAGTATATTTTATTTTTGGAAGATTTTTTAATAAGGGAATTACATTGCGTTGAAAGGCAACTAAAAAGGATGTTGATCAGATATTTTAGCAAAAAAAATTATTACAGTCAATTTAAATTAGTTTTTGAAATACAGCAAAATATTTTGCTTATTGGAAATATTAAATTTAATCTATCAGCTTGAAATTAAAAGTAAAATAAAAGCTTCAAGAAATTTTTTTCAATTTCTTTTACCACTTTTCTACTTTTTACCCTAAGCTAATTAGGGTAAAAAGTAGAAAAGTGGTAAATTTAGCGTTGTATAATGATGTTGGATGTAATGATACTGTTGTGCCTAAGATGTATAAATATTTTATACCTAAGATAGAATGCTATTTTATGTTTAAAATATAGAGCTATTTTATACCTTGGATATAGCGCTATTTTATGCTTAGGGTATAGTGCTATTTTGTACTAAGGATATAGTGTTATTTTGTGCTTAGCATATAGTGCTATTTTATGTCTAAGATGCAATGCTATTTTATGCTTAGGATATAGTGCTATTTTGTTCCAAGGATATAGTGTTATTTCGTGCTTAGCATATAGTGCTATTTTATGTCTAAGATGCAATGCTATTTTATGCCTAATATATAGTGCTAGGATGTATTGCTATTTTGTGCTTAGAATATAGTGCTATTTTGTGCCTAGGATATGGTGCTATTTTGGGCCTAGGATGTGGTGTTATTTTGGGCCTAGGATATGGTGCTATTTTGGGCCTAGGATATGGTGCTATTTTGGGCCTAGGATATGGTGCTATTTTATAGTGGTTTAATCTAAAGATCATTCTGAGAATAATTCACCCATATTAAACGAAAAGAAAACGTGAAGAGCAATGATCGCCTACGCCCTGAGGGAAAATGGCATTAAAAAATGACATTGTAGCAAAATAATAATAATTTCGTTTTTTGACTCATTCTGAGGATCATTCACACATATTTAAAACAAGGAAGCCGTGGAGAACCACGATCGCTTACATCCTGAAGAGGGATGTTATTCTTTTAAATCCTAATTTCGAGCAGGCCCCAAAATCAATAAATGAGAATCAAAGTTACAACCAGGCTTGCGAGACTAACTTGCTATTCATTGATTAGAGCAGACATCAAATATATTAGCTCAGATGATATTTGGATCTCACTCCAATATGGATTGAACACATAACTAGGTTTGCGAGACTAACTTTTTAACTATTCCCCTACGGCAACCATCAAAAATATTTTCAATTATCTTCGTTTGGGCTAAGCCTAAAATATCAGTACATCCAATGAGAATCGAACTCATAACAACGTCTACAAGAGTAACTTTCTTGCGGTTCTTACGGTGGGTGTCATATATATCTTCTAAGCTTATCTGTATTTGGACCAGGCCTGAAAAATAATAATACATGCAATAAGGACTGAATTCCTCACAAGGTCTGCGAAACTGAGCATTGCTCAGTGATGCCTAACACACATTTACAAATAAAAGGGTGCGTGGAAAGTGAGAAGAAATATGTTTATCGCCTCCATCGCACATGATCCATTATAGGCATTAATATATCCGTGATATATTATCACGGTTATCTTACTTATTATAAAACACAGATTGTGTGTGTGTGTGTGTGTGTGTGTGTGTGTGTATATATTGGTTCGGATTTCCTACATTTTTCAACTGATTTCAACAAAACTTCACAGGACTACGTAAAATTAACTTGCGGTGGTTCTGACAGCGCCCAAAATTGGAAAAACACAATTGTTTTTGCACGAAATCAATTTGAAAACACGATAAAACACGATTCTGTCGCCAGAATGAAAGGGGGACAACTCATATCGAGTTATACTTATTATAAAACCCAGGTTGTTTTTTGTGTGTGTGTTCGTTTATATATGGGATCGGATTTCCTACATTTTTCAACCGATTTCAACAAAACTTCACTTTTTTTTTTGGCAGGTAGTGTTTCTTATTGTCTTGCACACTTTTTTCTTTATTTTTACATTAAGAATGCTTTTAAAATTCCATTTACAAGACAATTGTTTATAATAAAATTGAAAAATTCTACTCTTACTGTTACATCCCCGGGCAACGCCGGGCAACGCCGGGCTCTACTGCTAGTAATATATATATAGAGAGTATGAACGGATTTCATTATTTAATCCATCAGTGGTCTATACGTAAAATCCACTAAAGGAGTAGTGACACTTGGTTGGAAACTAATAGCTATGAAACTGACCATCATTACAGTGTGAAACTGATAGTCATTGTGCATATGTGCGCAATATATATATATATATATATATATATATATATCGCATAGAAATGCTTGCTTTGTGTGTTTTTAGTAGACCATAAAATCTGCATATTTTAGGGTGACATTCGACGAACTTTAACAATGTTTTATAATTATTGTTAACTAACTTTCTAATAGATGTGTTTTATGTTTCGGAAATTATGTTCATCGATTTATTTTATAAACATTTGTACCCTTGTGTAAAAGTTTTATTTTTTCATTGTGGGCATTGTTATGCATGATAGCAATCTCACCTCTTTTGTCCCAGGCAATGATAGAAATATATATATATATATATATATATATATATATATATATATATATTATATATATATATATAGATAGATAGATAGATAGATAAACCTAGAGAGCCAGAAAAACCTACCTAGGTTTCACCTAAACGGATCGTCAGGGAAAGTTGGCTAAAGAGGCAAAGGGAAACGCATATTTATAGGCGATAGCCAAAATTATACCATGTGACCAAAGAAAGAACCACACAACACAAACACAAAACCACCTGACTGGGGAGGGGGGGTAAAGATTTATTCAACAAAAAGGGGAGGGGATATTAAAATACGAACATTAAGGTGTAAATTCCATTTACAAGACAATTGTTTATAATAAAATTCTATTCAATCGGTAGACTCATAACGAGTGAAAACAATGTTTTTGTTTGAGTTTGGGTTTGACCAATTCGTAAAAAAAACAAAAAAAAACTAATTAAGATATGCGTGTCCGTCAACCTTAAACAATAATCTTTGTCAATTTTATTTTTCAGTCTTTATGATGGTCGATACTTGATCTATCTCTTACTGTTACATCCCCGGGCAACGCCAGGCTCTACTGCTAGTACTAAATAAAGAGAAAATATCCTATTTAAGGAGTAACAGATGGAGTGGCGTTTTTATATTATAAAATGGATCAGAGAGAGCAGCGTACTCCAATTTTTGGAATGTAGCAGGAGAGGTGGCGGAACAGCTGGAGCTTGAATGGCTTCAAAATCAGTTAAACAATAAAACCCAGATTGAGAAAGACACTATATGAAATTCAGTCTTTGGTAATGGAAAGAGGCTCGACAAGAGCAAGGAGAGGAAGTAAAGAACAACTTAAGACGACAGCAGGAAGGACCAGAATGATCCAAATAAATTAATTCCGAAAATTAGTTACATCTGAAAACATTTAGCACTAAAATATACAATTCTAAAATGCAATATATATATATATATATATATATATATATATATATATATATATAGTCATTTCTCCCGTCGAATTCGACGTATGAGGGTCAAGCAGATCAGTTCCCAGGAAACCGACAGCCCGACAACAGCACATGAGATTTGATTATAGTGGTGAAGGTTTCGTGCAGGACCATCCACACTTTTTGAAGGGCCGAATACAGAGACCTGGTGCACTACGTGCCACAGGGTCCCCAAACGACCCTCCGCAGGTTTTGAATTCAGAGTTGTCCTTCTTCTAGACCAGTTGCCATCCATGGCCATAGAACCCAGTCTGTCCTGCTATTTACCCATAGCTGGAGGGAGAAGAAGAGGATTCACACCTTTCCCAATGGTATTAGCACGTAAGTGAATGTAATAGGTTCGACTGAAATTCGAACTCGGCTCTGCGATTCCTCAATCCAAGCCGCTAGCCATTACACATGCCTCCTTTTTTTTATATATATATATATATATATATATATATATATATATATATATATATATATATATATATATATATATATATATATATATATATATATATATATATATATATATATATATATATATATATATATATAGAAAGAATTAATCGATTTATTTTATCCGATATTTTATTACTTCAAACGTTATTATAGTTGGCACTTCTTATTTGAAATAAACGCGCCATCTTTATAGATTTAATATATATATATATATATATATATATATATATATATATATATATATATATATATATATAATCGTCATAGTTGGTCCCCGTACAGAGAAATTAAAACACATAAAAAACCAGCAATGTGTGACGAGATGAAAAGGTCTTACTTATAATATCCCCAAGAGGGATGCAGTACAAGCGGGATACATTACGGCCCAAGTGATATGTTTTATGTTCTTATTTAAGAAGCATGGGAATTGTGACGTCTTCCGTGGACATACTAACCGCAACTGGCTATCACCTTCATCTTTGTTGCGAATTAAGCAGCAACTGACTATTCTCATCAGCGGCTGCCACGTGATCTCAAGGGACACTTTAGACATCAATCAATTCTTCCTGTCAAAGGAGAGGTAATCGCCCTCTGAATTCCTACACTTCGAACAGATTCGCAATTGACATCCAGCGAATGCGTATCGATATCTTGACTTTCTAACCTTTGGCCTAACGCAGGGCACAGAGATATTTAGTCAGCTTAACTTAGCTGAAAACAGGGTTGTAGGACATCTCATGAAGTGAGTTCAGATCCTTGCCTCATGCTACAAGACTAGTTTGCTTTCGACAATAACTAAACAGTTTCTATTAAGACGCTTTACAATGTCACCTCCATCTTAAATGCTTTGAAGTGAACAGGTCAAACCAACTGACAGACCCGTGAAGCTAAAAATCGTAAAGCTTGAAGTTTTAGTTTTTTAACTTCTGAAAAAAGCCTTCAGAAATTTGTAGGTTTTTTAGAATAAAATAATTTTTACTAAATAGGATTAATGTTTTTAGATAATTCTAAATATTTTTGGAAGAGTTATTAGATTTTATAACAATGAGTATAAACTGTTTAAGGACGTAATTTGTAACCTGATTAATATCTTCTAAAGAAATATTTAAAAATCAGAATACATCAAATTTACTATAAGATGAATTTTGACAGCTTGCATTTTGCCTGGGGCGAGAATACCTCTTTTTTTATCTAGATGGAACTGGTTAGAAATCGGACACATTTTTTAATAAAGCTTTCAATTGTGATATCTGCTATTGAAAACAATATGCAGAAAATAAGAATGTAAGTTTTGCAAAAACATGGGTAACTTGAAAATTCTCACTAATATTTTTAAAAAAATGAGGAATGTTAGCATATTAGGTAAATATGTATCATAAATAAAGTGAAAAGGTCTGACTTAAGGAGTAAAAGCTGGAATGGTACTTTTATTTTATAAAACACAGCAGAGAGAGGAGAGTACTGCAATTCTTGGAGCAGGAGAATGGACGGGAGAGCTTGAGCCTGAATGGCTTCAAAATCAGTCAAACAATAAAACCCAGATTGAGAAATTCACAAAATAAAACCCAATTGGTACACTGGTAACAGAAAAAAAGTCTTGTGAACTGGAGGATCCTTTCTAATAGATGAGGCAAAAGCTATATAATATATATATATATATATATATATATATATATATATATATATATATATATATATATATATGTACTTTACAGATAACAGAAAACATTATGATACATAATGTGTGTTTTTTGTTTGTTCTGTTTATTTTTTGGGGTGGGGGAGTATTTTATTTATAGAATAAAAGAATTTTTTTATTAAATAAAATTAATGATTTTAGACAATTCTAATATATATAATTTTTTAAAGATTTATTACATGTTATAGCAACGAGCATTTGTAGTTTTTTAGGATAAAAAATGTTTTTATTAAATAGGAAAATGTCTTTGATAATTCTAAAAACTTTGTTTTTACTATAGCCTGCATTTTTCCTGAGAGAAGAAGACATTTTTTATCTAGATAGAACTGGATAGGAATCTTCGCTATGTTACCAAGACTTTATGAATTTAAGCGCAGTTCTAGAGTGGCAGTAAGGTCTCGACATTTTACAGTTCAATTGGCTAGATGTAACCGTAAGTTCTTTGCTAACAGTTTCTTTTCTCACACTTCTCACCCGTGGAACTATCTTCCAGATTCTTGCTTCCCAGCCAACTTTAATCTTAAAAAATCTAAATGCAATGTCAATCATTATGTACTGTCGTCTTGATTCCTCTTCTTTTATTTTTTTCGCTTCTTAATAATGTTTCTCTTTTCACTTATTCTCAGTAACCCCTTTGTTTCTTAGTGGCTCTACCGTTTTGCATGAGTTATGATTACATATATATATATATATGAAAAATAACAAAAGGAAAACTCATCTTAGGCGACGGCGTTTCGTCCTCTGAGGGAATTTACCAAGGCAAATGTAATAATTTTATTTTGTGACGAGTATTTATAGACAAGAGCAAAAATGTTATTGGTTTTTCAAAATATTCATCAGGTTAGAGGAGGAGTCAGGCAAGTTCATGGGTGTCAGGTGATACAGTTCGATGCCAAAGTGAGTAGGAAGTATTTTTATGTATGTATATATATATGTAAATTAGTATTTAAATTATTTGGGATTGGGATATAAATCAATGTGTTATATCTTTTGAATGACATGAGGTTATGGATTTTAGCGTTTTCTTTTAATATTTTTGTATTTTTGGGTCATGTATATTGGCTTGGGATAAGGGTATTGTATTTTGGGGTCATGTATATTGTCCTTTGGATAAGGGCATTGTATTTTTGGGTCATGTATATTGGCTTGGGATAAGGATATTGTATTTTGGGGTCATGTATCTTGGCTTGGGATAAGGTATTGTATTTTGGGGTCATGTATCTTGACTTGGGATAAGGTTATTGTATTTTTGGGTCATGTATATTGGCTTTGGATAAGGATATATTGTATTTCAGGGCCATGTATATTGGCCTTGAGATAAGGGCATTGTATTTTTGGGTCATTTATCTTGACTTGGGATAAGGGTATTGTATTTTGGGGTCATGTATATTGGCTTGGAATAAGGGTATTGTATTTTGGGCTCATGTATATTGGCTTGCCTGATATTTCCGCTAACCTGATGAATAATCATGAACACCCAAAGATTTTGAAAAACCAATAATTTTTCTTCCAATTTTTATAAATGCTTATCACAAAATAAAATCCTTACATTTGTCTTGATAAAGTCCATCAGAGGACGATATGCATCGGCTAAAATAAGTTTTCCTTTTGTCTTTTTTCATATTTTCCTTTTATATATTTACTCTATCTGATTTTTTTACACACAAACACATACACACACATATGTTAATACTGTTTATTATAAACAAACATTTACTTAAATACTTGTATCTATAAAGAAAACGTAAAAACAGAAGATAACTTAAAATATTTGTCGGATTTTGTCTATTTCGTAGTGTGTGACATCATTTGTTTACATCGAGCAGAACAACAAACGAAGAGGCACGGATAGCGGCTCGGATTGAGGAATCGGAGAGCCGAGTTCGAATTTCATTCAAATCGATTGCATCCACTTATCTGCTAATACTCTTGGGAAAAATATGAATTCTTCTCTCCCAGGTATGGGTAAATAGCATGACAGACCCGGGTTCTATAGCCTTGGATGGCAACTAGTCTACCACATAAAGAAATGGCAACCTACTGCGGGAAAAATCTGCCTAGTCAGTCATGTATTGAAAGATACATGATCGCCTAAGCGATAACTGATTGACAGCAAATGAAGTCACAAACAGAATGATAAAGGTTAATCAGAAAATACAAGAATCTTTTGTTTTCAGTACATTCTTGCAAAAATAGAGAAAGGTTTATCCTGGGCTGAGTATATAAAATAAATTCAACAGAATGATAATTGATATATATATATACATATATATATATATATATATATATATATATTTCATTCGCAGAAAGTATTGTTTCGCTGTATCACACCTCCTCAGTGCGAACAGACATCCGAATACCTCAAGCCCGGATCGAAACCCAAACGATTTCATGTCAGTCAGAGTTTTTACCACTGAGCTATCTTCAATGGAATGCTCCAATTCATTTTACTTTGCATTAACGCAGGTGGCTGTTGTTTATATAATTAGCCTATCACTCAACAGTGCTCAATTGAAATATATATATGTTGTGGGGCTCTCCCCTTTTTACATAAGATGGACTCGTCCAAAGTATACTTATACTGACAGAGAGAATACCTGCTGTTGAGATACGTTTGAGATACATTGAGATACGTGGAGATACGTTGAGAGATACGGAGACAGACACAGAGTATTCTCAGAGAGTTATACAAGAGCCCAGAGAGAGAGATGATTACGGCTTTACTTACAGAGACTTGTACATATACTTTTTATTAACCCGCATTCCTGGACTACTAATCTTCACTTCAAGTCTGTATTCTTACGTTTAATACACTTATTTTTCTATCTCAATTATTGGCGTTGTTTATTTATTTGTGCAGGATTTCCTTCACGGAATCCACAACAATATATATATATATATATATATGTATATATATATATATATATATATATATATATAGTTTATGCAAAACTAGGTAATCCGTATGGGTAGATCCAAGGAGGATGATATCCAGAGAGCTCAATGTAAATTCAGAGCAAATATGTTTGAATAAAAACAGATCACTTTAAGGTTCCATTTAATAAGTTATTTCACCACAACCCTTTTGAAGGGCTCTGGGTCATCAGACTTTACTTCCAAAAGTTGAAATGAAAAAAAAAATAACTTATTACAAATTATTATGTATGAATGACATGAGGTTATGGATTTTAGCGTTTTCTTTTAATATTTTTGTATTTTTGGGTCATGTATATTATTAAGAAATAACTTATTACATGGAACCTTAAAGTGATCTGTTTTATTCAAATATATATATATATATATATATATATATATATATATATATATATATATATATATATATATATAAACGATATATATTTATATATCAATAACAGTATTGGGAAAATTGTATGACAAAGTGGAAAAAAGTTTACATTCCATAAGTAATTAGTTATTCCACATTGTGATATTAGAAGATCTGCCAGGAATGGCCCATGTTCTTACAACATTTCGCTATTCTTGACAGATCTTCTAATATCACATTGTAGAATACCTACTTACAAAAGTGATGGAAAGAAAAAGAAAAAGACTCTAAATGAATTCGGCTAGATAAAAAAAAAATAGAAATTCCCAGCATCCCTCTGTCGTGCGCATGTGTAGTCCTACCAACATAACATATTTCGTCCGATGAAGCACTGAAGGACGAAACGCGTCAGAAGTAAACTTTTTCCACAATGTCATACAATTTTCCCAATATATATATATATATATATATATATATATATATATAATATTTATTAACAATTATAACAAAAATATATTATAAACCGCTACATAAAAGCAAGCATGTTTTGACACTGCACGTGCCTCCTCAGGCGGTGTGTGTGTATATATATATATTTGATAAATATATTTAAGTACGCATCCACTACCGAGAATTGAAACCCTGACAGGTCGTCAAGCAAACATCATACCAACTGTTCCACTGGGCCTCGGTGACGAAGAAATTGCAAATCAGACTCAACAAAGCGCCGCTCACTCATATTCCGTGGTGGAACTCTACTGAGTTCTCTGTAACTGTCAGGGTTTCAATTCTCGGTAGTGGATGCGCACTGCTGATGAGTCCCAAATATAGGACGAAACGGCCGTCCAGTGCTTTCTGCATTATGTTGAGATTTCTATCAGACTCGATGAATTACTTATATATATATATATATATAATTTTTTATTTAGGCATTCATTCAAAAATGCTTCATTGTATAATATAGACATAGTATGTCTATTTATCTGCATATTGATCATTTCCAGTTGTTTAATCAGTTTCTTGATGATGAAATGAAATTCATCAAGGAAGGCGTTGCAGTTTGTTTGTTTTTAACCCAAGTACTTTCGGCACTCATAATACA
Source organism: Acanthosepion pharaonis (assembly GCA_903632075.3). Lineage (NCBI taxonomy): Eukaryota > Metazoa > Mollusca > Cephalopoda > Sepiida > Sepiidae > Acanthosepion > Acanthosepion pharaonis. The sequence goes on along the minus strand of CAHIKZ030000422.1, from coordinate 364,316 downwards.
AGAATAATAAACAAAAACTTCAAATTCTCGAGGCCCTCTATATCAAAATCAACCAACCAACACTCAATAAAATTTATTACGAATATAGCAACAACATATTAAAGTGCATATAACATTTATATACTAAGGCCATTTTACATTTCTACGAATTCGCGGTCAGTTCCTTTATATTGAAACACTTGTTTTGTAAAATAAAATTGATAACTAAAACGGATAATTTAAAAAATTCTAAAATAACTATAACAGATCGCGTTCACGCGTGTTTTTAAAAATCACTATGACAACGGAATGCAGATTTTATCGCAGTTACAATAGCATGTTTGTCTTTGTAATTTACTCCTGAAGATGATCTTAGAAAAGATCGAAAGTACTTGAAAAGTACTTAAAAAAAATACCGCGCCTTCGTTGATGAATTTCATCTTAACAAGAGACTGATTAGACAACTGGAAAAATCAGTATAAAAATAGACACAATATGTCTATATTATTCAATAAAACATATATATGTGTGTGTGTGTGCGTGTGAGAACTTGTGCGTGTGTGTGTGCTGTTAAATACAACGAAAAGGAATAGTTTGTTTTCTACGTAATTTCTCTTGATTTCGAACAATAGAACTAATGATTATTTTCTGAGGATGTAAAAATTGTCCATAAGTTCTTGTCGGTTCTAGCACTTATGACTATTCTCTGATCATCCCCAGAAGTAAAACATATCTGAGTTATTTGTCAGAAGATGGGATGATGATCTCAAACTGTCGTCTTCTAACCAAAATTTCCAAACCATAACGCTTTTTAATATTACGTCATTATGAACTGGTTATCTCATTTTCTAAGTCAAACATTCGTTCTCTTGGACGAAAAGAAATGAAGTGACATTTAAAATGGATACTGTATACCTTGTTCGCTGTAATTAATAAGTAAAATGACAAACTGCCGCCGAAATATAAATTATTCACTCACTTATTTATCTACTCAATTTTCTTTGAAATTGCATTTTATGGAATGTCGTTTTTCTCTCCGTCTTTTTGTCATTAATGGCTACTGTAGAAATTATGTGACGAAAATAGGACGAGGTTAGCGGAAATAATTGCTGAAGACTAGAAATATTCGATGGATATAGGTGTGGGGGGGGGAATATTAAGAAAAAAGTATAGAAAAAAGTAAGGAAATGTGGATGACGATTGAAAAAAGAAAAGACACATTAAGGAAAATGTAAAGAAAGAAAGAAAGAAAGAAAGAAAGAAAGAAAGAAAGAAAGAAAGAAGTGAGAAAACGGAAGAAAAGGTCTTGGGTCAATCGTTATCTATCTGTTATACCTTCGTAATCTTCGAAAGATCGAACGAACGAAAGCAAGAAAAAAAAACAGAAAAAAAAGAAAGAAAAATAGGAAGAAGAAAAATGGGAAGAAAAAAATGTAAAATCGAGCCAGAAAGAAAAAAAAAGAAAACAAGAAGAAGGAATATGTTAAGTACAAATAAAAGAAAGAAAGAAAGAAAGAAAGAAAGAAAGAAAGAAGGAAAGGGACAAAAATATGAATGAATGAAAAATGAAACAAAGAATGAATGAATGAATGAAAATAGTTGGTTATGTGGTAACAGGTGTTTAGAGTTTTACATTCTCGACGGAAATAAGTAGCACACACACACACACACACACACACACACACAAAGCACACACACAAAGCACACACACAAAGCACACACTTCACACCAACACACACGACGCCTATATAAAGAGGGTCATCGCGACACCCACGCACTTGAACAATATTAAATATAATATTTGAATTACTGAAATTCAGGCCATTTATGAAATCGCTCAATTAGCCAGGGGGGAAGGAGGCTTCATAAGTATCGCCCTGCCTCTTCATATTTCAAGAAGCAATGAAAAGATGACTCCATGTTGGCACAAGGCTCAAAAAAGTTTATTTTTCCCTTCTAGGATCGATACTGTTTCGGCGGTCCTGATCGTAGTTTTTTTTACGTCCTATTATGATGTTGTGCATGTTTAACAAAGGAAGAAAAATAGTGAACGCTCCACTGCATTAGGAGCACACGAGTCATATTTAGTGTGTGGTAGGTCCTCAACGTTAGTACTGTATGCATGACAATGGCGACAAAAGGGCACATATTTCACATCAGGGTAGACAGTTGAGGTTTCTGGGACACATAATGTGGAAGGAGGGTTTAGAAAACTTGATACTCACAGCCCAGATTGAAGGTAAGTGAGACAGAGGAAAGCAACGCTCAACTTAACCTGGCGAACTTAAGCGAATGGGTAGCGGAGGAGGGTTTGGGAGAAATAGCAAAAAACAAAAGTTATTAAGGGCTACAAAGGACAGGAAAATGAGGAGAGCCATGGTCGTCAATGTCGTGAAGGAACACAGCACATAGAAGAAGAAGAAGAAGAAGAAGAAGAAGAAGAAGAAGAAGAAGAAGGAGGAGGAGGAGGAAGAGGAAGAGTAGGAGAGGGAGAAGAAGAAGACCCGTGTTTGAAATTCTACGTTCTTTCACTAGTCTATTTGGAAGTACTTAACACAGGCGAGCTGATTGTATATAAGGCAGTAATAGCAATTACGAGAAATAATTAAAATGTGAACATTTCTCTCTTTATGCTATAATCCACATCAATCTCGAGTCATTATTTAAGTCGATATACATTGCACCAGCTGCTTGTACGTTATGGTTCAATTACCAAAGCAGACCCCCTGCCTCGTCATAGCAAAGAGCCAACACTAGTTTGTTTCATAGTTGAACACTTTTGTGTACTTCATGCTGTTAACACGACGTTTCGACTGATCATTTCCCTGCCTTCATCATTTGTATAACACTTAAAAGTAAAGGAAAACTATTAATCAAAAAAAGAAAATTGTGATGGAAATAAGGCGTCTGTCTATATTTTTGAAAGGAGGTATTGTAACTGTTTACACTATTTACATCATTTGAACTGTTGTCCTCTTTTATATTGCCATATTCACGGCGTTTTGGCCATTGTACGTTCCGGCCTTCTTTAGGATCTGTCTATATTTTTGAAATGAGGTATTGCAACTATTTACACTATTTACATCGTTTGGACTGCTTTATTGCCAATTTCACGACATTTCGGCCGTTGTACGCTGAGACCTTCTTCAGGTTATACACATTGGAATTTCGAACCGAAATCTTTATTTAGTCCATGGGGATAGATTGTTCTAATTCCACGTGGAATTAGAACAATCTTAGTTGAGTATTCCAAAAAGTGACTTGACCGAAAGACTTGTGAGTTCAATAGCTGCCCACAGCGGAAGGAACAAAAACTAAGAAAGTTACTCGAGGGAATTAACTGATACTGAGATATCCAAAAAAGGCACGGCATGTAGAATTAGAACAATCTATCTCAGTGTATTAAATAATGGTTTCAGTTCGAAATTCCAACGTATATCACCTGAAGAAGGCCAGAGCGTACAATGGCCGAAACGTCGTGAATATGACAATAAAAATGATGACAACAGTCCGAACGATGTAAGAGAAGTCATTCAAGACAACTTTCATTTCGCAGTTTGATAAGAAAGACTGAATCAGTTCAAAAATTCGTCCAGAAATACCATAACCTTTCAACTTATGAAGAAGACCGGTATGCCAAAGCATGTCAAATGCCTTCGAGGTATCCAAAGCAACAGCCCGAGCTTCGTCATTCTTATCTAAAGTTTGATAGACTCTTTCAGCAATAATCGTTAATACGTCAGCAGTTGACCTAGAGAAGCGAAAGCCATATTGCTTTTCTGAAAAATGGTCCTGCGATGTGAGATGTTTATCATATTGCATATATGCAATGTGAGATGCTTAATCAATTAAGAATTAATTAGATTCTCTAGTACTTTACCAAAAAGAGGTACAATGCTAACAGGCCGATAGAAGGATCAAACGATTCACCTGAGTTCTTAAAGACTGGAACTATAGAAGAGAATTTTCAATAAGCTGGAAAGCAAGAAGCAGAAAGGCATTTAGAGAGTTTAAAGAAAACAGAAGACATTTCACGGGCACATTTTAAGGACTATTACAGGAATACCACCAAGCCCACATGCTTTATATGGATCCAGTTTAGAGATGATAACAGAAACCATGAACCGAGTTATATGCATATCACTCAATAATGACTCAGTTCTGAGTTGAAAATCAGACAAAGTTACCCCAGATGAATCAAGAGTAGATTTTGAAGAGAATTTACGAGCAAAATGTCGACAGTATGTAATAAATTTGGGTATGTAATCGCGACAGTTATTGACATGAACGTTTGTCCAAATGTCAATAACTTAACCCAAATGTATTACACACACACACACACACACACACACACATATATATATATATATATATATATATATATATATATATATATATATGAAAAATATATACGGAAAAAACAAAACAAAATCCTTATATAAACAATTATGTTGAAAGTTTTATAATATCAACGTCTGACGTTTCTCTAATAAACCATCTTCTTTGACATATTCATTGATAAACATTATTATATGAATATGTCCTGAAAAGATGGTTTACATTAGAACAAAAACGTCAGACGTTGACACATATTAACATTAAAAACAAGTTTTATCGTATATCAGATTTTGTTTTGTTTTTTCCGTATATATTTTTCTTCATACTGTCGGATCTATATCCATATATTTGTTTATATATATATATATATATATATATATATATATATATATATATATATATATATATATATATATATATAAGGCAGGATGGTGTGTGCGTGTAACGAATGCATATGTACAATTTTTGACGGATTTGCACCAAAATTTACATGCACATGCTCCAAGTTAGTGGAAAGGCCAAGACCGACTTTATTATTTCCCAACTCCCATCGATAGTGGAAATAATCGATTTTTTCATGCTTCTACGGCAGTTTTCATGCTGTTTGCGGCCATTTTGTACTGGCCAGAGTGAGAGCCTATAGCTGGCTGCCACGAATAGGCAGGAAGATTCTATTGGCCAGCGTGAGAGCCAACAGCTGACTGACACGAATGTTAACTAGCATGCAAAAACAAATCGATAGCTGCATTAGTCACAAGTGGGAAAAATTTAAATCTGCATGGCACTTTACTCCAATTGGCTCATTCGCTTGCTTAAACTCAACGTTGAATCTGATTCCGCAGAACTGGGTTGGGCGTGAAAAAGTATTTCTTGTTAACATTCTTTTTTCATTCGGTTTTTCCAGTTACGAGTCCTTTTTTAAAGCTGATTGTTTTGTGTTCATTTTATTTAGTTCTTTTTTCGTAACAGATTTAATGTTTAGTATAGAGCTTAGAAAAAAATCGCAGTATGAGATAGGCAAGAAGTAAGGCATGTTCAACATCAGCACGGCAAAGGGCACTTTTTTAAAGGCAAGGAAGGGTAAAAATATTTTAAGTCAAGTGATAGCGATTGCTGTATGTTGAATCAAGCACGGGCAACGCCGGGCCATGCTGCTAGTATATATTATTTTATTGTTTAAACATTATATTTTGTGGGTACCTATATTTGAGTAAATATTCTATTTATTAAACAGTATATTTATTTATTTCCATCTACCGGCCTGAATATTCGAGAAATCTGTCTCCAGCAGGATTCGAACCTGCGTTCCCCTAAGGGAAATCGTCATGAAATCTGACGTACTTTAATCGCTCAGCTACAAAAAAGCTACTGGCCAAACAAAACCCGAATATTTCTTTTGAACACAAATTTTTTTTCCCCGATTCTCAAAATATACATCCGTGCTCAATTTCGTATCCTGACGAAAACAAAGACAATTTTTAGGAATGGATTTTTCATTTATTAATCCAACATATATTTTATTTCATTGTTTGCCCAGCAGGTTCTTTTTAGCCGAACAATCAAAGGGGAACACAGGTTCGAATCCGACCGTAGACCGCGTATTTTTTATAATAAGATCTGTTGAATATTCAGGCCGGTAGATGGAAATAAATAAATAAAATATACTGTTTAATAAATAAACAGAACATCTACTCAAATAAGGGTATCAACTTAACGTTTAAACAATATAAAATAAAAATATGTCAGATTAATAAATGAAAAATTCATTCCTATGTTAGAAATGGATATATATACAGGGTGTCCATAAAGTTCGTGTGCGCTTTAAAAAATGTATAACTTTTTGTATTTGCGATAGAAATACTTTGTAAAAAGGATTAGAAAGAAGTAAATCTATATTTTTTTAGGGGTTAAATTGAAATTTTATTTAAGTTTCCACGTGCCCTCCATCATTAGCAATACAAAGAATACGATTTTGCAGTTCACAGAAAACATTTGCCAACTGATTTACAGTACACTAATGCCTGAAATAACATTAGTTATTCTAGCTATACTTACAACTAGGTACATTAAACTTTATAACATTTTTTACAGATTATTTCTCTCGCAAATACAAATAAAGTTAAACATTTTTTAAAGTGCACACGAACTTTATGGACACCCTCTGTGTGTGTGTGTGTGTGTGTGTGTGTGTGTGTGTGTGTATATATATATATATATATATATATATATATATATATATATATATATATATATATATATAGAAAGAGAGAGAGAGAGAGAGAAAGAAGTAGAATTTTTGTTACTTGCCTTCCAGCTGTATTTAACCGTATTATTGTTCTCAACATATTTTCTCGTGAAGCACTAATGTTTTTATTGTTCCTTGCGGCTAAGATCAAAGACTGGCCTATTCAAAGGACTTACATAAAGCTTTCTTCATAGAGTCTGACAGATTTAGACGAGAAATGGGTATTTATTTAGTCAATTTGCAAGTTTTTTTTTAAGAACTGATTCGTCTGTATTTCTCCAGATTATTCGGTACTGAAGAGTAATTACGTAATATTTAGCGATACTGATGTCACATCAAAAGTTACTTTTTTTTATTGCTTTTTAAAAAGATTTAACTCATGGAGAATACTCTTGATCCCTTCTTAAGATCCGGATTCAGTCATGTGACCACTAACCAGAATGCTCTTCTTGACATGATCACACTAGGCGCTAAAATGAGCAACCGACAAAGCTTTTGTAATTAGAAAGGCAAATTTTCGAGTAATTTGCTTCCTAAGCCCCGAGCTATTTTTTTTTTTTTTTTTTACTGTTAGGATCTCAGCTATAGGCACATAGTTAATTCCCAAACTGAGGTGAAAACACTATGAAAGTATAAAAATTGATTTTTATGGTGACGATACCAGCAATAAATTTGAATTTCGACAGAAACTCTCTACAAAAATACGTCAATGAAACCTTACAAAGCTATCCTAAAATTGTCGACATTAAATAAAATCAAAATTTACAACGTTCTAAAAAAGAAGGAAAAATTTTAAAAAATAATTAAAAAATACTTTGATCTTTCCTCTCAATAATAACATAAGCATTTAGACGCTAACATTTTGTTTTCATCAACTTTGGCGTCTTTTTCATCATGCTATGCTCTGTTTTTAGCGATCTCATGAAGGTGCCTAAAATAACCCATTGACTCATTGAGGTTGATATGCCGCAAAACAAAATGAACCAAACCAAATTTCTAGAAAATCCGTTCTGTACAGTGTAGCATAAAATTACTATAATGTCTCATCTATATAAATAAATGTAATTGTCAATGAGTCACATTTTTTCAACTTTGTTCCTAGAGGCCGTAGCCCAACATATCATACCATTTTGGAATCAAGCCAACTCCGTGAGCAAATTGAAAACATTCCGGGCCTGATCCGGACCCGTAATCCTGACATTTTAGATTCCCAAGTTTTCATTCCTGAAATTGTTTTCGGCGATTTTTTACGTGACTTTTTTTGCGACTAATTTTTTTGTACGATAACAATTTTTATAACTTGTAAATAAAATTGGAAATAATCGAAATTAATTGTGAAATCAAGCAAAAGTCACCCATGAAAGAAAATAATTGTTTTGTACTGAAGGTAAGGACCTACGTACATCAAATTGGCTTTAAATTAGGTGGCGGCAAAAGAATTATCGTTGAACTTTTTAAAGGTAATCATACTTATTATAAAACCCAGGTTGTGTGTGTGTGTGTCTGTACGTTTATATATTGGATTGGATTTCCTACATTTTTCAACCGATTTCAACAAAACTTCACAGGACTACATAAAATTACTTTGCGGTGGTTCTGACAAAAAATTGGAAAAACATAATTGTTTTTGCATGAAATCAATTTGAAAACACGATTAAGAGGCATCGAGAGAATGAAAGGGGGACAACTCATATTGAGTTATACTTATTATAAAAACCTGGGTTGTGTGTGTGTGTTCATTTATATATCGGATCGGATTTCCTACATTTTTCAACGGATTTCAACAAAACTTCACTTTTTTTTTTTGGCAGGTAGTGTTTCTTATTATCTTGCACACTTTTTTCTTTATTTTTACATTCAGAATGCTTTTAAAATTCCATTTAAAAGACAGTTGTTTATAATAAAATTCTATTCAATCGGTAGACTCATAACGATTGAAAACAATGTTTTTGTTTGAGTTTGGGCTTGACCAATTTGTAAAAAAAAAAAAAAAAAAAAACTAATTAAGACATGTGTGTCCGTCAACCTTAAACAGTAATCTTTGTCAATTTTATTTTTCAGTCTTTATGATGGTTGATACTTGATCTATCTTTTACTGTTACATCCCCGGGCAACGCCGGGCACTACTGCTAGTCTTAAATATTAATGCAATACTTAAACGCAGCAATAAGCTTTGAGTTCTATAGTTTAATGTTGCCTATCTTATATGGCAGTGGTATGCCTCCTAAAAAGAACTTTCCATCAACTGAGGACTAGATTGCAATAAAAAAAAAGCCAAGGCTGCAGCGAGGAAAAGAAAGTCCCGTGAAAAATGAAGATTAAACGGCAGCTAGGAGAGATTCCAATGCTGAGAATATGTAAATATTTGGGACTCTCAAACGTCTGAACAAGGCGAAAGCCTAATCAAGAGCCCTCCGCGGGAGCTAGCTTCAATGCCGTCTGATACGGTGGCTTTTAAGCTAGTAAATAATATACGATGGTGTATATAAGATGCTGCTGCTACTAAATCTCACGCCATGAAGACGTTGAGACAGGGGGGCACCTTGTTTCCCACCCACCCCCAGCTCTCTCACGGTTTTGAAAGAGCGTCAGAACATCGTCCATTAATCTGTTGGGGGTCCTGTTGGACAACGTCCTTCCAGCGAGGTCGGTCGCGAGATCGTCTCAAGTTTGCACATGGCGGTTCAAACAGGCAAACGACTCTGGCATGGTGATCATTAGGTGGCCACATGACGTGACCGCCACTGAGCAATGGTATGGAAGATGGTTGGTCCTCATTGGACAAGATCAAACCAGACCACCCACTCGATGATCCTGAGGCAGTGGGACTCGAAGCCATAGGCACAGGAGGCGAGGGTATTGCTGAGATGCCACGACTCGGTGCACAGACAGGACTGAAGCGTTGTAAACTCGTAGCTTGGTATGAGATAATGGAAAGATAACAATTTGTGCATACATCCTTCTGTGTTTGTATGTGATTGGTTGATTCAATTTTTACGATTTATCAGCTTTTTGCATGTTATTTATGTTGCAGTTTTTTTGGTATATGGTACTAGTGAGCTAGCCCAAATGACTTGACTCACTTTATAGTCCACCAATAGAAGATTAACCAATCAGAAGATGTAAAGTATTCAATCCGTCGTGTATAAAGGCGGCCATTTTGTTTACTCTATCCGAATGTCCAGCGCCAGCTTGTCAGGCGAAGAGGAACAGAAGGAAGAACTACTGAACTACGCTCTGCTACTTTACCGGGATATCAACTGCTAACCTGAACTACGCTTCCCTACTGTCTTCGAAATATTCACTGCTAACCTCTGGATTCTATACTCAAAGACGACGGTCATCATGAACAATAATTTAAAGCCAGAAAATATCTTTAGGTTGTAAGAATTTTTCTGTAGGTAATAATGATTTACTGATACAAGTCCTACTAATTAACTCAGTCTGTTCTGCTATTCAACTCATAGCTGGGAGTAGAAGAGCTGGATTCATACCTTCCGCAACGGTATTTGCATGTAAAGTGAATATAACGAACCCAACTGGAATTGGAACTTGGCTCACCGATTTCTATTTCCGAGCCGTTATCCATTACATCATCTGCACATCCAAGATTACATCCTCTAGTATTATCGAGCGGTTACCTATCTAGGTACTGACAGATCTCGACATTGCTTAACTTCGTTGATTGTATGAGAACCGATGTTTCAATGTGATATGGCCATAAACTTTTGCGTTTGCGCACGCGCGTGCATATGTGTGCGCATCCCTATGTGTGTGTGCGCGTGCGCGCGCGCATAAACATGCGTGTGGAAATGTGGGAGCTGTTCAAAAGAGAGGAATTGTTGTTTTCGAAGTAGGTCTCTTCATAAGCGGTTTTCTATTGGCTTTCAAAAGCATTCTTATTATTCAGTTGGAAAATGTCATAGCTGTGATAAAGGGGAATTCACCAACCCATCTGTTGCCGAAGCATTTGGACGTCCGCTCAGTGAACAAAATGAGTAATCATGTCGCACCATGCACCCTCTTGGCCTTCCTCACCTCCATGGCTTCAGGTTTAGAAAAACGCATGCGCAATGCAGAAGGTAACAGTTGTCGTTGACAATGCGTTCTCGGCAAAAAAAATAAAAGGCCAGAGTTCCACCTGTGACCATCGAAAACATTACAGTTTAAGCATAGAGACAATGCCTCTCTGGTTTTGTTGAAATGATGAACATTTTAATAAAGAATAAATTGTATTTTTAACTAAAATTACAGACAATTAACTGAGTTTATTTAATACCTCCCCATTTTTAAAAGCTACGAAAGAATTGTTGCCTAATCTTAGATCAATGGATGTCAGCCATTTTTTGCCAGATTTCTTTCTATTCATATTTTGATATATATATATATATGTATATATATGTATGTGTGTGTGTGTGTGTGTGTGTGTGTGTGTGTGCGTGTGTGTGCAATAAAAAGGCTTAAACACTAATATTCCATGGTCATAATTTATTCCATTGGAATCGTAAATACGATCCAATTCATCAGACCTACAAATATATATATATTTGAAGTCCGCCGAAAGATTTCAGGCCGACATCAGGACAAATAGAAATTCCATGTGACAGGAAATACATTTTATTTACAAAAGCAAAATATAGTAAAAAATATGAAACGATTCAAAGAAGGAAATTTAAGTTCAGTTTTAACCATATCAGACAATAAAATCAAAAACAGGCATGACCTGTAAATAAGAAACAGTTTGATAAATTATAAATAATTAATTGTGAAAAAGTGGATTAATGGTGTTGATGTAAGAGAAATATAAAGTAATTTAGTTCAAAAACTAAAATAACATTTTTGTGAATTAATTCTGTCATTGTAACTCAAGAATTTACATTTAAATGCATCAAAAAGATTTTCGGAAATAAATTCAATGAACACGAAGACCTTCTAACACCACGCAATAAAACAAGAAAATGTTTCAAATCAATTTGAAAATATAATCTATTATAAGAAGAAAACATGGAAAATGTTATTTAAATAATTTATGAATTATTTGGATTTAAAATAAAGTAAAGCAGTTTGTATTTTTATAATTTTACGCCAATGGAAAAAAAATAGAATTTCAAAGCCAAACTATTTTCTTTGAGCCAACTTCAGGCCCATTTAAAAAGTTTCTCTGGTCCATTTGTGTGCCTAAGGGCCCACGTTGAAAATCATAGTTGTAGACAGCGAAATGCGTTAAACAGAACCTTTCCACTTTGTCATTTCATATTCATATATATATATATATATATATATATATATATATATATATATATATATATATATATATATACTAACAGTATAACCAGTCTTTGATGTGACCAGGTCTTTCATTACTGCGGATTTTACCGTTCAATTGGAGCAGTTTACGTTTAAAGTCAGCCCATACGAAAATCAATATTAGTAACAACATTTGGGTGTAATTGAGGCACATCCCCAAATGGGAGATTAACAATTTAAAGGGGGAGCTGAAAAGGAACTGTATAATAATAAATAATATTATTGTAATAATTTAAACTATTTTTATTAAGGTTTTTATGAAAGATATATATCCAAGAACAGATAGCAAATATTAAATATATATATACCGTCATGCGTAAGACGATAAACTACATTTAACAGCAAGGCCTCTGATCAGGTTTTGAAGAGCATGAAACCATCCCTGACCCGGGGTGGTAGCACCTGTTAGGGCCCCAGCTATTGGCAAATAGTTAACCCCCAAACTGTGGCGAAAACACTATGAAATTGCAAAAATGTTTTAATACGATCAATACATTTTGGAAAAAAAATATTACCAGCAATAAAATCTTATCGGCATTAAATAATCCATTGAGTTTGATATGCCATAAAACAAATCAAATCAAACCAAACTAAACTATATATATATATATATATATATATATATATATATATATATATATATATATATAAAAAGAGAGAGAGAGAGATAAAGGTTGAAACAGGAATTGAGTTTCTTCTTCAGTCAAACAATAAATTCTTTGTTCAACCTTCTTGTAGGAATCAACACTTTTGTTCCAAAATATGGACTTTTTGCAGTAAATATTTAATGGCTCTTGATACATTTGCCCTGCAAACAATATTGGGTGGATTCATGTAAGTCCGGGTAAAAATTAGAGACAAAACATGGATTCTAAATAAACAATTAATGCATGTAATTGCAAAAAGAAATTACATTAATCTGTACACAATTGAAAGTAAAGGAAAAGACATTGAAAACTTAGCTATTAAGAATGTGTTTATTTGCATGTGTGTGTAAAATTTCAGTCGTCAAAGGACCTGGGAAACGAATGTGTACCAGCAGGGACGTCCTCAGCTACGTTTTGTTACAGCTTGGAGCAAGAAGAAGGAAATGTTTGTCCTTTTATAGAACTTAAAGTGTCACATAACGAAAGTTTGGCGAAGCCAAGTGAGTAACCCATAAACTGTCATTCGAAAGATGTGGCTTTTAAACCTGAACGTTATCAGTCCTTGATTATAATAACCAGTCTTTTGGTATTCTATTTTCTTCGACGTTCATGCATTTCCAATCCTTGATAGAGCTGTGACGAGAGTGGAATAAAAACCGGTTTAGTTTAATATTTTGTTCTCTTTTTTATTTTTCGACGTGTACCATTACGGTAACTGTTGTGGCCTTGTTAGGGCCAGAAATAAAGACACAAAGAGAGGAATTGAGTTAAAAAAATATATTAACAGAAACCGTAATACAAACATATACAAACGAGAGTGCTACAGCAAGAATGTTCGGCCCGACTGTCAGAGCTGACTGCTGGAAAATTCCTTCTTCAAACGGCAGTACCTGCTCCTATTTATAGCTGGGAGAGTCCATGCGTGCGTGGGTAAATTACCATAACAACTATGAAATGCATTGGAAATGATTTTTACTATGAAAATGCACTGGAAATGATTTTTACTATAAAAATGCATTGGAAATGATTTTTACTATAAAATGCATTATTGATTTATACTATAAAAATGCATTGGAAATGATTTTTACTATGAAAATGCATTGGAAATGATTTTTACTATGAAAATGCGCTGGAAATGATTTTTACTATAAAAATGCATTGGCAAATGATTTTTACTATAAAAATGCATTAGCAAATGATTTATACTATGAAAATCCATTGGAAATGATTTTTACTATGAAAATGTATTGGAAATTATTTTTACTATGAAAATGCATTGGAAATGATTTTTACTATTATTGTGGCCTTGTTAGGACCAGAAATAAAGACACAAAAATAGGAATTGAGTTAAACAAATATATTAACAGAAACAGTAATACAAACATATACAAACGAGATTGTTACAGCAAGAATGTTCGGTCTGACTGTCAGAGCTGACTGCTGGAAAATTTCCTCTCCAAAAGGCAGTACCTGCTCCTATTTATAGCTAGGAGAGTCCATGCGTGCGTCGGTAAATTACCCTAACAGTAACCATAATTGTTTTGTCTTTCTTTCCTGTTGTTTGATTTTAATATGTCCGTTTTTATTTTAATTATCCATGAAAAATATTTATTCATTTCTTGAAAGATTTAGAATAACGAAATTTTTTTTAGCCGTAAAAAAAAAATGGCCAAAATTTCAGAAACTACTAATGATGCAGTCAAAGATATAAAGTTGTTGCAACAAATATCTAGAGAGGTGCAGTTGTATAAATCAATTACCTCAATTTCCGACACTTCTGAAGCACTAGCTAATCGCCTATACAGGAACTCAATTGAGTTACTCAAATCATTTCCGCTGCCTAGCACTCCTCTCTACAGGCTTCAAATAAAGCCCGAAGCTTCTGACACACTTCTCAGAAATCTTGATTTCCAAAGTTGTGCTATGAAACTCGTCATGCTATCAACCAACTTCTTCAGTCAAACAAAAAAAAAATCTCATTCCATCTGAATATCTCCGACCACACAGAGAGACTGCAGGACACGAGTAGAAACTTTTTCTTTTTCTGACTCCTGACACTGACTCACTTTTCCCCTAATACTCATATCGACACTAGCTAATCGACACGTAATCGAGTTGTATTTTAAAATTACGCGAACAGGTGATGTGCTTTGCTTTCACTTGACCACTTGTAAGATAGACGTGTTCTTTGATATTGCCCCTATGACTATGTTTTGTCAAGTCACGGTATTGGATATATTACACAAGTCGTAGACAACCTATTTTAAACTTTCTTGGACGACAGTTGTCGTTACTTTGAAATTAATCTTAATGAATTTGTCTCGACAAGATAAACTAGTTGTAATAGAGTATCTATAAATGAATTTAAGAAACCGGGTGACTGATATTCGTTTGTCAGTTGAAATGTACAGATAGAAGCCTAATGATAGATATTTAAGTGCTTTGACACGAAATGTTTCCGGCCGGCGGCAGCTAGAAACTGAAACCATTCCACTTTTTTTCAATTTCACATATTTAATTAGGCTGTTTTGTAGCGTTGAGGAAAAGCTTAAAATGTCGACTTCAGCTTCCAGCCCCAAATCGAAATCCCCCCCCGCAAATCTTTTGATAATATTCCGCACCACACCACCACATTTCAGTAATGGTCGCATACATTGGGAAGTTGGTGATCGCGAAACAGTTTAACGCTAAGTCAAGCCGAAAGAACTGGGTTTTTTTTATGTGTAATCATTAAAACAGCGAAGAACGTCATCGGTATGACTCTATTCTGTCGGCAACGCTTGCAGGAATAATACTTAACTACTGACAATACATTTATTCCCGATTTTCAATGTATCCCTATAAGAAAATAGTTTACAAAACATTTATATATTAAGTAACAAACCGCAATATATTTCTGTAGGAAAAAATTATTTCCAAGTCTCCTAGTATAAAATAATTAGTGGTCCATTTACATATTCTGTCATATATGCTAATTGCTGACTGCAGATAACTTGACTTCAGTTACAAATAAATAGTAAAATTATTCGGAATGCATTTCTATTATAAAGACATTAGTAATGCATTTATATAATGCTTACAGTCAAGGCCGGCCCTAGGGTTACTGGCACCCTGGTCAAGCTGATCTTCGGTGCCCTTTCATTATCCTACCAAACACATAACGTGGCGGCATGTTGGCACACTTGGCCTTAATGACGTCCCGGGTGACTGCCTGAGTTGCCAGTACCTTGAGTCGGCCCTGCTTACAGTTGTACTATTCTGTCAGTAACAGTGTCAGTAATTTGTCTTAATTCCAGACCACTGACAATACTTTTTTCCTCGCTTAAATACATTTCTGTAATAAAATAATTAATAATGTATTTCTATAGTAAAATTATTTGGAATGCATTTTTATAAATTATCTTTAGCATTGCACTTTTATAGTAAAAGCATTATACATTGTAATAGTACTGTTCTGTAACGTTTGAGTCCATAGCATATTTCTATAATAAAATAATTTGGAATGCATTTCTATCTTAACCTTATTTTTAATGTATTTTATAGGAAATCATTCCTGTAGCATTTTTATAATAAAGATATTAGAAATGTATTTACATTAAGGATATTATCTGTCGGTAACACCTGCCATAAGTTCAGACACTGAAAATTACTTTCTTTATTGAAATACAATAAATAACATTTGGAAAGTAAAATATAGTAATATTATTTACAATGCATTTCTATATTAAAATCATTAGCAATGCATTCACGCAAAGCATATAATAGCCCTATTCTATCAGTAATACTTGCATTCATTCCTGACAACTGACAATCCCTTTCTTCCTCATTTGCAATGCATTCCTATAGTAAAATCATTAGCAATGCATTTACATTATACATATAATAGCCCTATTCTATCAGTAATGCTTGCATTCATTCCTGAACACTGACAATCCCTTTCTTCCTCATTTGCAATGCATTCCAATATTAAAATCATTAGCAATGCATTTACATTATACATATAATAGCCCTATTCTATCAGTAATACTTGCATTCATTCCTGACCACTGACAATCCCTTTCTTCCTCATTTGTAATGCATTCATATAGTAAAATGATTAGCAATGCATTTACATTATACATATAATAGCCCTATTCTATCAGTAATGCTTGCATTAATTCTTGATCACTTTCTTCTTCATTTAATTAATACATATATTATAAAATAACTCGAAATGCATGTTTATAGTAAACCTATTTAAAATACATTTTTATAGAAATCATTAACAATGTATTTACACATATAATAGCTATATTCTGTTAGCAATTCTTGCAGTAATTCCTGACGGCTCCGTTTTTTTATTCTTAATTTTTAGTGCACAAAATATAGAATTAGTGCCTAAAATATTTGAGCTTAAAAAAAACTGCTAATCCAGTGCTTGATCATTAAAACGTGTCACCAATTACTACAATTATTAACGCAGTGACGATTCAAGCGAATCTGGGTGAGTAGTAGCGTACTGCTAAAAAGTCAATGTGTTGTGATAATAACAAATTAAAGCTTGCTTACTTTTAAAAATACTCTCTGCATTTGTTGATAAATTTCACCTCTAATGACAGAATTTGTCAATAGATATGTAATGTAACCATTGGCATTTTTTTATAAAAACTATTAACAAAGCGTTTTTTTAATTGCCGAAGAGCACGTTTTTACTAAGTCCTCTCGAGTACGTGGGCTGCAAGACGTAATACACACTGTTTAAAATAAAAAACAAAAATGGTGTGTCAATTTCAAACAGTGTTCAGTGAATCAGTAAGCGCCATACGCGATGCATGCTTCGGCCATTATGTCTCTTTCGATTCAGGACTGAATAAGCCGAAGATTTTTACGCAATAGGTTGACGTTTCTTTCTACGGTGGACTAGTTGCCAATCAAGGCTATAGGACCCACTCTGTCCTGCTATTCAACTCATAGGTGGCGGGGGAGAAGAAGTGGATTCATACATTTCCCAAGGATATTTGCGTGTAAGTGAATCTAATGAACCCGACTGGAATTCAAACTCGGCACAACAATATACTAAAAAAACGTTTAAATTGCACACACAGACACGCACACATACACACACACACACACACACACACACACATATATATATATATATATATATATATATATATATATATATATATAGGTAACTATACTAGGTAACTATACTGTTTCTCAAAACCTTCGAATTTTTTTGATTTGCCAATAATCAAATCAATCTCGAAGGAAAAAAAGGTTTTAAAAAAAGAAAGAGCTAAAAACATGAAAGTCTGTAGAAAAAAATCGCACAGATACAGGTTTAAAGCCCAAAGAAAAAACCCCTACACGAGTAAACAACTAACTGACTAAAAGAGTTCAATACAACTGTAGAACAGAACTAGATAAACCTAGTGAGCTAGACAAACCTACCCAGGTTTCACCTAAGCGGATCGTCAGCTTTCCTGACGATCCACTTAGGTGAAACCTGGGTAGGTTTGGCTCACTAGGTTTATATATATATATATATATATATATATATATATATATATATATATATATATATATATAACAGAAATCTAAAAGTCATGGCAATAAATATAAGATTAGTCTCAAACAAACATCCTCTCCTACTTGTTTCAATCTGGCTTTGTGTCAAACAGCTTTATATAATCAAGTGTCATACGTGTCACACGTTTAGGCAATCATGCCTCTTTTGATTCCTGACTAATTAGGCAGAAGATTTTCCCGCAGTATGTTGCCATGTCTTTCTACAGTAGAATCGCTGCCAACCAAGGCCATAGGTCTCTATCAGTCCTGCTGTTCAACTTATCTCTAATACTAATTGTAATATTAGCAGTTTTCTTCTGTGGAAACATTTGAGCGAGCAGCCAGTACTTCTTTCACTCCCTGCTTATCGAACAGAGATCAAAGTGTAGTATCTGTTCTCCTTATCTCTAATCAGTCAGTTAAGTGCCGTACGCTATACATGCTTAGGCGACCATGTCTCTTTTGATTCATGACTAACTAGGCAGATTTTCTCGCAGTAGGTTGCCATGTCTTTCTACAGTAAAATTGTTGTCAAACAAAGCTATAGGACCCACTCTGTCTTGCAATTCAACTCATACCTGGGGGAGAAGAAGTGAATTCATACTTTTCCAAAGGATATTTGAGTGTAAGTGAATGTAACGAACCCGACTGGAATTGAAACTCGTCTCACCGATCTACTAAAAAAAAAACGTTTAAATAATCATACTTATTATAAAACCCAGGTTGTGTGTGTGTCTGTACGTTTATATATTGGATCGGATTTCCTACATCAAATTACCTTGCAGTGGTTCTGACAGTGCCAAAAATTGGAAAAATACAATTGTTTTTGCACGAAATCAATTTGAAAACACGATTAAGAGGTATCGCTGTTTCGAGAATGAAGGGGGGGACAACTCATATCGAGTTATACTTATTATAAAACCCAGGTTGTGTGTGTGTTCGTTTATATATGGGATCGGATTTCCTACATTTTTAAACCGATTTCAACAAAACTTCACTTTTTTTTGGCAGGTAGTGTTTCTTATTGTCTTGCACACTTTTTTTTTTTTTATTTTTTACATTCAGAATGCTTTAAAACTCCATTTACAAGACAATTGTTTATAATAAAATTGAAAAATTCTATTCAATCGGTAGACTCATAACGATTGAAAACAATGTTTTTGTTTGAGATTGGGTTTGACCAATTCGTAAAAACAAAAAAAAAAAACTAATTAAGACATGCGTGTCCGTCAACCTTAAACAATAATCTTTGTCAATTTTATTTTTCAGTCATTATGATGGTCGATACTTGATCTATCTCTTACTGTTACATCCCCGGGCAACGCCGGGCTCTACTGCTAGTAATATATATAGAGTATGAACTGATTTTATTATTTAATCCATCAGTGGTCTATACGTAAAACCCACTAAAGAAGTAGTGACACTTGGTTGGAAACTAATAGTTATGAAACTAACCATCATTACGGTGTGAAACTGATAGTCATTGTGCATATGCATATATATATATATATATATATATATATATATATATATATATATATATATATATATATATATATATATATCGTATAGAAATGCTTGCTTTGTGTGTTTTTAGTAGACCATAAAATCTGCATATTTTAGGGTGACATTCGACGAACTTTAACAATGTTTTATAATTATTGTTAACTAACTTTCTAATAGATGTGTTTTATGTTTCGGAAATTATGTTCATCGATTTATTTCATAAACATTTGTACCCTTGTGTAAAAGTTTTATTTTTTCATTGTGGGCATTGTTATGCATGATAGCAATCTCACCTCTTTTGTCCCAGGCAATGATAGAAATATATATATATATATATATATATATATATATATATATATATATGGATTCTCCCGTTGTATTCGACGTATGAAGGTCAAGCAGATCATTTCGTAGGAACCGACAGCCAGACACAAGCACATATGATTATAATGGTAAAGGCTTTGTGCAGAACCAACCACACTTTTTGAAGGGCCGAATACAGAGACCTGGTGCACGACGTGAAACAAGATCCCCAAACGACTCTCCGCAGGTTTTGAACACAGAGTTGTCCTTCTCCTAGACTAGTTGCCATCCAAGGCTATAGAACCCAGTCTGTTTTGCTATTTACCCATAGCTGGAGGGAGAAGAGGATTAAAACCTTTCCTAGGGGTATTAGCACGTAAGTGAATGTAATGGATTCCTCAGTCCGAGCCGCAATCCACTACTCTACCGTGCCTCCTTATATATATATATATATATATATATATATATATATTTGTGTATTCAGGCAGCAAATTCTCTTTTAGGCATGTCTGATTGAATAAATTAATTTTTAGCAAAATCCGTTCATACTCACGAATAACCTTCCGTGTATTGATATTAAATGATGAGAGAAATGTGCTATAACTGTTTAAATTTCTTTAATTCTCATACACAAAGTACTTTCGATCTTCTTCCAAGATCATCTTCAGGGGTGCAAGTAATACAAAACCATATGTTGTTCGGGGGGTACAAGTATTTATACAAAGCTGTGCGTTACTATCCATTACCGTAATCTTTCATTATGCTTTTAAATGCAAACGGTTGGCAATGTGCTGAGGTTCATTAGAACGTGAAAAATATCTATTATGGAATTTTCTTTCCTCTATGTTATCGTGTCATGGTCATGCGTGCATTAAAGCGCGAAAAACTGTTCCTTTATAGGCATTTCAGAACATTAGTGCAGCATTCATAGTTGATTCTGTTCAGTGCCGGCTTTAATTTTTTAATATAAATTGCCTCTAGGATCTGTAGCTTATATATATATATATATATATATATATATTATATTTGTGTGTGTGTGTGAAAAATTTCTCAGAGTTAACCTGTTCAGTTGACAATATGAATACTATATTGTTTTCTAAATTCTTCTAGTTGCTAAAAACATTTTGTATTGTTGTTAATAGTTGCTTTGTTTTTAATAATTTCATTTCGTTTTTGCCTTGAAAAAGTCCACATTGGATGAAACGCGTTGGCTAATACTACAATTTTCGTGTTGTCTTTTAACTTTATACATATACAAGTGAACATTGAAGTCCAGCGGCGACAGCCAGTCTCATGCAATCATCAAGCTATGCATGCTGTGTTTTGACTCGACTATTTATATACGCCGGTCAGTGGTGGATTATCGATATTTGGGTTGGTGGTGGTAATGGCTATGTTTCGAATTATTTTAGAGGTGAAAATAATTGTGGATCCGAATTAAATTTTTTCGTAGTATTGTTTATTAACTATTTTTATCCATTATTTATTATTGGTTATTTTCTTTATTGTTATTACATTTACATGTCTTTATGTGTGCGTTCTTAGTTTGCTAATTTTTTATTATTTACTTAATTTACTTGCTTATTTATTACTTTGTATTAATTTATTTTACTTATTTGTTTTTATTTATTTTATCTTTTATTTATTGACTTTTGTTTGTTTTTAGTTTTCGATTTTTAAAATAGTAAAAATTTGTTTTCGTGTCTTCATTTTGAGATGAATTCTGATCGTTTATTTAATAATTTGTGTTGGTCTGGGTAAGTAATTAATAGCTAATTTCTCCTCCAGAATTTACAGTTTTTACGGTTTTATATATATATATATATATATATATATATATATGTATGTATGTATGTATGGAGAGAGAGAGAGAGAGAGAGAGAGGGGGTCTATTGTATTATCCTAATGGTTATCGGGTGGACAGTAACAGTTATGTTTCAAATTATTCTAGAGTTTATTGACTAGAAATGATTGTGACTCCAAATGCACTTATTTGTATCTATTTTGTATTGTTTTTTTTACTTTTTACTCATTGTTTATTATTGATTACTTTATTATCTATTGTTATTTATTATTATTACATTTACTTGTGTTATGTCTGCATTCGTTGTTTGAACAATTTTCTTTAATTTTTTTTTTTTTACTTTTTATTGATTTAAATTTTTAAATTATTTTATTCTACTTATTTATTTTTTATTCGTTTTTAATTTTCAGTCTGCATTTTGAGATGAGTTCTGATCGTTTATTTAGTAATTCGTGTTGGTTTAGGGGGTTAATTATAGTCATTTTCTCCTCCCGACAGTCTTTACAGTTTTAGGATTTGTTGTAGGCTGATGCCGTTTTCTTTATTTTCCTTATTGGTTTATACTACAGTTCTGATGATGAGTTCTGATCGTTTATTTTAGTAATTCGTGTTTATACTACAACAATGCTGAGCGGATTTTAAGTTACCGTTTCTGGGAGAGAACGTATAAAATGTTTGAAAAAGAACAATACCCTCCGTCACATTGACTAGTGGCTTTCTTCGCTAGCACAACCATTTTCTGAATAAATAGTTCCTTCGACTTAGGTCAACCCATAATATGGCATGTTCTAACCAATCGGTCACGCTTATCCCACATATATATATATATATATATATATATATATATATAAGGTAAACCTAAGGAGCCATGCAAACCTACCTAGGTTTCACCTAAAGGGATCGTCAGGGAAATGCTGGCCGCAAAGGAAAATAATGGAACAGAATATATAGCTTAAACCAAAAACAACCATGGCCACGTGACAAAAAAAAAAAACAGTAAAAACTCAAACAACAGGGGGTTAAAGGTTACGTTCTTTATTCAATAACGAAAGAAAAAAAAAAAACCATATATATATATATATATATATATATATATATATATATATATATATATATCCTAGTGAGCCAGAAACTACCTACCTAGGTTTCATCTAAATAGACTTTCAGGGTGCACTGGCTGAAGAGGATATGCCAAAGGAACATATTTATTGGTAAAAACAAACACTAAGAACTAAAATTAGCATAAAACCATACAACGTTAAAAAAATTTAAATTAGAATAATTATTATTCTTTTATTCCAGTAAACATGCTTTCTTACGTTTACACCCGTTAAGGATTTCTCATCTTTGATTAAGCAATATATTAGGGTTTTTTTTAATACCAATCGATATATATATATATATATATATATATATATATATATATATATATATATATAAAGAAAAATACAGAAAAAACAAAATTCTGAATATGCATTATTAATGTTAAAATAAAGTCGACGTCGGACGTTTTATTTTCTATTTAAGACCATCTTCATGGACATTTTCATTTAAACATAATTAACATTATAATATTATAACAATTTAACACAAAAGAATATGCATTATTAATGATGGACATAATTTAAGACCATCCCAACTAATTCAGACAGATAACTAAGAAATTTTATACAGATCATACGATCTGTTTAAATATGATCACGTAGTCGTCACGTGGGCGATGTTGTTAAGACGTATTCGAAGATGATTTCCAAAAATTAAAATATCAAAAAGTTAATTATGTTTAAATGAAAATGTCCATGAAGATGGTCTTAAATAGACCGAAACGTCCGACGTCGACTTTATTTTAACATTAATAATGCATATTCAGAATTTTGTTTTTTCTGTATTTTTCTTTCATACTGTCGGATTTATATCCATATATTTGCTTACATATATATATATATATATATATATTCGATCCCGGATTGAGGCAATCGGATGTCTAGGCACACTGATGAGCTGTGAAACAGTGTGTCTGTGGATGACAATATATACATGCTCCTGAAAAAAATATTTCTGTTGAGCTCCAGGGGAGAAAAATGAATTTGTAAAGAATGACTATTACTGCTGCTGATGCAAGACTCTTCGTTAAGACGAATCGACTTCTCCAGTCACTGACGTGTTTATCTAAAAATAAATACGTCTAAATTCACCTTCATCCCTCCAATGCGTCAATGGTTTACGAGTAGAGTCTTCGACTGATACCAAACCAGTAGGATTTCATCTCGGCTTGAGGCAATCGGGTGTCTAGCCACACTGATGAGCTGTGAAACAGCGAAACAGTCTGTCTGTGGATAACAATATATAGATATATTCTTAATATCGAAAAAACATGGCGAAAATAAGGAAGAGCATTCAGATAAAAGTCGGTGATCAGGATTATAAAGTAGTGAACCAATTCAAATATCTTGACTTGATAATCTATGAAGTGGACTCCAGAATAGAAATAATTTCAAAAGCAGTTCAAATCAAGGCAGCTGTCACCAAACTAAAAACCGTCTGAAAAGGTATCTGCCTGGAATCAAAAATCAGACTTTTGCGTCCATTGGCCTTTTTAATCTGAATCGGCGAGCTGAGTTCAAAACTAATCGACTTCGTTGCATTCACTTTCATGGGAAAGATATGAATCCTCTTCTTCACCCCACCCCAAAGCTATGGGCAAATAAGAGGACAGACCGGATTCTGTAGCCTTGGATGGCAACTGATCTACCGCAGAAAGAAATGGCAACCTACAGCGGAAAAATCTGCCTCGTGAGTCATGTATCAAACGATACATGATCGCCTAAGCATGTATGACGCGTGGCACATAACTGACTGACTGATTAGAAATATTAGAATCCAAGTATAAGAAATGTGATGTTACAGAACTATCC
Organism: Acanthosepion pharaonis; assembly: GCA_903632075.3. Classification (NCBI taxonomy): domain Eukaryota; kingdom Metazoa; phylum Mollusca; class Cephalopoda; order Sepiida; family Sepiidae; genus Acanthosepion; species Acanthosepion pharaonis. The sequence continues at coordinate 339,722 of CAHIKZ030000422.1, read as the reverse complement.
TCAGAATCTCCTACGCAGACCACATTACATATGATACAGCGCAAAATACTAATGCTATCAAACAAGAAACAGGCCATTTGAAAGACCGCATAGCCACCATCAAGAAGAGAAAGTTAAAATGGTATAGACATGTCATAAGAGTAAACAATCGTTCAGCTGCCATCCTAAAAGGCAAAAGAAGAGACAGACAGAGATAAAAAATATTGATTTTACTTGGATGCTAAAAATTCTTCTTAGACCTAAATTTTACATACAGTTTGGTAAAAAAAAAAAGAATATTGAGCCATTACGTGACATCTGTCCTTCTTTACGAATGTTGGACGATTTCCTCAAAGATGAAGAAGAGACTCAAGGCGACAGAGATGTGGTTCTACGGAAGGATGTTAAGGATATCATGGACCGAGCGTGTGAGCAACGATGATGTCTTAGAGAGGATGCAAACAAGGAGGGGGCTTATACTTAACATCAGGAAGATCCAGCTAAAGTTTCTGGGATACATAATGAGGAAGGAAGGCCTGGAGAATCTGATACTAACGGAACGAATAGAGGGAAAGAGAGACAATGGAAAGCAGGCGGGCTTAAGCAAGTGGATGAAAAGGACGTGGTCTGGGGGAGGAAGCAGAGAAGGTTGAGAGCTGCAAGGGATAGAGAGGGTGGAGAGCCATGATCGCCTACGCCCTGAAAGGACATGACACATAAGAAAGAAAGAAGTTTTGTTATAAATTGTAATAAGCCAAAACTGGCCCGTCGCCAGGATGTCTTGAGTGGGAGAGCAGCTTTTGAGTTGGGAGCAGGGAGGTTGCACATAAGAATTAGCACACTAAAATCTCTGCACATAATTTTCACAAGGAATGTTTTAATTTCTGGTGTTCGACATAACTAAAAACTCAGCTCAATCGAATTCATTCGGTTTCTTAACGGGTTTTATTTTTGGTTTTTATCTCTTGTTCTTAAATATCCCACACCATGACAACAGATTTGTTAAGAAAGGTGACATCTTGTAAGAACCTAGACGTAACTTTATCGGAAAAGACTCAGGAATCAGTACACTTTCAGCACATTTTCTTTACTAGGATTTTCCTAAGGTGCTATAAAAAGTATGGGTTATCTCCCCTTGATTGATAACACCTGTTAATAGAAAGATGGGCCAATTTATCTGATAATAATGGGTAAGACCGCAAATTAGGCGCCAAAATTCCATTTGGCGCCAAAGTTGAAAAGCCCTCCCGACCACGAACAGAAGAGACGGGATTTAGCCTGCTCCACGAACAGGCAAAGCTGGCCACAAGCAAACCTGAATAAAGCAAGGACGAAAATATGAACTGCATCAGATAAGGGATTCAATCATTTTCATACGGATACATGTATTTGGATTTCGTCCCCGATACCATGACTTGAACTGCTAAAAGAATACATTTTTAGAAATTCTCTATTCTCATTGTATAATGTATTTCTTATATGAAACAGTGTTTATTCTTTGATAGGGAGTACAGGAATAGTGATCTGGTATAAGCGTAGTGTCGGGAGTTGAACCATTTCTTGCGCCGCCGTGGCCAAGGTCACAGGATATGGTTGGTGCACATTTGGTTGATCGAGGTCACAGTGGTAGGTCGTCTCGTCGGTTGGTAGACCTGTTGTGTTGAACCAGGGTGACGTTGGATTGGCGTGGTCTTGGTAGCCCTGTTCAGTGGAACGGAGGTCGCGGTGTCAACTGTGAAAGGAATGCCTTGTAAATGAGTCGAGGTAGGCCTGTTCTGTGGAATGGAGGTTGCTAATGTGGACTGTGAAGGGAATGCCTTGAAAACGAGTTGAGGTAGGCCAAGGTGACGGCGGGGGTTGATAGGTTTGTTCTGTAGAAAGAAGGTCGCTGATGTCGATTGTGAAGGGAATGCCTTTTAAATGAGTTCATGTATACCGAGATGACAGCAGGGGTTGGTATCGATGAAGGCTTGTAGCTGGGAGGAATCGAGGTTGAGGGGTTTCAAATTGAAGCTGGGTAGCTCTGCTGGGTGGTGTCAAAGTTGAAATCAAGCCAGCAAGTGGTAACGGTCGTTGAGAGTGGTGGTGATGAAGGCAGTGATGGTGGGTGCAGCAGTGTCCTGCGTGACGGCAGAGCCACAACTGTTGTCATGGTGACTTGGTCATGGCAGCGGTAGCAACAACAGTAGCAGTGCCCTATGTGATGGCCTGCAACTGTTCTGGTCGTTATCAGAGCTTGCTTTTAAGCGGATATGGTAGTCCCAAGGGGCATCTCTTTTACCGGTGAGAACGTTCGCGATTGGCTACCACCGGTGCTCACTTCACACAACAGGCCTACTAAAGAAGACACCCTAATGTATAAAATTAAAAAATCCAGACGCATCCTTCTAGTCACCACTTTCAATACCAGTCTTCCTCCATTATCTCAGATAATCAAAAGTCGCTGGAAAAAGCTATATCTCAAACCAGACCTAAAAACTTTGTTTGAGGAACCCAGCCTTCTAGCATATCGTAGACCTAAAAACCTTAAGGAAATTATTGGTAGTAACCAAATTTCAGATGATAAGGTAACCCGTAATAGACCAAAAATAAAAACAACAGGATTTTCCCAACCATGTAACAACAAAAGTAGCCTATCTTGTAACCACATTAAGCATACCAATTTGTTCAATAGCTCAGTCACTTAATCTACTTTCAAAATCTATCACAACTCTATCTATAGAAGTCATAACATAATTTACTTATTAGAATGCACACTATGCCAGAAACAATACATGGGAAAATTTGAATGGCCCTTTCACTACAGAATTAATAATTATCGGAATTGGATCAAGTTGGCTCCCCACGAAAGATTATTACCTGTTTCCGCCTAAAAAGAAACATGGTTGTAATAGCCATGCAAAATTCACTATACTTGAAAAAATAGAAATTGACAGAAAAGATAATCTTAGAAAGATACTAGAGGAACATGAAGACAAATGGATTTTGCGCCTCAAAACACTTTGCCGGGCTTAACCACAATTTAACAACATAGAATTAATATATAACCCCATAAATCAAGCCCTACCCACATTTCTCACCCACACAAGACAGACATGCTTGCAGAGGTTTTGAGGTCTCACACTTATACACACACTCACACAAATATATAGACATACACACATCACACACACATCCCATTCCCAGCAGCCAATAAAACTGTCAAAATGACCAAGGAGGGGACTCTAAAAGTCAGGAATCTCTCATGCTCTATCTTAAAAATAACTTGAAAGAGGCCATTTGACCAACACGAGGAGTGACCAAAATTAATGACAAAAAAAAAAAAAAAAAAAAAAACAAATGAAAAATGCAGATAAAGTTCACTTTTTACAGAAAGTCATTCATTCATGTAATTCACTGCTACTAACAAGCAAGGATTTTTTCCCTCTTGGTGATGGCCATGCTGGCCGAAACTAGGTGAGGAATCTAATTAAAATGATAAAACAAAAAAAAAGTATTAATATACAATCCAGTGTGTCTGAAAATGTTGTTTTTAAATATTTTTATTGCTCAAAACATATATATATATATATATATATATATATATATAATAAAAAAAAGCAGAAATAGGAAATGTATATCAGTCTAACATGTTTCAATACGTTTCCTATTTGTTCTTTATTTTATCATCCTGTCGGATTACGATCCGTATTTGATCTGCATTTAATCTTTAACTCTGAAAGTCCCTATGTCTGGCAACAGGACTCTGCAACATGACACACTTTCTGAGACCATTTGGCCACCTAACTCCCCAGATTGCAACCCCCTTGATTATTATGTGTGGGGCGAAGTTGAGAGAGAAACCAACAAAACAGCACCAAAGATGAACTGAAACCAGGGATTATGACAGCATTAACCAACTTAACCAAGGAGACCGTCCAGGAAAGTTGCGGGAGATTCCGAAGGCGTCTGGAGGCTATGGTTGAAGCCAATGGCGATTTTATTGGCTCAATAATAGGTGTGTTCCACTATAACAGAAATCATCCTTGATAATGGGTAAAAGTATAGCCGAAAGCGCTCAGAATTAGAGAACATTTGGACAGTTTCTACACACTCTGTGTTTAGAAAAGAAAACACCTGTTCGAACACAAGAAAAATTAAATGAAAAGCTAAATCGCAGTACCCTGTCTGTCGTTTTAATGAAACATGTATAAATAAGGGTTTGCTGCCCAAATACACAATATATATATGTGTGTGTGTGCGCGTGCGCGTACGTGTGTGTGTGTGTGTGTGTGTGTGGTATATTTAGTCTTAATTGCTGTTGTTCCCAGGTCCACCCTGACCCTGGGCAAATAGTGAACCCTGCAAACAAAACAAAACATCATGGAAATATAAAAATATTTTTTACAATAAAAATACCAGTAATTCCTTTTTATATAAAAAAATATGACCAACAATACATTTTATCTGTAGTTGAAGGCATACAAGTGCATTCAAAATATTTAGATTTCGGCATTAAATAACCCATAGAAGTGTTGATTTGATATGCTGCTAAAACAAAAACAACCAACCAATGTATATTTAGGTAGCAAGTATTCATTCAAACAAGTTTAAAAAAAGAACATACAATGTCTTTTTGTTTAATTTTTGTTTGTTATTATTCTTTTGTAATTTTCGAATAAATTGTTGTTTATTGGGATCAGAATTGTCGATCAACTATCCTAGGTTTGCGTTGTTGAAAAAATTGGTACTCACAGGACAGATTGAAGACAAAGGGATCAGAGGTAAATTACGCGTAACCTACCTAGCGACCTGGAGTAAATGGATGGCGGAGCAAGGTTTAGGTGAGAGAAAATTGTGGAAAGCTATGATTGCCAACGTACGGAAGAGACACGGCACATAAAAGAAGAGCAAAAAGGTAGAAAAAAATATTAACATTACCTTTAAATAATAATACTAGCTGCAAATATAATAATTATTATTGAATAATATTAAGTAAACATCACTCGTTAGTGTTGATACATTTGATATTCTTTCTGCTTGTTTTTCAAAACTCATTAAAATGTGAGAAATTCTGCAATTTAAGCTCCTATTGGCTAATTTTGTAACGACCAATCTCATTGGTCGAATTTGACTTTGTTTTTTCGCGGGCATTTTTCAATGGCCCGTGCTCCTTTGAAGTTAGTCGCCGCCAGATATTCAAACTAGAAGGTTGACTCATTTATTTCGTGCACTTAACCTTTACGCGGGCCGGAATATCTTAGCCAAAATGGTAATGCTTCAGGGCCTTTAGTGCCCAAGCCTAAATAATTAGGCAAGATTGTTCTTCAGCAACCAAAATGGTAATGCTTCAGGGCCTTTAGTGCCCAAGCATAAATAATTAGGCAATGATTGTTCTTCAGCAACCAAAATGGTAATGCTCCTGAGACGACGTCATGTACCAGCATAATATTTCAAGGCTGTATAATTCAGTCATTTATTGACTGTTGTCAAATGTATATGTTTACACGAAGAACTTCCTGCATGATCTCGACAATAGCCGAGTTTCAACATCAGCAACCGAAATGGTAATGCTCCAGCAACGACCAGCAAGTTCCAGCTTCTCCAACTTCGTAGAGACCAATTGAGTCCTACTGAAGTAAAAGACACTACCTATTCATTGACGAACTACCCCACCCTGTTCCCAGGGGCAAGAAAGGGCAAAATCTTTTTTGCAGGGATACAATAAGATTTGTTTTAAGTTTTAAGGTAGGCCTTGTTGAATGCTTGTCTTTCTTGTCTCTGCCAAGGGTTGAACTGTGTGAGAAGAAATTCTCACAAAAAATCCGACTGCTTTTTTTTTCTTTATATTTTTTTTAACCCGTCAAGGTGTTGCCGGACGCCATTTAAATAACAACTATTTGTACAAAATATTACTTGTCTGTTCCTTTGGTCCAGTATTTCGAATAACAGCTCCGTAGACCAGTGATTGGAAATGAGGAAGGTACCTGTCCGTTAACTGTCTAGCACAGTACAATCAGCAAGCAAAGTTTGAATTCTAGCTGGGGTAGTACTTGTTCATTTTGCAGTTATCCCCTTGCGAAAGACATGAATCCACCTCACATGCACTTGTTTCTTCTTTAATATGCCATCTTCTTTCAGGGCCCAGACGATCATGGCTCTTCACAATTTTCAGTCTTTGGTTGCTTTATGTAACTTTTTGCTGCTTTACCATTTCGTTTTGTCTTTGTTCTAACATCCATTCATTTCTACTTTTTATGTGCCGAGTCTCTTCAAGACATTCATGACCATGAGTCTCCTCAACTTCCCCTCTCTCGTTGCCCTGAGTAACTTCCGGCCCTTTATTATCCCTTTTTATCCTTGGTCTGCCATCCATTCACTTCTACTTTTTATGTGCCTAGTCTCTTCAAGACGTTGATGGTCATGGCTCTCCACAACTTCCTCTCTTTCGTTACTCTAAGTAACTTCCAGCCCTCTACTATCCCTCTTTATTCTTGGTCTGCCATCCATTCACTTCTACATTTTATGTGCCTAGTCTCTTCAAGACGTTGATGATCATGGCTCTCCACAACTTCTGCTCTTATGCTCTAACTTTCCACCCTTTACTATCCCTCTTTATCCTTTACTTCTGCCATCCTTTCACTTCTACTTTTTACCTGCCAAGTCCATTCTTATCTTTTATTGTTTTACATAACTTTTGCCACTTTAGTATTCTTTTTTGTTTTTGATTTGCTATCCATTACACTCAAACACACCATTTAGGATACTTACTGTTACTCTCTACTCATCTTGCCTTCAGTATGTCCTATGTGTGTTAAATTCTCTAGGCCTTCTTTCCTCATCATATGACCCATGTATTTTTCCCATTGTAAACATTAGCTTCCTTGTAGTCACTAAATTGTGCTGTCCATGGTATTTTAGCATTCATCAAAAGGATCACAAAATATTTTTAATTGTGTTTAAATTTTCAATATCTGTCTATATTTCTGAGATGAGGTATTATATACACTATTTACATTGTTTAGACAATCATCCTTATCTTTGTTGCCATATTTATCACAATGCCTTAGTATGCTACAGCCTTCTTCAGTCTACTCCAGCGAGCAAAATAAAGGGTTCAGTTTGACATTCCAACCACCTGAAGAAGGCTGGAGCAACAAGCCGAAACACTGTGATAAATATGGCAACAAAGATGAGGATGATAGTCCAAACAATGTAAATAGTGTCAAATTTTCAAGTTTTGTGGTTAGTATATATATATATATATATATATATATATATATATGTGTGTGTGTTTTTTGATCAGGTTATTCTATGAATGCTGCTGGTACTATATAACACATATACTACTTGCCATATGATCAGATTATTGTCGATTAAACCAGTTCTCCCAATCAGGATATTCTGGTGATTGGGGTGACTAGAAACCTAGCAGAATGAAAATCAAAACCTTCTCAAAGGATGTATGAATGCTTTCATAGAATCTACAGCCAGCCAAGGCATGGGTATGTAGAAATACCTGAGTTATGGTGGCCAGGCATACAGTAACCCTGCTGGGAATATCTGATACCTTAGCCTTTGCTAAGGTATCCAACTAGAAGAAGGAAAACTCTGATGTAACACCTGTCATTTAACAGAATCCATTGATGCTGATTAGTTCTCCTTTTTGGATACATGCTATTCTTGCTTAGAAAGTTATATTGACCAATTGCAATGTCAATGATAAGGATGATTGTCTAAACAATGTAAATAGTGTACATAATACCTCATCTCAGAAATATAGACAGATATTGAAAATTTCATGTATAGGCATTGCTTTATAATATAGAGACCACTGTAGATGTTTGAGGTATGAAATTGCCAATCACCATGTAGTGTTGATTCCTATGTTCATTATATATATATATATATATATATGTGTGTGTGTGTGTGTATGAAAATGTGTGTATATAAATATGAATAAATATATATATATATATATATATATATATCGTCATCCACAGACAGACTGTTTCGCTGTTTCACAGCTCATCAGTGTGGGGGAGACATCCGGTTGCCTCCAGCTAGGGTCGAAACCCGACTGAACTGGTGTCAATCGGAGATTCTAAAACCCAAAGGTCCATTAAGCCATCGGCGCACAGTAGGGAGGAAAGTGGATTTTTAAGCGTGTTTATGTTTATAAACACGCCCAGTGACCGGGAGTGACTCAATTCGCATTAGCAAAGAGTCTCGCTATATAGCTATAATAGTCACTGTTTACCAACCTACATCTCCTCCCCAGAGAGCTCAACTGAAATTAATTTTTCAGGAGCCAAATTATTTATATATTATATGCACAGTACTTATTAGAAAGCGCTCAATATCAGAGATAGAGCTAACATATTTGGTTGGATTGATGTGAGTTTGTGACCCTGGGTTTCACACTTTTGCAATCGTCAGACAAACTGATTAAATTTTTTTAAATTTTGGGTTTATGTAGGTTATGTTTTGGGACAAGTTTGTATTGGTGTTATTATTGGTGGGAGTGGGGGAATTGTCGTCGTGATGTCATCATGCTAACACAAACATAGATGCATGTCCATACACACACACACACACACATATATATATATATATATATATATATATATATATATATAGCTATAGTCATCCACAAACAAACTGTTTCACTGTATCACAGCTCATCAGTGTGGCTAGACATCTGATTGCTTCTAGCCATGATCGAAATCCGACCGATTTGGCATCAATCATAGATTCTACCCACAAGCTATTGTTGCATGCCAGAGAGTAAGGGTAATTTTAACATTTTTACTATATGAAAGATATCAGTGGCTAGAGACCTTGATTCTAGTTGAAGGGCATTACATTATATATATATATATATATATATATATATATATATATATATATATATTAAGATATATACCACAGTTAAAAAGTTTGAAGCCACCCCCAGAATTAGCATAGAATGAACTTTATAGAAGAGTGAAAAATACTGAAAAAGACTTCTTAGAGTCATTGTAAAAAGAATGAAATCAATTATCGAACTTACACTTTGAGAAACTTTTTCAGTGAATACCAAAAGTTTGTGCTGCAGTAATTAAGGCTAAAGTAGGATATTTTGACAAGAGCAAAATTTAATCATAAAATGCTTTTTTTTCTTTTTGTCATAATAAAATTTCTAATAAATATCACGTCTCACTTTTTTTTAATATATAATTTATAATGTATAATAATTTTCTCTTAATTAAAGTACAAAACAACAATTTTGGGGGCCAATTTAAAAAATTACCAGGGGCAAACTCAAACTTTTGAACTGTAGTGTATATATATATATATATATATATATATATTATTACTTCAAACATTTTTAGCGGATACACATGTTTGAATAGGCGCCCTGTTTTTAAAGTCTTTATTACATTTAGCAGCTTGTATACTCATGGGAGATGCACGTTCATACCATGCCAGAGAGAAACATTTTCTGTTTTAAGTTTTCTCAAGTGTGCAGATTGAAAGATGTAATACTATTTCAAAAAACAGTAAGTAAAATAAAAAGTAATAAAAATGTCAGATTAAAAATAAATCCATTAATTCTTTAAAACACACACACACATGCACACACACACACACATATATATTTATATACACACACACACACATATATATATATATATATATATATATATATATCACCATTCAATGTTGATATATATGCTGCTTCATCTCAATGATAGCCTTACCTGACACTGTAGATTTGTCACATGCAATAAAGCAAGACTAGCTGTCCACTTGCAGAAACATGTGGCAATTGATCCTCAACTAATCAAGCAAAATGGCTCAACCACATGTTCCATCCATTTAAAGTTTGCAAAATACCTGCAGGCCTTAGGAGATACATGCATGTCCATAAAAGTTGACCATCTCTTTATTCTATTGAGACCTCATCTGTTGTCTGCAACAAGAGAGTTCACCATATATATATATATATATATATATATATATATATATATATATATATATATATATATATATGTAAATCTATTCAAACCCAGTGGTGAAAAAAACCTGGATAGCACAATTTTAAAATAAATTGGCATCCAAGGAAAAATGGAAAAAAAAAAGCACCAGAAACCTTTTGAACAGGACGAAAAACATCGTCCAGTACATTAAATCTCTGGTATAAAGAAAAAAACCCCAGTGAGTAATAAGTACATAAGTAGTACCTGGCTCATTAGGATTCATTTATTATATATATATATATATATATATATATATATATATATATATACTTCAGGTGACATTGAAGCTTGCTCCTGCAGAGGGCTCTTGATTGGGCATTCAGCTTGTTCAGGAGTTTGAGAGTCTGTAAGAATTTGCATATTCTTAGCATTGGAACCTCTTCTGGCTGCTGTTTGATCTGGGTTTTCATTTGTACATGACTTTCTTTACCACACTGCAGCTTTTGCTCTTTTGATTGCAATCTGTTGGTGGAGATTTCTTTTAGCACACCATATTGTTGCCATATGTGATAGGCAACAATAAACTACAAAAGAACTCAAAATTGATCACTGCATTTAAGTACTGCATTAATATTTAAGCTTACCTTTTAAAAATTCAATGATAATTCTTCTGTTGTTACTTAATTTAAACACAATTTGATGTACATAGGTCCTTACTTTTTGTACAAACAATTATTTTTATTTCATGGGTGATTCTCACTGGATTTCACAATTAATTTCAATTATTCCTAAATTTATTTCCAAGTTATAAAAATTGTTGCTGTACAAAAAATTCATCACAAAAAAATCATGCTAAAAAATTGCCAAAAATAATTGCAGTAATGAAAACTTGGGAATCCAAAATTTCTGTAACATGAGCTAGTGAAACTATTTTTGATTGGTTAAACTAGGTTAATTTTACAACATGTGAATCCCTGATAATTTTGTATTTCATTCTGTGATGAGTTATCATTCATGAAAGGCAAAATTATCAAGGGTCCACATGTTGTAAAATCAGTCAATATTTTTTGGAGAAGAATGCTCAGTATCAGAGAAAGAGCATATATAGATATAAACAGTTTCATATCTTAAGTGATCATCAGACCACATGTCTTAATGATGACCATCACACTATATAGGACTCCTCTTATGTAGGCTCTTGTCCACACTGTTTATATCTACATAATCCAGTGGCCTCTATATACAGCCTGTAGTTTAAATGTATATAATAAATGCAAATGTCAGTGTGTCACTGTGTCACACTATTTCAGTTAAAGGGAAACAACTCTAAAGGCATCAAAAAATATTCCACTGACATCCTTTGGGAAGTTGGCATAGTGTTTTGTATCTGGACACAATCAGTACAAATATAGTAATACTATATGTAAACTAGTTTGAATTACAAGAATAATGCATTGTTAATTATTAATAATTTTTGTTTACTGTTTCTTTCATCTTATTTCACTTGCTTTTCCACCAAGTAGTAATAGTCTTAAGTTGTCTGAATTTCTTAGATGAAGCCTTGTCAATTATTATTCATTTTTGACTAGTATTTCTTTCATCTTATTTCTCTTGCTTTTCCACCAAGTAGTAATAGTCTTAAGTTGTATAAATTTCCTAGTTGAAGCCTTGTCTATTATTATTCATTTTTGACTATTCCCATATAAATTCAAAAAGATATTCTTCAAATTTTATGCTAGCGATTGTTATATGGCACTTGGACTGGATTAAGTTTTATACAAGGTCATGTGTGCCGAACACTCTGTGAAGATCAAACTTGTGAGGCAAGAATATGCCTATTTCACAAGTACATAAAAACACTTTATTTAATGGAGTTATAATAAAGTTTTTAGGGTAATGTCTTACACAAGACCAGATTAATGGAAGATGAAAATATATTTATACAAAACAATAGATAACTGATATTTTAAAGGATAGTTTATCAAGTGAAGAGAAGGTTTTTTTTTTCTAAAAAGAGTTTAGTGTTTATGTTAGTAAAAATATAAAGCCCCTGATTCAATGGAACTAATCCTGTTGGGGTAAGGGCAAATTTGTATTGACATTACTAGTAATGGGGTGAAAGCCAAAGCATAACAAAGTGACAACAGATGTTTGTCCACATAGCTTGTGCCATATTGAGAAACAACCTCATCACATTCAAATAATAAAGTAAAAACATTTTAAAAAAACAAAAGAAGTCACATCTGACATTTAAAAAATATGGTTAAAAGTCAGGGATAAAAAAAAATAGTGTCCAAATGTTGGTTAAGAAACATCTTATGAAAGGAAAAAATTACAGAGTAATGAATAACTGACATTTTGCATAAAAAAAGGGACAAAGAATTATTTCATTAGCTTAATGGTTAATTAAAGTTATTATCAGATGTCATCAAAATTAGAAGTGCTTAATCTGTTTGAAAAGTAAAATAAAGCCAATAATATTTAAATATTATTGGCTTTATTTTACTTTGTAAAGAAAACATTTATATATTAAAATATGTAATAATAATGGTGGATAGAACAAAATAGACCAACAAAAAAATAATAATATGCATGAAGTGAAAGGGGATATGTTCTGTAGAGAAGCATAGAACTACAGTGTGAACCCAGCCCTGCAGGATAGAACACAAGAGACCAACAAAGAAATAATAATAATAATATTGATGAAGTGAAAAGAGACATGTTCCCTAGAGAAGCATAGAACTACAGTGTGAACCCAGCCCTGCAGGATAGAACACAAGAGACCAACAAAGAAATAATAATAATAATAATATTGATGAAGTGAAAGGAGACATGTTCCCTAGAGAAGCATAGAACTACAATGTGGGCCCAGCCCTGCAGGACAGAACACAAGAGACCAACAACAAATAAATAATAATAATAATATGATGAAGTGAAAAGAGACATGTTCCCAGCCCTGCAGAGAAGCATACAACTACAATATGTGGACCCCAGCCCTGCAGGATAGAACACAAGAGACCAACAAAGAAATAATAATAATAATAATAATATGGATGAAGTGGAAGGAGACATGTTCCCTAGAGAAGCATAGAACTACAATGTGGACCCAGCCCTGCAGGACAGAACACAAGAGACCAACAAAGAAATAATAATAATAATATGGATGAATTGGAAGAAGACATGTTCCCAGCCCTAGAGAAGCATAGAACTAATAATGTGGGCCCAGCCCTGCAGCCCTGCAGGACAGAACACAAGAGACCAACAAAGAAATAATAATAATAATATTGATGAAGTGAAAGGAGACATGTTCCCTAGAGAAGCATAGAACTACAGTGTGAACCCAGCCCTGCAGGATAGAACACAAGAGACCAACAAAGAAATAATAATAATAATAATATTGATGAAGTGAAAGGAGACATGTTCCCTAGAGAAGCATAGAATTACAGCGTGGACCAAGCCCTGCAGGATAGAACACAAGAGACCAATAAAGAAATAATAATAATAATAATATTGATGAAGTGGAAGGAGACATGAAAAGGAACTACAATGTGGGGACCAGCCCTGCAGGATAGAACACAAGAGACCAACAAAAAGATGTTCCTAGAACACGAGACCAAAAAGTAATAATAATAACGGTAGAGAAGCATAGAATTTACAGCGTGGACCAATTCCCTGCCAGTTTGATAGAACACAAGAGACCAACAAAGAAATAATAATAATAATAATATTGATGAAGTGAAAGGAGACATGTTCCCGTAGAGAAGCATAGAACTACAAAGTGAACAATAGCCCTAATGGATAGAACACAAAGAGACAAAAAAATATAATAATAATAAATTTAATAATTTTGCGACTATACAAGATTGTGTGTTACAACTTGTAATGTAGCATGAAAATTAAAAAAGAATTCCATAAATATGCAAGAGAATTGTTTTTAAATCTTGAAAATCACACTAAAGTAGATACAACTGCCATACAGAAACAAGAATCAAGAACAAAATCAAATAGAAGAAAGCTGAGGCCAAAAGCCTCTACATAAGCAGTTCTTTCTCCAAAGCTAAAATGCTGATCACTTCATAACTCACCAGTGGTAAAAGATTTCAAGTCTTATGGGTGAAACTGAAGAGTTTTTGTTGCTGCACAGAACCAGATCTTGCTTACACGCAACTACCAAACTAAGATTTTGCATAATAGTATGGACCAAAAATATAGGTTCTGTAACTAATACATTGGAACTATTGACTCACTTTCTCCCAAGATGCTCAATACTCTTACCCAATGAACAAAAAAACTTTTTATTACAGCATAGCTCAATATCTGCATTGGAAGATCTGTCATAACTACCAAATTAAAACAGCTGCAAACTGGTATGAACATCATCCTGAATCTGTAATAGAGGGAGAAGATATTACCTTTCTCTTGAATTTTTTCTGTCAACACAGTATAAGCAAATTGCCCAGACAATATTATTAATGAGGTTACTAGGCAAGAAATGTTTATTTCCTATTTAGCCTTCCCCCATTCTGAGTATTATTATATCCATGATCTAGTAACACCTTAATACACAGATGGAAGAGAGTAGCTGAAAGAAAATGAATAACAAACATGCTTTGTTCTCAAACAGATTTTTATACTGCTAAGTCATACACAAAATTATATAGAAATATTTACACCTGTCTAACACAGAGAAACTATAAAACATGTATACAACAACAAGCAGTGTGAAAATGTCAAAGAGGTAAAGGGTCTAAATTGTAATAATTCCCCACAGGAATTTGAGCTGCCAGAAGATTCCCTTATTTGTGGTAAAGCCACTCTCTTCCATCTGTGTATTAATCATCTGTGTTACTAGATCATGGATATAACTAATACTCAGAATGGGGGAAGGTCTAAATAGGAAATAAACATTTCCTCACTGCCTAGTAACCTCATTAATCTCACCAGTAAATCCCAAAAAATGGTTTTAACAAGCACAGACCATATCCTGTGAAAACTTTGTCCATTTAACATTTTTCTGTTATTAGCTGTGTAACAATATGATTTCTTACACATATTTAGAAGATAAGGAAATAAATTCCTTCCTTTTAAATCCACTTAGTTATCTGAGTTTCATAGGAAATTTGTCTCCAGTCCATCTTTGAGTAAACTTAAGTGTCAGTGTTTTAGCAGTTTAACCGAGGGAAAGATTAGGCGGCTAAGTGAGAAATTGTATTGTTGTGAACTTCCAACCAGTATCTTTAAAAACATTTGTCGTCATGAGTGTTTTTTTGTTGAAAGCGATCACAGCCAACAAGGAAACGAACTTGTGCACACAGCAAGTTGGGATATATGCAAATACACTCAACCTTGGATGTCATCACAGGTGCAGTGACTGATGGACAATCGGAGAACATCATCACAATTACGCCATGAATGTCCTAAGTCATTGGTTATGACCCAGTGTATGATTATGCAGGCCCAGAAGAAATTAAAAAAAAATATAATGATAATAATAATAAAGAAGAAGAAGAACTCTCAGAATTAATGCAAACTAAATTGTCTCTACCTATAGTCAGGCTTAAGAAAGTTGAAAGTGTGGGCCATATTTCCTGTACTTTTCTTTCAAAATGAAATTTTGGACAATTCCTAACAGAATTCATTCCTTGTCTGAGAAGAATTATTCACAACTTGGAAAAAATTGATCATTGAAATTGATTAACACAAAATGTCTGTCATTTTTAAAATTTATACTATGAATAATTATACATATATTTCTCACTCCTCACAATTGTGCCTGGCGATAGCTATAAGCATGAAACCCCAAGTAATTATTTTTTTAATCATTTCATTCCAAGTAAGGCAATAAAATCTGCTAAGATGCCAGAGGTTACTGAGTGTGAAAGAATATGAGAAAAATACTTTATTAAGGAAAGAGAACAATAAAAGTACAGGAATTAAGAAAACTGAAGAAAATGATTGACATTGCATTTAAATTTTGTAGATCAAATTTATTTGGAAAGCAAGAAGCTAGAAGTGAGATCTTTTAAATTATTGCATGTACAACCATTCTTAGTATATATATATATATATATATATATATATATATATATATATATATATATATATATCATCCACAGACTGTTTTGCTGTATCACAGCTCACCAGTGTGTCTAGACATTTGATCACTTCAAGCCGGGACCAAAACCCAACCAATTTGGCATCAGTAGGAGATTCTAGCCCCTAGTCTATCAGTGAGTAAGGCAAATATATATATATATATATATATATATATATATTTGAACCCAATCTTCAGGTCTGAAGATTTCATTCAAGCATGATACAGACTTACAACTCTCTGTTGACCTCAGTGTCCACATTTATATTTATACTTGCTCTGTTCCTGATATTGAGCACTTTAACCCATAAATATAGCATACCTTAAAACTATCTTTTTATCATATATATTGATTGATTTGTTATCTACAGCTTATCAAACCTTTGAAGGTTATGTAAAGCCAGAAAATATTTTTAGATTTGAAGAATTTTTTTTGTTTTTTGAGATAATAATGACTTTAATGATACAACTCTTATTAATTAACCCATAGCTGGAGGGAAGAGGTGAATTCATACCATTTTTTTAATTATTTTTAAACTGACGTTATATTGTCAATCATCAACTAATAATGTACACCCTGTATCTGTATGGCTGGTGCAATGCATACTATACAGGAATCCCCAATGAGTTTTGAGGGTTGGTTTCACCAGTTTTTTTGCTTTTTGTACTTTTTACTTGTTTTTTTTACCTAAGTTATATTTTCAATTATCAACTATAATAATTGACTTGGCTGGTGCTTACTACCCCAAACCTCTCAACCGCGTGGGGACCCCATACTTACTGGTGAGGGAGGGTAGAAGTAGCAATTTCAGTAATGCTTATTTTTTTAAATTGTAATTTTCTTTCTGAACAGTTCTTTTAAATCAATTAAGAGATTAATATATCTCGGTAAAATCATTTTTATTTTGAGATCATCCACTAAAAAGGATCTCTGATTTTTTTGTTTTTTTATTAATGTTAATAATAACCAGAAGTCCAGAGTTAGTAATTAAAATAAAATTTCTAGTTCCGACTTTTTATATTTCCAGAAAGATAAAGCTGAGAAAATGATCACATAAAAAAATAAAAATGTTTAAAGATTTCAACACATGAAATACTGTTTTTAAAACAAATTTTTAAGACAATCCCCTTTGTGTTGTGTTGGAATCTTTGTAAAACCTGTCTTGGGTATGATGATAAACTGCATCTGCATCCTGGGTAAGACAATAAACTATATCCAACAGCAAGGCCTCTTAGGAAGTTTTAAGGAGCATGGAACCACCTTTTAATTGCTGATGTTTGCTGGTCGCACCTGTTAGGGTCCCAGCTATGGGTAAATATTTAACTCCCAAACTGGGGTCAAAACACTATGAAGGTGTAAAAATAGGTTTTAATAACAGAAATACTTTGTAAAAAAAATATTACCAGCTATACATTTTTGAAAAAAAAAATTACCAGCAATAAAAATCTTGTCAGCATTAAATAACCCATTGAGGTTGATATGCCGTAAAACAAAGCAAACTTTCAAGTAAAAATTAATCATGAAAATATTGATGGTTATTACAAAAAGAATAACATTTTCTCAGATTCTTTTAAATAGAAAAAAAACTGTTCATTATAGAAGTAAATAATTAATGAATATATACAGAAATTTTCATTTAAGTTGGATAAAAATTCCTTGATTTTTTTTTTTTGCTTTTTTTCATCAACATCTTTCATTTTTCACTTTAAATTATTAAAAGATATCTGGAAATATGTTTTTTAAAATAGAAAAGGCATTAAAACTAAAAAAAAGTATATATATATATATATCCAAACTTCAAACCCCTCTACAATTGACATGAACCAAAAGATATGGGATAAGAACAATTCCACTGTGAGACTAGTATTAAAAAGTGTCAAAACATGAAAAAAAAATAACATGTAGAGCTTTTAACTTTAAAGTTATATATATATATATATATATATAGATTTTTAGAATGATTTGGTAATTTTGTTTTAATCTCATATAATAAATAATATATATATATATATATATATATATATATATATATATATATATATATATATATATATCCATAGTATTTTAAGTGTTTTTGTTTTAATCTCATATATTCATTAATATATATATATATATATATATATATATATATATATAGAGAGAGAGAGAGAGATAATATTAGTGGTCAATATACACACATATATATATATATTAATCCCTCCTATACTCTACCATGTCTATTTAACTGTCCTTTTACACTCTCTGTTAAATTACAAAAACTTACACTACCTATCAATTTTAATTTCATTTTTCGTTTCATTTCATTTTTTGAAGTGCTATCTGATGATCCGGCGTCCTTTAAAAAGACTCTGGTGAAATAAATTATTATAATGGTACCTTAAAGTGGTCTGTTTTTTTTTAAATATATATATATATATATATATATATATATATATATATATATATATAAATACACACACACACACACACATATTGTTATGGTAGATTTCACAGTGGAGGCTTGTATTTGTACTAAGTCGGTCCTAAAATAGGTTCGACGTACAAAACATTAGGAACTTCATATAATAGGTATGACACAGAGAAATCTAATTGTGGTGGCTGATACTTTAGCATCCGACTAACGGTCATCCAGCATCGACTGACTGACCGACTTTACTTGTTACTCTTACTACTCCTACTTATTATAGGTGGGAGAGTCTATTAACTATAGAATAGATGTGTTCCACTATAACACACACACACACACATATATATATATATATATATATATATATAAATTTCCAAGAGGATAGAATTCAGGTAGAACTCAATGTCCGGGACAGAGTAAGAATATAATACGATTCCAGTATAATAAATTATAACCATGGAATATTAGTGTTTGGGCCTTTTTATTATAAATATATATATATATATATATATATATATATATATATACACACACACACACACACATATATATATATATATATATATATATATATATATATATATATATATATATGGGCTAGAAACGCTCAAATATTTTCTATATAAATTTATGGTAATTGCTTATTCACATTATGTCATTTCTGACATCAGGGAAATCTATATATGTCACTCTTTCATAAAAGTGAAATAGCATAAACTTTGAAAAACTTGGTACCTGTACCGAAAAAGAAAAAAAAAAAATATATAACAGTACAAGGGAGGTAACTCGGTTTCACTAATTTTTTTCTGTGTGTAGAAATGAAAGACTTTAAACAATAGTGATTTTAGAAGTATATCATTATCAAGACAATGTTGCTTAATTTCTGGTATTACTATTCCAGCATTGAAAGTATATATATGTGTTTAGAAATTGCAAATATTTTAAACAAGATAATGCCAATCAAATATAAGGTTAGTAGAATATTCCTATTTGGCTGTAGGAGTCTATTCATAAAATATTAATTTGAACAAATAACTATTAATTAGTTATTATTTATTATCATTATAATTTTTAATTACTGTTATTATAGAAGTTATTTTTAGTGAACACATTTCTTTGAATAGACATTTTTTAAGGTTATATTAATGTCCACTGATCTAGATGTAGTAAGTTTAATTAAAGGGAATGCACATGTACATAAAGTAAATATATTAATTTTTTTTAATTAGTCATAAAATTAAAATTAATTAGTCATTAAATTAAAATAACTTCCCTAAGGACCCAAAAATATATTAACTTCATGATAAAACATTAGGTGTAGTCATAAATAATTACCGTATTTTTTATCAAATTTATTCTTCAAAAAATAAAATACAAATTTTCTTTGTTGTTACATTTTATTAAATTCTTTATTCACAATGACTTGTTGCCACTTATCAACCAGCTTTGCAATGCCTTTTAAATAACTCAGTTCAATCTGTCATGGATGATGTGGGAAAACCTCTTTTTCTCTTCTATTCCATTTTATTCAATTCTTTATTCACCATTATTTGCAATGAATTGTTGCCACTTATCAGTCAGCTCTTTGATATCTTTTGAATAACTCAGTCCAATCTGTCATGTTAACTTTAGATTTGAACAAGCTAAGATTGTAGTAATCGTGGAAGCATCCTCTTGGGAGTTGATTCTATAATGTAGCAGTTCATGGGAAGAAGCTGACTAATTGAATATGAAAGTAGTGAGGTTGGTTTGCTACAATGTGCATAGCATAGCAGATCTTAGATGTGAAGGTTAGAACTGGTGAAACTAAAGAATGTAGTTTATCTAAAAAAACTTTCTATTTCGTCTGTGGGAAAAGGATTTTTGTGTAAAAAATAATTAATCACCCACAAGGCTGTGTAGATGATTTTGGACTCTCTCAAGACTGGAATTTGAAGACTGGGCAGCTCCTCCCCATATATAGCAGCACTAATCAATTTTCAGCCTGAGGAGGTACTTGAAGGAGATGTATAGGCAACTGACCATTTTTCTACCATCTTCAGAGATGGATCACATATACAAGTTCCGTTTGAAGTCTGGAATGAATCTAAGTCTCAATAGGTGCTCAAAGAATGCAATCTCCCTGAGAGAACAACTGCTCATCATAATAGACAAAAATTCAGGGTCTGCTTGGTAATACATTCATCGTTACAAGTGGGGTTTGAAAACAGAAATTACTTATGACTTAAACTAACAGAATAGAGATGAGCAGGTACCATTTATTCAGATAAGAAATTGTTCATTCTCTCAGAAAAGCCTTTGAAATATTATCTCCCTTGTTCAACAAGCAAATAAAACTTTTGTAGTTTCATTTTTGACTTGATTTTCTTCTTATTCTTGCTTATTATATTTTTTAAATGCTATTCAGGAAGTAGGTGATCATGACCCTCCACAGATTCCTTTTCTTTATAATCTGTAAATTGCAATGACATCTTGGGAAAGATAGTTACCTGATGTCAATCAAGGTTAGAGAATCTAATCTACTTGGTTATTTAATGTAGTTTGTTGGGGTGGTTAAGATTCAATCCTTTTCCAAAATCATTTGAGGGAAACCTTTTTATATAGTAGCTCAAATTATTGCATTGCAATAACTTGAGCTACTATATAAAATAAATCAAATTTATTTAAAATTAGCTTAAAAGCTGCTCTATTGGGCAGCATTTAAGCTAGCTCCTGTGGAGGGCTCTTGGTTAGGCCTTCAGCTTGTTCAGGTGTTTCAGAGTCCCTAATTCTTTGCATATTCTCAGTATTGGAAGCTCTCCTGGCTGCCATTTGATCTGGATTTTCATTTGCACGAGACTTTCTTTTCTTCACTGCAGCCACGGATCTTTTGGTTGTAATCTGATCCTCTGCTGGTGGAGATTTCTTTTTTGCGAGACATACTGCTGCTGTATGCGATAGGCAACAATAAACTGCAGAAGAACTCAAAACTGATCACTGCATTAAAATTAAATTTACCTTTTAAAAGTTCAATGATAATTCTTCCGCTGCCACTTAATTTAAAGACAATTTGATGTACGTAAGTCTTTACTTTTGATAGAAACAATTATGCTACTAATCATTATCATCTCCAAAAAATTTTTACAATCTAAAACTACTTTCTGGCTTTAAATAACCTGCAAAAGGTTGATAAGCTATAAAAATAAATCAGTCAATCAATATGTTTGATTCACACACCTCCCTAGTCTTTTGAACAGTAGATGTTTATCCCTTGTTTCTTGTTTAGGACTGGGCTTCTGGTTCTTTCTGAAGTCTTTTTCATTCTCTTTCACCCCCAGTAACCCCTTGCATCTTAGTGGCATTATCACCTTGCTTGGGGTGAATTGATTTAAGAAAGTGTGTGTGTGTGTGTGTGTTTTTGTGAGATAGATAAGACTAACACTTTTGAAAGATTGCTGAATTTTGGGATAAATTCAGATTTTGTAGGTAGTATTCAAATTCTGGCCAAGCTTGTTATGCTCATGACACATTGATCCAAATCACGATTCACAAATCACAAGATCCAAATCAGTTTAAATCTCCCCATAAATTGTCTCAATTGGCTTAAAATTCGTTTTCTCAATTTCAGATAAAAACTTTGAAATTTTCCAACTTATTTCAGTGACAGTTTCACGTTTGTGGCAATGAAGGAGAAAACCCAAGTCTTACCTCAAAAAAGAATTTGTGTTCTATGTCAAAGAAGAAAATCAAGATCAAGTCAACCTCAAAATATAGTCACTGTGTGCTTTTCCCTACCAGTCTGGACGTTTCTTACCCCAATAAAAGAATGCTATTTTGGATGGTAGGAGAGCTTCTTGAGCCTTTTCTGACATCGAACTCGTGAGACTGATTTATGACCTCAGACATCAGATTTTTGGGATCTGAAATTCTCTATTTGCTCTTACTTCACGTTTATTTTATATATATATATATATACACACACACAAGGTACGATAGGTAAATTGTTGCCATTTTATATTTTTAATTTCATGCATGCACATTGTTTATTTTTTGACTGCACAGTATAGTAGGACAGTTAGGCACCATCTTTGAGAAAAAGATCATGACACAATTCATTCAACCAGAAATTTGGAAAGAGTATGCTGTACTGCTTGACATTTGTGCTGGAAGCTCCAATACAAACATTTCAGAGTGTTTGGGTGTCAATCTGAGGACAGTGCTGAGAATTAGGAGAGAGTTGGATGAGTCTAATGGTGATTACAAAGATGTTTGGAGTGATCACTAGTGATGGTAATGTTATGCTTCCATTCATCTTCCTTCAGAGTCTCAGACTCAATACGGAGGCCTACATAAAGTGCCTTGAGGAGGTACTGTTGTCCTGGGTCAAGAGGGTGGCTGCTGAAAGACCATGTCTGGCAACAGGACTCTGCATCACGCCACACAATTTCTACAACCACACCACCCCTTACATCTGGTCACCTAATTCCCCAGACTGCAACCCCCTTGATTATTATGTGTGAGGCGCAGTTGAATGAAGGACCAACAAAACTCCTTGTAACAAAGATGAACTGAAGGCAAGGATGATGATAACATTCACTAACTTATACAAGATGACTATCCAGAAGAGTTGCAGGAGATTCTGAAGTCATCCTGAGGCTGATTTTATTGATTAAATTTACTCTTGTATTCCAAGATATTTTTTTGTAATTTTTATAAATATATCTGTTAAAATGAGATGTCAGTGTTATTTTCATTTTTGCATAATTTAGATAATTTATCCATTGTAGTGTGTGTGTGTGTGTGTGTGTGTGTGTGTGTGTGTGTGTATGAATGTCTTAATGCCAGGGGGGGAGAGGGGGAGAGAGAGAAAAATACATTTCTCCTTAACAATGGAGAAATAGTGAAACAGGTTATACTCTATAACCTTGGAAAGGCAGCCAAATTCAAAATCAGCTTGAAGGGTGGGGGCATAAGTACCATGTGTCAATCTTGCCAAGACACGTCCATTGTTATCACAGTACACATGCCCAATTCTACAATGGTTTACAGGATTAAGATATCAAAAAAGAAAAATATTAGTGTGTTCAGAAAATAATGTCCAATTTTAGAATGCCCTAAGCCAATTTCATGCATAGTGCTACCTCTGAATTATTTTGCATTAATGCACATTCGGTTAAGCAAAATGTGACTGGCATTTGTTAATTGACAAGGCTCAAGTCTGCTTCATGACAATATTCAGCCACGTGTTGCTAGGATGATACTGCAGAAACACACTGACTCAGGATATGAGACTTTGCCACATCCACCATATTCCCCTGACCTCCCACCCACTGATTACTATTTTTTTTTTTTTTTTTTTTTAAACATCTTGATAAATTTCTTAAGCTGAAAAACATTCTCTTGCAAAAATGCAGAAACAGCATTCAAACCTTTAGAGTTTTATCATAAAAGCATAAATAAACTTGTAACTCAATGACAGAAATGTAGAGATGTTCAGTGTTGTTATTTTGAGTTATTTAAACACTATTTGGATGTATGATAATGAATATCGGCTCGGAGTGAGAACTCTGAGAGCCGAGTATGAATTCCAGTTGAGTTTGTTAGATTCACTTACACACAAATACCCTTTTGAAAGGTATGAATCCATATCTTCTCCTCCCAGCTATGGGTCGAATAGCAGGACAGACTGGGGTCTGTCTATATTTCTGAGATGAGGTTATTATGTACATTATTTACATTATTCAGACTATTGTCCTCATCTTTGTCGCCATATTTATCACAACATTTCGGCCGTTGTACGCTCCGGCCTTCTTCAGGTGGTTTGAATGTCAAACTGAACCCTTTATTTTGCTCACTGGGGTAGAATGTTCTAGTTCCACGTGCCATGTTTAATGGATGTCAGTTATCTCCCTGTTAATTTCCCTCTGAAAGTTCTCCACTGCCTTAACCGGGTATTGAACTCACACTCTTTGGGTCCTGTCACTGGATCTAACTAATGCCTTTATCCAGTGCCATGTGTCCTGGATAACTGATAACTGACATCCATCAAACATGGCACATTGAACTAGAGCAGTCTACTCCGGTAAGCGAAATAAAGGGTTCAGTTCGACATTCCAACCACCTGAAGAAGGCCGGAGTGTACAACGGCTGAAACGTTGTGATAAATATGGCGACAAAGATGAGGACAATAGTCCGAATAATGTAAATAAAGGACAGACTGGGTTCTTTAGTCTTGGTTGGTAACTACTCTACCGCAGAAAGAAATGACAACCTACTGTGGGAAAAAATCTGCCTCGTCAGTCATGTATCAAAAGACACAATTGCCCAAACATGTATCATGTATGCCACTTAACCGACTGAAACACTAAATACATTAATTTAGGAATAAAAGTGAATTCTAAAATCTGACATTATTTTCCAAATATCCTAACATATTTACATAACACACTGCAAGTATTCAAGTCAAATAGGTTGTGAATATTGCAGACTTGTGCTCAGAGAGATATGTGGGAAAGAAAATCCTGTTCCATGAAAATATCCTCTTCTTTGTTGTTTTAATCACTGTTTTTTCTTGTGCGTTAATATTCTTCAAATGTGTGATATGTAGAGGTGGTAGGAAATAAGGCTAAGGAGGATAGATAATGATTGAACATAGAAGCTACTTTGTGATAGACGCATTGGAAAATATGGCTAATATAGAATTCAGAACCTGTTTTTGGCAGGATCAAAGAAGCATTCACTAAGAGTCTGCAGTGCCTTCTAATTGATCAAAAAGCTTGGTCCATGCTCACCACAATGTCCATGTGGCAGCCAGTCAAGAATTCCACAGCTCACCAACTGCTCTGCTTTTAGCATGATGAAAAGGAGTCGTGAATCAGGGCGAAATTTGAATTTTATTTAGGATGTAATGATGAATATTATTACAAAAACAGAGAGAATGAAATACAGAGGCATATGTTAATCAATCATCTTATTTTATTTGTACAACACAGCCAGCCAAATACAGCCCGTGCATATACAGGGTGATATTACAAAGCTACAAAGTCTCTAGGCGCAAATAAATTTTTTATTCATAATGTCTTTGAGATGCCAAAGTCCTTGGCTAAGTTGTTCATTTCAACTGAAAAATGAAGAAAAAAAAATTAAGATGAGAAAAGCAAAAAGAGGATTGAAACAAAAACATTTACCAATTTATATTCAAAAGGATTCTTTTCATAAAGTCACTGCTGTGGTTACAGCACTGACATAAAAAAAAGTGACAACCCCAATGGTGAAGTGCTTTATAATCATTGGATTATTTGATTCTTCCACACATCAAATTTACAGGCATGATTGTCCATGTTTGCCAAACATTTTTACTTATATTTTAACAATTATCACTCTAGTCTTATATAAAGCACTTTCCTGGAAGAAGTTCTGTAAAATTTTATATATGTTGAACTACATAATTTGGTGTATATTATTTGCTAATATTAGTAGCTAGCATTTTTATTTTATTATAGATAGATATCCTGAACTTTAATGTTGGAAACTAATTTCATAAGTTCCAAGATAATTTTTTCCCATACTTCCATACTTTGGATTCAATTATCAAAATTTTCAATTTTATTTAATGTATATTTCAAATGCTATTTTTAATTCTGAAATTAGTTTTGGATGCTTAAGTTCATGATACCTTAAATACGAAGGTGAGTCAAAAAGAAATGCAATTTGTTTTATTTTACAAGAACCGGAAAACACAAACATATACATCAAGATATAATTATACATCACAGATTCACATCCCTACTTCTCAACATAATCACTACCTCTTTCAATGGCAGTGTTCCACCTACAAATGAGGGCATGTATCCCAACTTCAAGTGATGTAGACAATTCCTGACAGTAGTTTTCACTTCTTCATCACCAATTTCGTCAATGTCCATGCAGTGCTCTCATACAGCAAGAAAGACATGGTTAGAGCTATATCTTTTCTTCTACAAATGGATAACAGATTTAGGTTAAAAAAAAAAAAAAAAAATTTGGAATGGACTATTAGAAATGTAGAAATAAGAAATACTATGAGTGTGTGTCTTTATTTGGGGGAGGAGTACACATTGAAGAACACTCATACAATCCATTTTCTTTCTCACACCCACTAAGTTATCTGTGAAATATTTCCATTATACATGTACAGATTGTATGCAGCTGTTTCTCCCCACCCCAACTATTACAAATTTGTAAGTTTCTTTTTAAAAAGACAAAATACTTACCTTTTACAGCGGCATCATTTTCTGCTTTCAAACGAGCATCTCGGATTGCGCGGACCCTATTTTCTTCCTCTTGTATTATTTTTTCCTTGGCTACAAGGCTGTCTGCACAGAGAAAAAAAAATAATGGCTATATTATATAACTAGCAGAGGTACTCAGATTTGCTTGGAAATTCATTTTATTTGTATAGATTATTAAAATAACTAAGGGAAATAATCACGTATTAATTTACTAACAAAAGTAGATTTACTCCCTTACCCATATATTTTTATGTGGAAATAAATATTTAGCTTCCATGACCTTTAGGGTTGAACTATGTCAACTTTACATAGACAATCACATTCCTTGTTTTTCAGGATATCTAATGGTACTGAGTACAGGGAGAAGTGGAATCATGCCTTTACCGTTATGCTGGAATTTAAACATGGTTTGCCAATTCGATTTTCAATGCTGTTAACCATTACACTATCTTGGACTTAACACAACCTTTTCAAAATTTTGGAACAGCACTAAAAAGAAATGTTACTGTGCTGTTTGGAGAACACTGGCAATCACTTGCGACTAAGAATCAAATACTATTCACCTGGATACTGGAGATGGATTCTCTAAATACAAGCTCTATCCCCATTCAAAGAATGATTGATTTGTTTGTTTAATGGCATATCAACCCCTTATGGGTCATTTAATGCTAAAATTTAATTTTTGAGGGAGCTTTGAAGCAATAAAAATATATGTTATTCTGCTTTCACAATTGAATGCATGGTAGATGATACTTAGCTTTTGTTCATAATATTTTGTGGACATAATTACTAGTGGTGGTGATATGTGTGTTTTATGTTGTAGTTTCATTGAGTTTATATTTTGGAATACAGTTTGATTTCTTTAAGAAATAGTAGGATATTATATGGATTAATGACATGAAAGAGTTCTTTTATGTTGATTGATGTATTATTGACAATCTTTTATATAAAAATGTATTGCTAGTATTTTTACTATAAAATGTATTTTTATACATTCATAGTGTTTGGTTTTTGCTTGGGGATTCAATATTTGCCCATAGCTAGGACCCTAACAGGGCTACCACATCAGGTTAGAGTGGACCTGGGAAGTGCAGCAATTACAGGGTAGTTCCATGCTCCTCATAACCTCCACTTTTCTGATCATAGACCTTGCTGCTAGATGTACTTTATAGTCATACCAAGCACTGCATTCAAAGAACAAAGTCTAACCATTTGTTGAAGTATCACAGACAATTTTGGAAAGTACTGTATGCCCTAAAAAAATAAAAACATTAAATATCTACTACAATTACAGTAATAATAAAAGTGCAATTAAAATTAATTAGGAGGAAACATGAATATCTGGTAGGGATAACCAAATCTCTGAGGACAGATGAATTGCTGTTAAAATGATCCAATTTCTCTATAGCTTGACTTGTGGGGAAAAAAAGTTTTAGCATTTTCAGAGGATAACAGATTTGGACACATTTCTGCATGCACATAGTAAGAAAGGACATTTTTTTTTAAAAGCATTTGAATTGATAATATAAGAGAGATACTTTTATATGCACATTTTTTAGTGGCTTGAAATGAGAAATCAGAGAACTAAGTTCATTATATCCACCTATGCACAAATACCCTTGGGAAAGGTAAAAATCCATTCCCCCAACCCAGCACCAGCTATGGGTTAAATAGCAGAGCAGACTGGGCTCTTCAGCCTTGATTAGCAACCAGTCTAGGAGAAGTGTGAATTCAACAAACCATTTGTAGCACTGGTAAAGCACATATTTTATACAGCTTATGGATCATGGAGTTCAGTGACTAGTCAGCCTTGGTTAGTTCAAAATTAAAATTGAAATGTCCAAGATAAATTTGCCAGGTTTTATTGCATTCAAAACAGGTTAGCTGAAATACAAGCACATTGGTAGAGGTGTTAAATTATAAAATGACTACAAAGTACTTACTGTATCGGCTCCTGCCATAGATCAAGCCACTAAACAGGGCTGTGTATCTGCAGAACTGAAAAGGAAGAAAAAATAGATAAAATAAGTGAAAATGCATAAAAAAACCAAAAAAACAAGAGAAATCAAATGATTTGAAAATAAAGAGTCATTAGTGTATAATAGAATCCAAATTCAAAACTGACCACAATTACTTACCATATACACTTTATGCTAATGACATTGAAGGAAGCCTCATTTGAATAATTTGGCAACTATTGTGTGTGTGTCTCAATTCAAACTTTTTTTTAAGTGGATACTCATATTCAAGTAGTAGTTATTTATTTTCATATTCAAGAAAATCTCATCAAAGAAACATTTGTGCCCTTCAGCAGAAATCGAACCTGTATCCCTCAGGAAAGAGGCAGCCACCATTTAACCTGATGTACCTTATATATATATATTTGTATAAAACTCCACAATATTAAGGCCCCCAGTAAGTATCAAATTCATAAGCTATAGCTTATCAAGAATATCATGACAGAGATTCTATCCTGAGATGTGACCCAAATGTTTTGAAAATTTGAACAAATTCAAAAAGAAAGTAAAATTATCCATTCTCTGTAAACATATTTTAAAGTCTATGTATATACATGCAATAAAGAGATGAATAAACTTTAAAAGACACTTCTATGATTTCTCTAATATAGTGCAAAAAGATTAATGCTGGGAATTTTTTGTATTATCATTTTCAGCTAAATATCATTGTAGTAGAAGCCACAATAGGTATAACCTGCCCAGGTATATAGGAAGAACTGATTAAGTAGAAATTATTGGGGTATATAGTGAAGCAAATGGTACAGCCCATTTTCATTAGCAGGTTTGATAAACTGCCTGTTGGAATCTACTGAGTTGAAGGAAGGGAATAGTTAGCTAGAGCACAAAGTTCAAACCACTGCCATGGCAGTTGGTATATTTATTATAACAATTGTAATATTCTATATATATATATATATATATATATATATCTCTTTGCATTGATAAAAAAACTCTATTGCCAGCAACTAGCAATGGTAAGATTTGCCGTTTCCATACAGGAACCATTTGGCATTCATTGACCAAATAGTTAGCCTGTCAGGAGAAATTTATAATATTTAAAAAGTTTTAAAAGAAAATAAGTCTACTGTTATCACTCTTTCTAGTATTGATGGGAGTTGCTTTCCTAACCTTTTATTTAATGTGGACAATCAACATCTTATGTCATTATTTTCCTTTTCCAGGTACATGTGCTATTTTAGTTGTTGCTGATACTAGAATTTTTTGTGTGGTGTTTGCTATTTAGCAAAGTTCTTTATTTGCGATGCTATAGCATCAGTCTGCAAGATCTGATGAAAGACAATCTTCTTTAAAACCTAGTGGTTTAATTTCCTTGAAGTCATTTTTTATCATTAATCTGAGAAAATGGTTGTATATAGCTGACAAACAGTTCTGAACAAGTTGGACACCATGTATGACATTCTCAACAGTCTAGATCTGATGCTGCTATTTAAGAACATGACTTGAGTTCTTAATATTTTATTTTTGCAGAATCTTGTATGTTGGACAAGACTGCCATTAGTGCAGCTTATTTTCTGTTCAATTTCCTTAGTAACCCGATTTATTTGTATTGGGTCTTGTGGTATAAACTTAATCTTTAAGCAACAGGAATCATCAACTGATGTTTCATTGGAGATCAACATATATTAATTGAAGTATTAAACTTTTCTCCTAATCATACACACTCCATTCATTGATGATTTGGGTCTAAATGACTTTAGGATTCATGAGATTATGTCATTTCCTGGAGCATTTGCCTTCAAAAAAAGTTGCAAGTTAGTTATGTGCCATATGTGATACATGCTTAGGCAATCATGTATGTTTCAATACATGACTGACGAGGCAGATTTTTTCCCTGCAGTAGGTTACCATTTCTTTCTGCGGTAGGCTAGTTGCCATCCAATGCTATAGAACCCAGTCTATCCTGCTATTTACCCATAGCTTGGAGGGGGGGGGAGGATTCATACCTTTCCCAAGGGTATTAGCACGTAAGTGAATGTAATGGATTCGGCTGGAATTTGCTCTTCGATTCCTCAATCCGAGCCGCTATCCTTTACTCCACCATGCCGAAGTCTAAATCAAAAACAGTGCTATGTCTGCACACATACTTTTCAAAAAGAAAAGGCATGAAAAAATAGTGACAATGGTGTAAAGAGTGTGCAAAATGCTTCAAAGTGCATCATACTATTAAAAGTATTAAATTTAGGAAACTAATTGGTTTTACTTCCCTTTTTCTTTATTTTTATAATAATAGAGTTAAGATATTTTTATAGTTTTTGTATAAAAGAAAAAGCTAAAATAAACATACAAATACACTTAATTAAAAAAAGTCACAAGGGAAGCTACATTATGGTGATGGGATACGGACTAACAACAAATTAGAACCAATAACATTGCAGATTCTTCTTTGGATTTTATATTTACTAGGATTTGTGAGGTTATGCCATTTTTTTTTTAAAGAATATTTACTTAAAAACAATCCTGGTAGAATAAGCCAAAAGCTATTCTGTGTATACATGCATAATTCTCAAAGTGAAAAGACATGAAAATTCATGCCAATGGCATAAAGACTTCATTGTATAAAATGTTTCAAAGAGCATCATACTGTTAAAAGTATTAACTGATTTTACTTCCCTTTTTTCCTTTATTTTTATAGTAGAATAGTTAAAATATTTTTTTATAGTTCTTCTATACAAGAAAAGCTAAATTAAGCATAAAAATAGCCTTTAAAGGCCTTTTTTTTTTTTACCTGTTAGGTGTGCACAAATGTGTCACTTTTTCTTACCATTGGAGGAATAATATTTAAAGTAGCTTCATAAGAAATCAAGATATCTTAAATATGTGCATGTGTTGAAATCATTTGTCTGAAAGTCATTAAGGCTTGATGCTCTAATGATAATGAGAAGAATCTGCTATCCTATTGAAAAGAAGATTCTTCCTTTCTATTCAACTAACTGAACAATCCCAAACACAAGTGGTTGTTGAAGTATTTTTTTTTTTTATAGACGAAACATCCTTCCTGATATTACAAATGCGTGGAGGAAATGATCAATGAACTGGGATGGGAAGATTTTCCATATATGACATTTTCAAGACTTGTTTCCTTTAGATGATTGCTACAATTTTAAAACAAAAATTAAAAAAAAACTTTTAGGTAGCTGCTATAAACAAATGTGTGGGAGGTTGGGGGGGATATAAAGACAAAAAGAAAACTTATCTTTCTGACGCATTTCAGCCTCTGATAAACTTTATTAAATCAAATCTATTTCATTTTACAACACGTACACAGAAGTAAAAATGTCATTAGTTTTTCAGAATTTTAAAATTAAGAAAGCTCAAACATTTCAGGCTAACTGAAAGTCAAGATAGACTTACAGATGATGCTATGTGATGAAATTTAATGTCTAATAAATGAAAGTGAGTAAATGTTATTTACTTTTTTTTATAGTTATTATTTTACACCAATCAGCTAAGTGACAAATTTTATTTGTATTAATCCTATTATTTTAGTTTGAGAAATTAAGTTATGTATTATATATTCTAAATAACATCTTTTGAATTTAACCATTTTCTATTAAGAACTTAAATAGTCATTTATGTTGGTTTGAGAAAGGGTTATTTCTTTTAGGAAAGGAGATATTTGAAAAAATATAGAGCACAGATTTATATTTTGTTAAAATTCAATAGAGGCATGCTGAAGAATTTCTATTAAGTTACTTCTTTTTTGAAAAGTATAGCATTTTTTCAGATTAAAGGTGTGGTTGAACTTATTTCTGTGTATGATTAAGGCATTTATTTGATAAATTGTTGTGTTCTTTTTGTGTTCATAAATTTTTGCAAGTCTCCCCAATATAATGTAAGGAACAGTTGTGACAGTTTATTTTATATATAACAATTTCAGAAACATTGATATGGATATTTTTGATCCTAAACATATCCATAAGTTTTAGATGTGTCTATAATTATTTTGATATATTGTTAAGATTGGATAAATTGTTTTGGATTAGTAGATATGAAAGAATTAGTGGGAAGTATTATATGTAGGTACCTCCAATGATTTGTTAAAGATTGAGTATATATGATGAAAATAATACACTTAATAAAAGTAGTTTTATCATCAAAATCATTGTTATTATTATGAGGAAAATCAAAAGGATTTTTCAATTATTAAATAATATTTTTAATACTTTAGAACCTTCAAATTTTTTCTTGTGCCAGCAGATGACCACAAATTAGTATAGGAAATTTTAGCATCTTTTTGTTTAAAAAAAAAAAAAAAAAAAAGATTTGGAAATTATTGCAAAAAAAAAAAAAAGAAAAAAAAAAAAAA
Organism: Acanthosepion pharaonis; assembly: GCA_903632075.3. Lineage (NCBI taxonomy): Eukaryota > Metazoa > Mollusca > Cephalopoda > Sepiida > Sepiidae > Acanthosepion > Acanthosepion pharaonis. The sequence goes on along the minus strand of CAHIKZ030000422.1, from coordinate 306,706 downwards.
AGAAATGATTTGGAAATTAAAAAAAAAAAAAAAAAAAAAAAAAAAAAATTATTGCAAAAAAAAAAAGAAAAAAAAAAAAAAAAATGATTTGGAAAAAAAAAAAAAAAAAAAAAAAAAAAAGAAATGATTTGGAAATTATTGCAAAAAAAAAAAAAAAAAAAAAAAATGATTTGGAAATTATTGCAAAAAAAAAAAAAAATGATTTGGAAATTATTGCAAAAAAAAAAAAAAAAAAAAAAAAAAAAAAAAAAAACAAACAAAAAAACAAACAAAAAACACACCCCTCCCCCCAAAAAAGAAGACAAAAGATACTTCTTTACAAGCCTCATCTGTTGTTGGAATCACCAAACTCAAAAGATCTTCATCAGTTTCTTTCTCCCTGATAAGAAACAATGGTTGTAATGTTCTACTTGCATTGGGAGTATGATTTTGCCACAGACATGCAGTTGAGCCATCTTCATGTCTTTGTCTTAGTTTCAGTGGAATGATGCTATACTGGAACATATTCCCCTTCACCTCAATCCTGCTTTGTTGTCCTGCTCCATCACCTCCATCTTTAAACACCAGGTTCTTCATCCAAACTCTTCTCTTGTGATTGTGAAACAAGACTCACAGATTCAACTGTCATTTTTACCAGATTTTTATACTGAAAAGCGACTCTTTTATCATCTAGAACTGAAGTGATAACAGGCCTGTGTTTCTTTCTTTCTGCCAATAGTTTATTGCTGGTCAGAAAGTAAGTACCTTTCGAGGTCATGATGTGTCTTGGCTTTCTTATCCGGTCTCTACTCAATGTTAAATCATGCATTAAAGCAATGTCTTCATCAACCTTGAATGAATGAGAAGCATTGGTTGTATTTGAATACAGTTCATATCCAATTCAAGCAATCTTCTTTTCTGACTGGATGTTGACACAATGGACCAAGTACCCGAGTAATTGTGTTACTGAGAGCTCTTGACATTCTTTGGCAACATATTCTTTGATATGATGGAGAAGGTCGTCTGTTCACTCTTTTTGCATGCGAGCTCCCAATTCATTGAAACTTTTCCGTAGTTTTTTTTTTTTGGTTCAACTTTTGACGGTTCAGCTCGTAGCTCCCTCTCCATACTTACAGGCACTTTTGCAGCTGGGCCTAGAATATAGGAATTACCTTTCTTTTTGTCTTTGGACTTCAATTGAGTGTAATGTGTCCACAATACCTTGAAGAAATTACTCAAGTCCTGATTGTTCTTGAGTCCATACTGACGCCTGAACTCTTTCTCCCATGTTGTATAATCAGGTACTTTTGTTTTGCATAAGCCAGCCTGACTTATGATGGTTTCAAAAATCTGATGTTCCGTAATGAGAAGCATAGCATCTACACAATTGTTTGTTGCCACTTTTACTAATAAGTAGCCTAAAAGAGAAAGAAACTTGTAATTCCCAAGGAACATTAACCTGAATAAAGTGTTATTTTTAAAAAATTAAATGTGTGTATGCCTACATTTTAATGTATGAATGAAGTGTCAAATGTATTACTGATTTTACCAGGACTGGGGAGTCAGGTACAAAATATCTGACTACAACTCCAAATTTCCTTATGCTAACAAGGGCCGACTCAGGATTTTCTGTGACATTGTTATTGATTGATTAAAAAAAAAACAATGCTTATTGAAACATAAAAATTTTAAATTCAGAAAGCAATATGTGATGAATGAAAGGAAAAGGTCTCAGATTTTGATAGAATTAAATCTATTTCATAATTCCAGTGGTGTGTGTGAGTGTGCTATGTACACGCCCACAGACACACATAAACACTGACCCACACAATATTCCTGACTAAGAAAAAAAAAAAAAAAAAAAAAAGGACACTTCTATCCACATACTTAGCCTCAGTGAATGAAATATACATTTCTACTTTCTGATCCTACAAGAACTGTTTCTATCTCTATCATCAGTGACTTGATAACCAGGCTATTAAACATGTAAAGGGAGCAATAAACATATCAAAGACTGTCCCCACTCTTTTCATGTCTAGAAAATTTTTTTTTTAAAATAAATGTTTGTTTTTTTATAGAATTATTACAATTAATATTTAAAAAATTAAATTTCATGCACAGAAAGTTTTATTTAGAGTAAAGGAATCATTTTAGTATCTAAGCCCAAACTACAGTATATTTTGTTAAAAATTGTAATGAGACTGACAAACATTGATAATCTAGTTGCCACTGATGTATATGTACAAGGTGCACACATTAAAACAAAAGTGATCAACATAAAAAATAAAACAAAGTAGAGAGCCATAAAATTTAATGATAAAGGCTGTTGTACTTTTATCCCCCTGCTACTATCAGGTTCATGCAATCCTCAAGTGACAAAATAAAAGAATGACAGAGTATTACAGTCAATGTACAAGTCATATTTATTAGGGAAGTGGAAAGAAAATGGTTGTTTTTTTTTCCTTTTTTGTCTATTATGATTTATTAATTCTACCAATAGTGTCTTTTTATCTAAATTTCCTGCTCGTCCCAGTCCTATATTCTTTACCAGGAACTTATGTCTATAACCAACCAGTGACTCATGTTGAGCATTTTTTCATCCCCAATGCACTGTAATAAGATGTTGCTGAAAAACATGTCTGCTACCTTTACCACTAAGGTTTAGACATGGTTATTCCCCCCCCCCCGCATTTGATTTTGGGGTTAGTTCTACCATTTTCTTTCAACCGTTAATAATTTATATAGGTATATTCAATACTTCATTAAAAAAAAGAGCATACCCTGATGAAAAAAGGCCCCAAACAATTTTTTATCATCTAAATGTTTATGTTACTATTAAGAGGAAAGACCAGAGCATTTTTTAAAGATTTAAGATTTTTAATCCTTCTCGCACATCTGAAATTTTAGCTAAAAATCTTTGAGTTATCAAAATTTATATAAAATCAATCATGTCAACCATTATTGACAGTTTTGTAAACAAAAGTGAAATTCTCCATTTAAAAATCTTGTAAAATTCAATTATACTTTTTTTCAAAAGTTTTTATGAAAATTAGAAAATTTGAAGTATACTTAATGTAATTTGAAACGATCATTACTTAAATTTTTAGAAAAAATTTAGTTGAAAATAAGAGAAGCATGTCTAACTATGGTGATTGGTTTTGGAGATGTGAATTGATGTTTATGTCAATGTATTAACAACTAATATCAGGGCAACTTATCGGATGGAAGGGAAGAAGTGACAGTATTTTCAAACTTTAAGTGAGCCACCTTATTCTTAAAAATTAAATACTTTCAAATGTCTAATATTTTATAGATTTTTTTGTTTTTTTTAGATACTCTTTTTTAACAAAGTTATGTCCAAAGCCTGCACTACTGTTTCCATCCCTAACCAAATTGAATCTAAAAAAGAAAAAATTAATAATTACAGTATATCTCAGTGAAAAAGAAAAAATTGATTATATTTAAAAAAAAAAAAAAAAAAAAAAAATTTAGTGAGATATGTTAAAAAAAAAATATTGAAATGTGATGATGATGGTCAGTCAGTCAGAGAATTTGATATAAAATCAACACAATTTATGAAGCCAAATCCTCATTATTGTAGTTTTGTCGGAGACCATTTTAATACATTTTTTGGCATATTAAAAAATTATTTAAAAAAATAGAAGCTGTTCACAGATTGCAATAATTTTTCAAATTTATGATCTGTAAAAAAAAAAAAAAAAAAAAAGGATTGCTAAAGTCTTCTGCATTTAATTAAAATAATCACATAAAAATACAGTCGATTTTTTGAGTTTTCATAAAATTAAGTAGGGGGGGATAACAGATTTAAAAATAAATATTCTTACCATGACTTTCTAAAAAACAAACATTTCTAAAATAATTTAATTCATTTATTAATTCGTTTTCAACTGAATAAAAAAAAAAAAAAAAACTAATACTAAATATTACACAACTGCTGATGTTAAAAAAAATTTCAACCACAATTTCGAACATGCTAGAAAGGAATGAAATATTTTAAAAAATACTTTGGCCTTCCTCTTATTAATAAACTTTTTCAGAATAAAACTTTATTATTTTGGAGCCTTTTTTCATCATGTTTATTGGGCGAATTATTGAATATACCTAAATTAGTATATATGTGGAAAAATTGTTTTGTGTGGTGCATTTGTCCTTTAGGAATTGAACTAAAGTGATGTGCACATTGATGTGACTACACATGAGCACAAAGAGAGGGACACTGAAATTTAAATATTATTTTATTTTATTTTTTAAATATGTTTGAGTATAGCCAGTTTCATTTAATTTCTCTTGGTTTATCTTAATAACTTTTGTTATTAAATATCCAACACCGTGATCATAGAAGATCTGCCAAGAAATGTGAAATGTAAAAATCAGAACACAAATTTACTGTGGATGATCTAGTGATTATATTTTTCTACTTTGATTTTCCTAACATTATTCTGGTCTATAAAAATTATATATAAATCTTCACCCCTCATATATATATATATATATATATATATATATATATATATATATATATATATATATATAGGCAGCAATCCCTCTTGTACCTGTTTCGTGGAAGATGGCTGACAAGATACTGCGATTAAGCTTTCTATTTAATTTTTCTTGTGTTCGTACAAAGTGTCTTTTTTCTGGACACAAAAGTGTATAAAAATTGTCCAAAAGTTCTGCATATCCAAATGATTTCAGTTATTCTTTTAGCCATTATCAAGGATGAATTTTATTTTTAACTGAATGTGTGAGTTTTTTTATGCACATGCCGGAAGTTATAGGAATATTATATTTTCTAAATATGATTGGCACATTGTAGCCATGTTCAATGTTATTGAGTGTTGGCTTTTCCTTTTTTATTATTAAGGCTTCCACTATTTTTAATTTTTTTTTTTTTTTTTTTTTTTACATGTGGATGAGGCTATTTTACTTATATTTTCTACAAGTATGTTCGGATGGAGTTTGGTAGGTTTTTCTATGTGTTTAAATGAGCCCTAATTGAGCCATGGTCAGGTCGGTGTAACAAGTCATCTAGATAAGCATGTAGTAGTATAACCAATATCATTATTTGATTTTTTTTTTTTTTTTTTTTTAAATCAAAAACATGGGGCATTTGATCTCATAAATAATACATGCCTATCTAGACGACTCATGTTACACCTACTGAAGATCAAATAAAAAAGGAAAAGCCAATACTCAATAACATTAACTATGAACACAGCCACAATGTGCTGACAGTGTTTGGAAAATAAAACATTTCTCTAACTTCAGACACATACATAAAAACCCTAAACATTGTTAAAAAAAAAAAAGAAAAAAAAAGAAGTCCTTGATAATGGTTAAAAGAATAGCCAAAATTGCTTGGATATGTAGAACTTTTGGACAGTTCTGACAGTGTCCAGAAAAGAAAACACTTAAATGAACACAAAAATAATTAAATATAAAGCTTAATCACAGTACCTTGTCAAGTTTTTAACAAAATATATATATATATATATATATATATATATATATATATATATAATGCCAATGCAAATATTTTTTCCTTTTGAAAGACATGAAAAAAAATAAAAGAGGGATGAGAACACACTTCTGAGAAGAAAAAGGATTTTCAAACAATAACTATATAAAGGAAGGTAAGAAAAACTAAAACCTATAAGATAGGCATACATACAGAAATAAGGATGCTAAGAACGCAACATTATCAGAAAATAAAAGAGATAACTATACTAAATTTACAGCCAAAATTTCTAAAATTCAAAACATTAGAAGAGAATATTTTCCTAAATTTTTAAGATTGCTGAGTACTTAAAAATAACACAGAAAGTCCTCGCATTATATTTCTTAATTATTTTTACAGATATATCCACTGTGGATAGACTTCCATTTGTCATTCAAGCTATCAACATGTCAACATCTTAAACAACTACCGCCATATTAAAAAAAAAAAAAAAAATTTCTGCAATATTTTAAACTTGAAGTAATATTCACTTCAAATCAGATTAATTAAACTTTAAATCAGCTAATATTGCTCCAATAAAGTTTTAACAAAGTATAATTTATTTTTGAAAGTTTTTTTAATAGAGAGTATTATGCTGTGATTTGTAAATATGGCTAAAATCAGCCATTTTCAGTGATTAAAAAAAATAAAACTCATTCCAATCAATTTAAATACATTTTGAAATACAACAAAGTATTTTACTTATTGGAAATATTAAATTTAATCAAAGAAATCAGCTAATATTGCTTAAATAAAATTTCATAAAGGTATATTTTATTTTTGGAAGATTTTTTTTTTTTTTTAATAAGAACAAGATTCTGATGAAAGATTATTAAAAGTGGCACTAAAATCAACAATTTCAAAATGAAAACCCCTTGTAGTCAATTTAAATTAGTTTTGAAATACAACAAAGCTTATTGGAAATATTAAATTTAGTCAATTAACTTGAAATTAAAAACAGAATAAAAACTTCAATAAAGATTTTCCATTTTGAAAAATTAATTTTAAACCTTAGGTATTGCGAATCTGTGGAGGTTAGGTATTGCGAATCTGTGGAGGTTAGGTATTGCGAATCTGTGGAGGTTAGACCTTCCTTAGGCTGCAACATTGGTCAGAATTAAAAAATATTGATTTATCATTTTAAAAAATAAGGTCCCATTTAATATATCTATACAATGTCAAATTAATCCCTGACTTTGAGTTATTGGTCTTAGGCTAAGTCATTTATTTACAAGACTATGTGTATTGGAATCTCCTTGAGGGTGGCGATTGATGTTAAAGAAGGCTAATCTAAAAAAATTATTTCCTAAAAACATTTTATCTATTTGTTTTATAATGGACAAGTTTAACTAGTAGAGCCTAATAAATATTTTAAATTTCAGGATCTAACAATTTATAATTAAATTAGTCCTTGTGGCCAAATTATAAATGTATTCAAATTGATAAAACTCCTTGTTTTCAATAATTGTGATATTTCTTGGAACACATTTTTTTCATTCAAACTAAACCCATATGCAACAAAAAGGTGATTTTCCAAAATAAGTACCTTCAAAAATTCACTAACAAAGAGCATACCATGATGAAAAAAGTCCCCAAACTTGATAAAAAACAAAATTTTATCATCAAAATGTTTTATTATTAAGAGGAAAAACCAAAGTATTTGATTATTTTATTAAATTTTTTTAATCCTTCCGAGCACATTTGAAATTTTAGTTAAAATCTTGTTTTTCCTGCATTAGTAGACAAGCCAAAGATTTATATAGGAAATTTTAACGTCTTTTTTTGCAGTAAAATACACTTGATCTGGAAATATTTGCAATCAAATAATTGTTGGATTTTCAGGACTTATTCACAAATAGATTAAATTATTTTTTTAAGAAAATCTTGGTAATTTTTTTTTTTCTTTTTTTACATCTGTTACCCTACTTAATTTTATAAAATTTCAAAAATTCCACCCATTTCATATTTATATTAGTTTAAAAGCAAGACTCCTTTGAGAATTTAAATCAATTTGTTTTTGTCAAACAGAAAAAGCTGAAAATCTGCACCAAATTGCAAAATAAAAAATACAATAAAACTATGGCTTCATTTAATTAGAAAAGTTTTTGTTTTTATAAAGATATATTAAGGAGACTATTGTCATAAAAAAAAAAAAAAAAAAATTTTCTTCTCCTCAATGAAAGAATTTTTACAAGAATTATTTTCATTTTTAAATTTTAATTAGAATTTATTACATTTTTTAATCTTTTATAATTCTGTATTAATTTCAACCTTTTAGATGATTTTTTTTTCCCTTAAATAAGAACATTATAGCCTGAAGAAAAAATTTTGATGAATAATGAATTTTTACAAGAATTTTCATGTTTTTTTTATTATTTTTTTTTTATTCAAAAATCTTTTAAAAATCTCAACCTCTTTGGTTATTAAGTGAAAACTATATTTACTAAGCGAAAATTGAAAAACTTAATACAAACCATAATGCACCAAGATTTTTTAAGTTATTTTTTTAATTTTTTCTGTATTTAAACATGCCTATTTTGAAAGTATGGGTGATCATACACATCAGAAAATAAGGTCGATGACTATATAGTAAATTTAAAATCAACATTCCTAAAATTAGATTACGGAGAACATTTCCAACATTTTTAGGTTTACTGAGTACTTAAAAATTATATTAAAATGTGTTTTCTTAAATTATGTTTTAACAAATAAGGTCTCCGTAAAACAACAAAAATATCAACACCTTCAGAAGCAATTTAACTTTAAGTGATTTACGAACGAATACAAGCACGTAATCAATCACCACTACTGTTTGTTTTAAAAATCCATTTCTGTTATTTTCAACTTAAGTAAATAATATTTGTTTCAAATAAGATATTTTTTTAAATCAGCTAATATTCCTCAAATCAAATAACGTTTCAGAAAAGCATATTTTATTTTTGGAAGATTTTTTTTTAATAAATAAATTATATTGCGAGGAACGACTTAAAAAAGGGCGCTAATCAGCTATTTTAACCAAAAAAAAAAAAAAAAAAAAAATCCTTCCAGTCAACTTGAATTAGTTTTTGAAATACATGAAGTAGTTTGCTTATTGGAAATATTAGGTATAATAATCGTGTTTGCTGTGGAGATACCTATACCAAAATCTAGTTATTTTTCCAATGTTTTACACCCAATGACCTTTGCCATCCAGAGATGGAAACATTCTATTTTCAAAGTAGTGTTTCAATATCACTGAAAGATTTTTTGCTAACATTGTTCATTTGATTAATAAAATAAAAATAAAATCGTGCATTTTTCTAACTAAAGTTTATAAAATCAAGTTTTGACTGAAATGTCGCACGTGATTGTGCAAACAGCAAACAAAGTGAAATTATTACAAGTACGCGTGGCCTTGAGATTCTTTCACCTCGTCGAAAAACATGTCACAAATTTTACATAAAAATAAATAAATAAATAGGAGGCATTTTTTTCAAATTAAAAGACTTTTTATGTTTTTAGTCTTATGACCTAACCTGAAAGTTAAACAATCACAAGAACCTGTAACTAAGGTCAGAATAAGACTTACGTTGAAAAAAGTTCAAATAGTTAAAAAATAAAATAAAATAAAAATTAAAAAATGCATAAAATAAAAATTGCAATAATTAAGGAGTCTTTATTCAATTTGAAAGAGTAAATAAAAAAAATACTGTTACTTTTTTTCTTTAGAAAAAAGACAACTACAAGGATAATTAGAGACATAGTTCCAAGCAATAAGAACTTTTAAAAAGGAAAATTTAAAGGCCTAGGGAAAAAGATAGGTAATTTAAATTTGTTGCAAAAGAACCTAAAATGTTTAAGCCCTTGTTTCAGTGATTTTAAAAATAATCAAGGTTTTCCATTCACAATGATTGGCATTTGGTCGCAAAAGAAAAAAAAATAGAGGTTGAAGATAAAAAATTAAAATCAAATTTAGGAAAAAAAGAAATAAATATACAATGATGAAAATAATGTGCAATGTAGGTCTTTCAACTTTAGAACCTGATTTTTTGGAAAACAAATTAAAAGGGAATTGTAAAATGTTGCTCTTTTTGAAAAGTCCTGGTAAAGTAAGGTGTTTTTTGGGTGTAGGTTTGCTTTCGTTGAGGAAAAGTGTTATTCTATTCCAGTGATTATTATGAACAATATTAAGTTTATAAAAGGAAATCGATATTGATAAACAGTAGAATAAATACATGCATATTTAAAGATCTAAAAGGAGAAATGTTTTAATTCGATTTTTAAAATGAGAGTTGCAGTGGGTAAATCTCACCTCCAATTCACCTTGAAAAAAGTTCAAGACATGATAAAAAAAATAGAGAAACAGATAGTGATAAACAACAAACACGATTATGAGAGCATAAAGAAAAATAAAATGACATGAGAAACAATGCAATAAATAAGTTAATTCTTAATTTTCTTACTTTGATGAACGGCGAAACAACCTTCGGTGGCACAGTAGTAGCCATGTTGAAAAAGCAGAAACAAGGCAGTTAACCAAAACGCTGAAGAGTTCCACTCAGGCAACTAAAAGAATCCAACAATTCTCTTAATCTCTTAATTTGATATTCTAGAATCAAAGAATTAGCAAATCGGTATATCTTCAGATAGTTCGATTTTGCAAAAAAGGTGGTTTTCTTATTAGCATTTTAGTTCTCTTAATAATGTTAATATCTGTAGAACGCATTCCCATAAATAAAACACAGAATTTTTCTATTATCTTCTAGAGGTTGTTAATGTTATATCAATATATTTTCTGGAGCTGTTAATATTATTTTATAAAAAAGAATCAAAATAAAAAAAATCAATTCTTTTAAAATTCAAAGACTTAACAAAAGTAAGAGCTTTTATTCTACAATCAAAGAATATTTTATTATGCAAATTAATTTATTATAAATTGGATGGGAGGAAAATTTCAAATTAATATAGCTCAAACACCAGCTGGCCATCTCCTCAGGCAGTACCTCTCTCTTAGGTGGCAATTGGGCTAATTACCTGGCTCCCGAGGTGTCTCCAAAAGGTGAAGTGGCACATATGAAAGACAGATAAAGAACCCGGGAAAAAGTAAATATATATATGTATATATATGTATGTATCCAAATGTAGTAACTACCAGTTGTCCATGTGGTGAAGAAAGGTATGCTTGTTTTCAATGTAACAAGGGTCGGTTAGTCATCTAAGGTCACCAGTTAGTCATGCAAATGTTGTATTTAGTCTCTGGTTATGTTACAATTACTGCAGCTTCAGTTTTGTGAAAACAGCAATGGCCATCTTTCAGAGAGCAATAGAAAATGTTCTAAGAGAGGACATCAAAAAATATGATAATACAATGTGCCTGCTCATTCCACCCACATAATCCAAACTTTCCTGGTCAAGAACAACATATTACTTGTTTAATAGGCTCCCAACTCTCCCAACTTGGCACCATGAGACTTCTGGCACTTCCCCAATCTGAAAACCATGCTGAAAGGAAAGTGATTTGTGTTGCAAGAGGAAATTATGAGAAAAGCGATGATGGAGTTTGTGGGAAAATTGTTGTTTTTATAAATAAAAATAAGATATAAAATAATAATAATGATTAAAATTATAAATGAAATAAAATTTAAACATTGTTTAAAATAAATTAAATAAATAAAAAAAAATAAAAATAATAAATTTACTCTCAGCATGTAACAATAAAATTTACTATGTTATTTTTAGATTTTTTTTGTAATTTTATATAATTTTATTTATGTATTTGTGTGTATTGGTGTGTGTGTGTGTTTTAAATTCCAATTGGGATAATGTTCATGTTAAAAGGGAGTAAATCACAATGTAATATCAGAAATCCTATCATAGAGTGAAGTTACACACGTGTTGTCATCTCAACAGTCCTTGAGATTGAATCTCATGTCTCTTGGCGGGATGTCTGTATTTCCGGCAGGAACAGTCTCTGTTGCATGCTGGGAGTAATTTTATTATTTTTATTTATTTAATTTATTTTAAATGAGGTTTAAATTTTATTTTATTTATAATTTTCATCATTATTATTATTTTATATTATATTTTTATTCATAATAATAACAATATTCTCACAAGTTACATAGCATTCCAGAGAATACATTCCAGAGGTGTTACCAATAATGGCAGTATTGCTGGGAGAAGTTTGTAAACCTCTAGATGTAGTACTTTGAAGATGATTAAATACAATTTGTGAAATGTACAAAATTGTTTTCTTTATGCCCAATGTGTATTTAATTGTGAAAAACTATGTGTTTCCCCATCATTATCATTCTTCATTAATCTTCTTGGTGTGTGTAAGACAACCAATCTAGGAGAAAGTAATTCTGAATTCAAAACTATATGTAGCCATGGCATAGCACATAATATACAGCTAAAAGAAAGGATTGTTCACATTGGTTTGATGATCCCGACTACGGCCAAGTAATGATGATGAAATCAACTGTTCATGTTAACTCCTTAAGCTCCACACCACAATAATCATATTATACTTGGACTATGGAACCAATAGTGAGTGCATACAACTGCAATGTCTACTTGGAATATCATAACAGTTATTATCATTATTTCCTTTGATTTCTGTGGTCATGCCATTTCCTTCAGGGTCCCAAACAGAGATCTAAGGTCAGAAAAGAATCATAACATTTCCACATATTTATGCAGAAAAAGCTCTTTGCAAGGTGTGAGCTGTTCTTGGGAGAACAATTGTTTGTATTTCTTGAAGTCATTGACTACCAGGGAATCACTTTAATAAATCTATCAAAACATTTTTCAATCGAACCTAGGACCAGAACACAACTGAAATTATTGATGTCTTCACATGCTACATTTTTGACATTTCCACTTCAAGGTCCTTGTATTTTGATAGTTTTTGGAAGAAGATATTCAAAGATACATTAGTTTGCAGGAACTACCATGTCTATAAGAAAGCACATTCTGTTTTTGTGGACTATGTCAGGGTGATTAATTTGTTCCATCTGTGTATACCCTAATTAGTAGTGTATTTGTAGTGATATGTAAATGATTCCTTAATTAGCATAGCTAAGGCATAGAGACTATATAATTGCCCAAACAGTAAGGGGAGGGGCAGAATATGAGACAATTTATGGCCACATCACATTGAAATATTGGTTTCTGTATAATCATCAAAGAAAATGTATAAATTCACTTTTATATATTTAGGTTTAAGGTTTTAATAAAATTCTATTCATCGCATTTTAAAGCAATAAAAACTTACCAAAAAATGAGGGCAGTTAAAAATGTGTTATCATGACAAAAACTGTCCATTTGATACTCAATCTTATTGTGGACACTTTTATCCATGTTTGTCAAATAATTATTATTGATATGTTTTTCTGAGAGCTAAGAAAGGGTCAGGGATTCCATAAAGGAGTCGATGGTCTAAAAAATTTGGAGCCCTTAGTGTAGAAGGACAAAACAGTTAATAGTATAAAAAATAGAATCAGTAAATTGAGTTCAATTTTCAGCTGAGGTAATTTGTATTCACTTCATAATGATGCCTTGAAGAATGGCATGAATCCATCTCTCCCAAAAAGTTAGGAATTACTTCCAGCTGTTTGGGTCTCCAGCTATAGATAAATAACAGTGAAGCTCTGTAAAGCAATCCATCTAAGAGAAGGTTATACAGACAAAAATAATTCTATTACTTGGCAGTTGCGGGCATGTAGCAGAATGGTCAGAATGTTAGCATTTCAGCCATGACAGCTGGGTCCAGATCTCACCATGGTTGAGTAGTCTAGGCAGTGACTAGATTTTTATGAGATAAAAGACACAGCTGGATCAAATTGAGGTAATTTTATTTTAAATTCTTCAATTTATTTTATTTTATTTTTTTCTTAATCATTCCACTCTGAACAAAGCAATAAAGCCAATAATATGTAGATGGTTCCTGTGAGTAAAGGTAGTTAAAATAATAACAGTGTCAACGGAAAAACTGTCCTTTTCACACTCCATTTTTTTGTGGGCATGATGGTCCAAGATTGCATCAAGAAACATGAGAGAAGAAACTATTAGAATAGAACTATCTTTTCATAGCTGCTGTTTTGTATGATTAACTTGCCTTGCTAACTGTTCCATGATGAAGAGTGTGTTTCTATAAAATATCGTAATAATAATATGATTTGGAGATCTAAGTTTTTGTTCCTATTTTCAAAGTGTAATGGATATTGATACAAGAAGTGGATTTGCTGAACCAAATTCACATTCCAGTTTAGGCTCTTGCATTAAGTTCACATGAATTTTTTTGGGAAAGGTATGGAACCATCTTTTCCTCTCTAGCTATGGATAAATGTTATACGCTACTTTAAATTAAAACTTTTTCTGATTCACTCCATACCAAAACCTGATGGCCAGATGTGAATGCCACAAAAGCAAAATTAAAAATAAAAAAGTTGGCTCATTGTGTCATGCTAGACAATTTTTCTTGCCAGAATCTATCTTACATATTTATAAGTCTACTTATGCTTTGAATATTGCTGTTACATCTGGTCTGGTGCTTCTGTTATTTATTTAGAGATTCTTGATAAAATCCAAAGAAGAATCTATCTTAGATATTTATAAGTCTACCATTCATCCTTGCTTTGAATATTGCTACCATATCTGGTCTGGTGCTCTTACTATGTATTTAGAGATTCTTGATAAAATCCAAAGAAGAATCTATCTTACATATTTATAAGGCTACCATTCATCCTTGCTTTGAATATTGCTGCTTCATCTGGTCTGGTGCTTTCCTTTATTTATTTAGAGATTCTTGATAAAATCCAAAGAAGAATTTGCAATGTTATTGGTCATAGCATCTTGGCTTCAGTCTCTTTCTCACTGCTGTAACATAGCTTTCCTGTGCCTTTTTTATAAATACTTTCAAGGTAATTCTTCTGAGAAACTTTCGTCAATGGTACATAGATTTTATGAATTTAAATGTAGTACTAGATTGGTGGTAACATCTCATCATTTTAAAGTCGAAATGGTTAGATGCAGCCATAAGTTCTATACTAATACTCTTTTTCTCAGACTCATCTCTTGTAGAAATCTCTTCCAGCTTCTTACTTCCCAATCAATTTTGATCTTCAAAAATTTAAATGCAATGTCAACTGCTATCATCTGGCATCTTAATTCCTGTACTTTTATTGTTTGCTTTTCTTAATAGTGTTTTTTTTTTCTTATATTCTCTAACACTCAGTAGCCCCTTACATCTTTATTGGTTTTATTGCCTTGCTTGGCATGAAATGATTAAAAACAAATATCACTCTCTGTGCAAAGGCTCCAGCATCGTATACAGCCCACAAAGCAAATTATAAAAAATATAAAATAAAATTAAAACGCCGGAGCCAATCACTAATGTTGGTGCTAAATCAAATACATGAAAAAATGTTAAGTCATGTATCCACCCTGACTGCTTAAAAGGCCTAATATGGTGACACTCAAAACAATATACAGATAGAGTTCACTGGTAGTTTCCCAATCAAGTGACCTGACACAAGCCTCAATGCCAGGTCTGTACACAACCAACTCTCTCTTCTTGCAGGTCACCCACAAAAGAGACATTCCACCTTGATCTTTTATACTGGCAATATAGATGATTTTATTTTAACATATATTGTCTCCTTTTCTTTCTGCTTTACAGACAATCAGTCAGTTATATGCCATGCATAATACACACTTAGGTGATCATGTATCTTTTGATACATGACTGACAAAGCAGATTTTTACTGCAGTAAGTTGCCATTTCTTTCTGCAGTAGACCAGTTGCCATCCAAGGCTGTAGAACTCAGTCTTTCCTGTTATTTACCCATAGCTGAAGGGAAAAGAAGAGGATTCATACCTTACCCAAGGGTATTAGCACATAAGTGAATGTAATGGATTCGACTGGAATTTGAACTCGGCTATCCGATTCCTTAATCCCAGCCGCTATCCATTACTCCACCATGCCTCCCGCAATTACAGGCAATACTTTGTTGTATTTGTTACTGTTGAAACCATATGTGGTATATGATGTGGGATTTCCTTTGTATTTTCTCAGTTCATCAGTAGTTGTTAATCTCTCATATCATATTCTGCCCCTCGCCTTACTGTTTGGGCACTTATATAGTGGCTATGCCTTAGCTATGCTAATTTAGCAGTCATTTACATATCACTCCAATAACAAATAGCAGACTAAGAATAAGAAAACTCTGAATTCCAAACCATCAAGAAGGCAATGAGAAACCACCCCACAATCTTTCCATAAAACCATTAGGAGCTATGTTCACCCACTTCCTGAATGGATGATATTAACAAGTAAATATATAAATTACAATATATTTCAAGCAACATTATCTGCATAGACATATTGTTGTGTTGTGGCACAATAGTAAAAATAAGAAAATCAAGTCGAAGTTGGTTTAAGGAACAAGTGTATTTAACATCACAGATACAAAGGTAGGAAACGGGTACTACTCAGCTAGGCAGTTGTAGTACTGTCGCTACTTACACCGGGTAGGTATTACTGGCACTATATATAGTGAGAACCAGTGTAATTCCCTTGTGTTAGAGGCCGGTGCAACACATATATAAGTGAGTGGGTGGCAGGGTCTGTGTGACCCCCTCCCTTCACAGGTTAAACAAATTGTACATTTCAGAGCAAACACTGGTTATTTTTAGGGTAACTTAGAACCTTTTCAGGACAAATTCATTCTGCTCCCACCACCCACTGTAAAATTTATTTCAGTGTGCCTATGTTTTTTTTTCTTTTTTTTTTATGTTTTACCCAATAAAGGCTCAAGGGCCACTCGAGGTAGAGGGTTACTGTGTGGAGTTGTATTAGCATAAAAAGGGCAAAATAACAGGAAAGATAAACAGCTAATTATAGACTTGAAGAGGTCAAGATTTAATTAGTGAATAAAATTTCAGAGTTCAAGTAGAGATTTTGGGAGTATAGAGTTGAAGTAGACTTTAGAAGGGACTGGAAACTCAATCCTAAACTAAAAACAAGGGCTGAACCCCTACTCCTTTTTGAAAAGACCAGGCAGGAGTGTGGACTGGATGATAGGCAAACATATCTACTCCTAATGGTGGAGAAAAAAATAATAATTACTGAATAAAATTTTGAATTTTAGGTGGAGATGTCAGAAGTACAGAGTTGAAGGAATGAGAAATCCACTCCTAAACAAGAAAGAAGGGGTAAACCTCTACTCCTATTCAAAAAATTGGGGAGGAATATGAACTGGATGATAGACAAGCCTATATACACCTTGGGGGAGGAGAAAAAAATTAATTAGTGAAAAACAATTTAGAGTTCAGACAGAGACGTCAGTTATATGATTATGCATGTAAAGTTTCTGGATAATGGCCATCTTGAAAATAGTTATGATGGATTAATAGCAGGAACTTTTGTCTGGTTGTTATTCTAGTTAATACAGAATTAAATTAAATCAGTTCACCTTAATTATTGCTTCTGCTGTGTAGCATCAAGTGTAGTAACCAGTTATCTCCCTTTGTATTGTAAATTTTAATAAACTTGAACTGTGGGCATGCAAACTGACTTGTGAATTCACTTTACTTGTTTTTCTATTTTATCCTTCCTTCTAAACCTTAAACTCATTTTTAATCATAAATGGTGCAAGAAAGTCATTATCAACCAAGAGAGGACCTCAAACCTGCAGTGAATTTTATGGTCTTTCAGTTTGGAATTGAAACCAATGATTGACCGATAATAAACTGTTAGAATATTGATTTTATTTAATACTGTATCGAAGTGTGTTTTCTTTCATATTCTCTCAGTCCATCCAACAGCAGTTGTTAATCTTGTGTATCATGTTTGATATCTACTTCCCACCCCATGCAGGCAGGATTTGACACAAGGTCACTTTAATGTGGAGAGTCCAGGCCAGATCCCAAAATAGCCCAGTCCCTGCAAACATTAGTTTCCCTGGCATTGGTATTGCTACCAACCCTCCATCTTTAGTGCAGTGAGGGATGTACTCCCACAGGCAGCTGTTCCCTGGGACCAAGCACATCCCAATTTTTTTGGTTACATTTTGTGTCAAGACAGACACAACTGATTGGTTTGTTTGGTTTGTTTTGTTTTACGACTTATCAACCTCAATGGGTCATTTAATGCCGACAACTTTTTTTTTTTCCTGGTAATATTTTTGTTTTGTCAAAAATCTATTTCTGGAAATATTTTTTCCTCAAAATTGTATAGCTGGTAATATTATTTTCAAAAACATATTGCTGGTAATAGTTTTTTTCAAAAATGTATTGCTGGTAATAATTTTTTTTTTCAAAAACGTATTGCTAGTAATAGTTTTTTTTTTGCAAAAACGTATTGCTGGTAATAGTTTTTTTTAAATTTATTTCTGATATTAATTTTTTACAAAGTATTTCTGGTATGAAAAACCTATTTTTACACTTTTATAATGCTTTTTACCTCAGTTTAGGGGTTAACTATTTGCCCATAGCTGAGACCCTAACAGGTGCTACCATCCCAGGTGAGGGTGGACCTGGGAACACCAGCAATTAAGAGGTGGTTCTACACTTCTCAAAACCTTCTGATCAGAAGCCTTGCTGTTGGATGTAGTTTATCGTCTTACCCAGGATGCGAATGTAGTTTATTGTCATAACCAGGACGCGGATGTAGTTTATCATCATACCCAGGATGCAGATGTAGTTTATCGTCATACCCAGGACGCAGATGTAGTCCAGAGTTTGGGGGTTAACTATTTGCCCATAGCTGGGACCCTAACAGGTGCTACCACACCAGGTCATGGTGGACCTGGAAACATCAGCAATTAAGAGGTGGTTCCACAAAACCTCCTGATCAGAGGCCTTGCTGTTGGATGTAGTTTATCGTATTACCCAGGACGCAGATGTAGTTTATCATCATATCCAGTACGGAGACACAACTGAGTTGTGCTCTGTCCGAAGACAGTAACACAACTGAGAGATGATAAACAAGATACAATAAATGAAATCTCACAAGTCCAACTTGCAAAAGTAACATATCATATTCTGGCTCTCCCCTTTACTGATTAGGCACTTATATAGTCTCTATGCCTTAGCTATGCAAAATAGCCATTGATTTACTTATCACTACACATACAATTCTATAAGATAGCAAAAAAAAATATTCTTGGAGAGAGAGAATGACATTTTGGAATACAGAAAAAAGGTTCAACAACCAAAAAAAAAACAATGAAACTTTGAGAACTACTGGTGTAGTTTTAAGATAGACTTGACATTAGGACATCATGCATTTGACAGGAAATAAGCACTTATATACATCTATAGTGAACCTTGCTTATGGCCACATCATGTTGAAACATCAGTTCCTGTATAATCACTGATGTTAAGCAACATCAAGCTTAGTCAGTACCACTTGGGAATACCAGGTGCTGTAAACTTGGCTCTGCAGATGGTGCAATGTATAATGGCTCAGAATTGTTAATCGGAGAGCCAAGTTTCTATTCATGTTGGGTTTATTATATTCACTTATGTGCAAATACACATGGAAAAGGTATAAATCCACCTTTTCCCCCTAGCTATGGGTTAATTAGTAAAACTTGCATCACTAAACCATTATTAATTTTAAAAAAATCTTACAATCTAAAAATAATTTATGGCTTCAAATAACCTGTAAAGGGTTGATAAGATGTACAAAATGAACGAATAAATGAATCATTCAATCTAAAACTTGCTCACATGCTCGATGCATGGTATTCGCAACATTTCTGTTGCTTCAAGTCTCTTCTTCATCTGTGAGGTGATTGTCCAGCATTCACTGCCATACAAGAGGACTGATATTATGTAACAGTTCACTTCTCTTTTCTTTGTTTCTGTTGTTTCAAGTCTCTTCTTCATCTGTGAGGAGATTATCCAGCATTCACTGCCATACAGGAGGACTGATATTATGTAACAGTGTTGCACTTTCTATCCTCCATTAAAATACTTCAAAAATATTTAAATTGTTATACTTGTTTGATTTTGGTTATATGGCATTAAATAATTCTGAATATAAAAATAAAAAGTAAAAAAAGCTGTAAAGACATCAATTGATTATCTCTCAATAAAAATCTTTGTTGCTCTCTGCTTTCTTGATTATGCTCAATACTTCCTGGATATTAAAACTAAAAATTAAATTAAGCAGAGATAACAATTGATCATTTGCCTTTCTCCATCCCTGATGATGATCTCACAAGGAGATGGAAAGTACCTGGGAAATAAAAGTGATTTTCATGGTTACAGTGCATTTCTTACCTCATTTGATTGTAATACACAGAAAAGTATTTGTCAATATGAAAGGATTATGCTAAAAATAAGCAGTCATAATGTTTGTAATTTATTAAATATATATATATATATATATATATATATATATATATATATATATATGTTTTTTTTTAAAGAGAAGAGAGCCATCTCTTTCTTCTCTTTAAAATATACACTTTTCTCTCATTGAAACAACTATAACGGCTCCCTTATATATATATATATATATATATATATATATATATATATATATATATCTCTTTCTCCTCCTCTCTCTTTGTATATATGTCTGTGTGTGTATGTGTGTGTGTATATGTGTGTGTGTGTATGTATTTGAACCTAGGCCAAATTAAATGTAATATCTGTTTCAAATCAGCTTAAATAAACTTTAAATCACCTAGTTTTCCTCAGATAAAGTTTCAGAAAAGTATATTTTTTAAAGACTTTTTAATAAAGAGAATTACATTGTACTGAGAGATTTGTAAACATAACTAAAATCAGCAATTGTTAGCTATTTTTAAAAAAATCATTCAAATCAGTTTAAGTTTGTTTTGAAATACAGCAAAATATTTTGGCTATTTGGAAATATTAAATTTGATATATTAGCTTGAAAGTGAAAGTAAGATAAAAAAGCTTCAAGAAAGATTTTTCATTTTAAAAAATTAATTTTAAACTTAGGTATTGCATTTATTTGGAGGCATAGTGGCATAATGGATAGTGGCTTAGATTGAGGAATTGGAGAGCTGAGTTCAAATTCCAGTTGAATCAATTATGTTCACTTATTTGCTAATACCCTTAGGAAAAGTATGAATCCTCTTCTTCTCCATCCAGCTATGGGTAAATAGCAGGACAGACTGGGTTCTATAGCCTTGGATGGCATCTGGTCTAGGAGAAGGACAAGTCTGAATTAAAAACCTTCAGATAGTCGTTTGGGGATCTTGTGGCACGAAGTGCACCAGGTCTCTGTATTTGGGCCTTCAAAAAGTGTGGATGGTTTTGTACAGTACCTTCACCACTATAATCAGATCTCATGTGCTGGTGTCAGGCTGTCGGTGTTCTAGGAACTGATCTGCTTGACCCCCATAGGTTGAATTCAACAGGGGAGTCGAGTATATATATATTTCTCAAAATAACCTTTACTTAAGAAAACTTCAGAACATTTGAGCAAACAAATTACCCTAAAAACCCCCAAAAATTAAAAATAAGATTCTGTGATACCAGAAATCACATTGTTGCATTATCATTGACACTCGAAAGAGTTGAAAGAGAAAAAGACGGAAAATGAATATGGAGAGAGTGTAAGGAGAAAAGAAAATGATGAAAAGGAGAAAGAATAAGGACATTTGACACATATACACGTACAGACATGCACATGCCCATAAATACACATACCCATGCATGCACACACTCACAAGCACAAACATACTCACACACACACACACAAACACAAAAACACACACATATATGCACATACAAAAAGAAAATAAAATCAGCCTAACTGCAATAATAATAGCATCCCAATTACACCTAAATTAATTATGTCCAATTTAATATAAAAATGAGAAAATCCACAGTCAGTCGCTGATGATTTGAAACCTCCTGATGAGTGGGTCAAACAATTATGAAAATGTTTGTCTATGAAAGTCCAGAGTTGAGATGCTGAATATAACATTTATCAGTTAAATGACAAATTCTATTAGTATTAATCCCATAGTTATATATATACAAGCTTAAAAGCTGCCCTATTGGGCAGCATTTAAGCTAGATTCTGCAGAAGGCTCTTGATTGGGCCTTCATCACAATAAGTAGGGAGGTGTAGATGTGATAGGCAACAATAAATTACAGAAGAACTCAAAAGTGATCACTGTATTTAAGTATTGCATTAATATTTAAGATTACCGTTTAAAAGTTCAAAAATAATTCTTC